>JACVVK020000084.1:305000-552500 GCA_018292915.2 Batillaria attramentaria
CGTCTCTAATTCTGGATCTAAGCCAACAGAAGCGTACTCGATGATGGGGCGACGTACCACACTGACCGCTCTAGTAGTGCAACAACAGTCGTAAAAGAATGTTCGACCGCTCGAGCCAAGTGGAAACAACATTGTGTCGCATTAAGAGCTGTACTAATCATCAAGATAGAGTATTTCGAGCGTACAGGAGCACTTACGAGCGAAAATGTTCCAAAACATAAAATTTTTAATTGGCCTAGAAAACATGGAATTAATCAAGTACTCTTTTCAGAAGACAATATGATATAAAAGTAGAATTCTGGACAGCTCCTTTCAGAAATAAAATGCGATATTGTGAGAACTATGAACTTAGGAACCAGAACATTGTCACGACGAGTAGAATTAAAAATCACTGAGAACAACGCAAAAGAGCTGACGAAAATTTACAAATTTACAGAATGATCACAAGCTAGGACGGTAGAGGAAGTCAGTAAACCCAGCGAATGATGTACTTCAGAGTCCATTATTTCCAGAACCAATGGTTAATGGGACTGAGCCCTCATTTCCGACAGGGACTGTTTCAGCACTGTCCTAACCCGACCCATCACGACAGCGAAGCGCATTTCTTTCGCCTGATTAGAAACCTGATCTACAGCAATCCGAGAATTTCCGGGTAATTGACGACTGCACTTGAAGAATAGTTCGGTTCTTGTCTTGTCAGATAATGGGTCATGGCTTACATACTGCTGGATACAATACAACGCATTTCACCAGCAGCAGATCAGGTTTGAAAATAGATGAATGTAAAGTAAAAAAAAAAAAAAAAAAAAAAAGTTGAAAGCCTTTAATGTTCTTAACTCCGTTGAAATGGAACACTACCGCTTTCGAAACTCTGATGCTGTTTGCCAGACAGAAGGACGTTCCATTTGGTCATTGCGACCGTTTTCGTGACTTTGTGGCTTCTACAGTTAGAGAAATACGACTGTCTTTTAGCCTACGGTTCATTCCTAAACAGATTGGGACTCGACAAAACTTCTAAAATAGCCACCAATCAGCTTCGTCCAGCTGGTCCTCAGTCCGCAACCAAATAACGTCGTCTGCTCAGTACGTCAGTACACTTTTAGAATAACTTACACTTGGGTCACAGTATAGAATCAGAATCAGAATTGTTGATTGATAGGCCTTGGGCCCATTCAAAGTTGACAGTGACATGCAGACATTCTTATACACATCAATACTTGTACATGAAATAACCAAAGTGCAAATTATGTGGTGGAGTGGGTGGGTGTTGGGTGGGTGTTTGGGAGTTTAACGTCCTTTTCCACCACATAAGGGTGATATCAAAGACGGGGCAACGAGAAAAAAGGCCAGCATAAATATTTGGCCCCCAGCCGGCGTGGTTCGAACTCACGACCCAACGCTCTACCATTCGACCACCCCGGCTCACCAAACTATGTGGTGGAAAAGGACGTTAAACTCCCAAACACCCACCCACCCAAAGTGCAAAATAAAGTATATCACCTCAGCGTACGTACCCGGTTTATTCCTAGTGGCCTCCAGTAACTATTATACAGTTAAGAACCTGGCATTATATATTTTTCTAGCTTTAAGAAAAAAGACAACAGTTGCTCAGCCGGGTCACAGTATGGCATTTGCGAAAATTGTGCTGACGCTTCACCACAACGGTGTTTTAGTCTCTTTTGTGCAAAAACCGTGTATTTCAAATGTGCACAGGGTATCACAAACCAAGGGCGTTTACCCACCCTGATGTTGGAAAGCACGACGACACAGGGTGGGTGGGTGGGGTGGGTGTTTGGGGGTTTAACGTCCTTTTCCACCACATAGGACGCCATAGGGATTCGACCGTTATACTACTACTACTACTACTAATAATAATAATGAGTATTGTATAGGCGCTTTACCCAATTTCATGAATCTGCTCAAAGCGCCGCGAACTGAACCCAACACGCACGCTCACGTGAATCACACGCATTCTCTCACACACTGGACATAAACACATTACAATCACGTGGTGCGACGGGTCAGCTCAGCTATTTAAATTTCGGAATTTAGGATTGCATTTATTTTTCAGATTTGGTGGGCTGAACATTTCCAAAGCAGAGGGGGAGGAAGCCGGAGTACCCGGAGAGAACCCCCCGACGATCGGCCCGAATGAACCGTGCCACATACGAGAATGGAAAATTCTTTGCCCCGAGTGGGACTCGAACCCCTGACCTCTCGCATTGGTGACAAGTCTCTTAACCACTAGACCACCGACCGCCCCGACCTGACCAAAAAAAGAAAAAGAAAAAAAAAGATATTAATGGCCGAAGCGCGTTGCGAATATCACATACATCACGGTAGAATGGTCCTACCCTTTCAGCAATTATGAATTAGCTTTCATACATTTCACGATGTGTTGGTGAGAGGAGATGGATGGGGATAATTAAAGTCAGAGTACCCGGATGACAATCCCGAGCGAACGGCCCGCGAGCTACTGTATTTAAAAAAACATTGATATTCGTATAAAACATACCCCCGGAATCGCACCCACGGTTTTTCTCCGTCATAGCTGCCCAACTTAGCCTCTGTCGGCATGACCAGGGCCCGAATGTAAGAGTCGAGCTTAATTTAACCCACGGCTACGGACCTAACTCAGACTAGGACAAAAGAAAACCCAAAACAAAATTATATTTAAAAAAGGAGGCCAAGAGAGGAAGAAATAAATCCTTCTATAACGGCTTAGGCATCTTGCTGGAATGGACCCGCTTCCTGATTTAAAACAAACAAACAAACAAACAAACAAAAAACCCAGAAAATTTAACCCTAGAGCTAGTTTAGTTCGAGGTTAGACTCTAACCCGGGGCTAAAATCTCTAACCTCGACTTCTACATGCGGAGCGTGGGTTTGTAAACGCTCTTGCTTTGTGACACGCTGTACGTAGGTGGCGATACGTAGGTAAAAACACGTTTAGACGTTTTAGACGTTTATTTGTTTAGTCTTCAAGACCCTCTGGGGACATGTGAAGAAGAAGAAGAAGAAGAAAAGAAAAAAAAACTATAAACAAAAACAAAACCCGAAAAGACCTAAAGGATTGGCGCACCTACATGATTGTATAGTTGTATAGCACCTAAAGCTTGAAAAGTGGCGGATATTGAGCATACTTTGATGCAATCGGCGAAATTTTCGTGTGCAAACGTCGATCGATCGCGAGGCCTATTCATCGCGGCCGATTCTGGTGCTCAAACGCATTCGCATTGAGGAGCGGTAGTTGTATCCCAGATTAGTTAGATTGCAAGTCGAACGAACGAGGAAACAAAATAATCTGGAGAGGAGGGGTGAAGGCCGCACATCACAGATACTACAGATTTTTATTAGACATAACGTTGCGCCTGACACCCTAGAAATGCTTTAATATTCACATGCATTCTGCAGCCAAAGACTCGTGTGTAGAGAATATTTCAACAAATTCCATTATTCCGTTTCTTTTGCAATGCTAGCAGCGACCCCCCCCCCCTTCCAATTTCTCTGTCGTCTGCTAGCTCTTGTACCAGCCGCGCATGAATACAAATAGTCCACATGCCAGGCTCATTTTTCACTGTTTTTTTTTTTTTGAGGGGGGGGGGGGGCGGGGGTGTTTGGGTTTTTTTTGTTTTTTTTTGGGGGGGGGTTGTTTTGCTATTACCTGTCATGAAACTTATTTCCAAAGCCAACAAACAGCCTCAGATTGCCATGTTTTACTTTGCACACATATTTAAAAAGGGGCGCAATTTCTGTACTATATTTAGCGGATGCTCCGGAAGCTATAGTGTTATGTAACCGAAGGGGGGAGGAGGCAGGGGCTCGGCTGGTAGCGTATCAGACTGCAGCAGGTGAGTTACTGACAGCTGTGAAGCGTGGGTTCTATTTTGCGACGCGCGCACTTTTCCCTAACTCGGGAACCAAGCCAATGATACATCTTCTTTTAGCCACGTGACTGGGGTTAACTCCCCCCCCCCCCCCCAGAGGGATGCAACCCGGGCTTTGTCGGAAAGGATAACAAAGTGGTTTTTGTTGAAAAGTTAACAATACAATGCCCCCGCCGGGGCGGCATAAAAACACTATCTCAATATTAACAACAGGAAAGACCATCAGTCACAGACAGTCAGTCCGTCGGCCCAGTGGCTTCTGCCCCTCCTCGTGTGGCTGATTGCCACGTTGACTGATCCGTGGTGGAGTTCTCCCTGACGTTGATACATAGAGCAATTAACGGGGTCATTTCCTATCACAGGGAACCAGTATTCGACCACCATCTGCAGCCCGCTCTCCTCTTCGTTACAGCATTTGCACTTCTTCTTTTTGTTCTTTTTTGAAACCTCTCCCTCGGGCGCCGTGAGCATTCAGGGTGGAGTCATGTGTTTTTTACCAAGTCTTTGTCATTATTACCGTCAATTGCTAATTCTGTAACTGCAGGCGGTTACCAAACATGTACATCTGAATGGATTAGTTTCTAAAAACAAAATATGCCGACGCAAAAAGGGGAAATGATGTCGTAAAAATAATGTCTTGTGTAAATACGTTTTGGCTTCTGCCTCAAACGGAGTTATGTCAAGCATCAGTTAGCGTTAGGGGTTCCTATTTGGGGTCGTCCCCATTTGGCACACTACTGATATGAGTTTTCCATACGTGGTGGAAACTCTAAAACACCCACCCACCCTGATATGAGTTTGTAGTGTTTGCTTCAGCGTTTTTCCTTTAGGCTTACTGGTAAGGCGACAGAAGTTTTGCGGCGCCCGAATCTTAAAAAAAAAAAAAAAAGGTAGGAGTCCCGTGGGAGGGAGGGGGTGGGAGGGGGGGATGATACAGATCAGGCAATTTTGGCTGCAGGCTTATTGCAACGTCAGCTTGTCTACGGGAACATATGCCAATGATATGCTGAACAACTAAAGCGGAAGTTAAGGCGCTGAGAGAGGATTTTCGGCAGTTTATTGTGTGTTTTTGTTTTATTTTTGGTTGGGTTGGTGTTTTTACATAAGTACTACTTGGGTGGAATCCGGTTTTGCTTTAACTTAGTTTCTTTCACATGAGAAGTTATTCAAGTCAAGTCAAGTCAAGTCATTTTCATTGCTTTTAGGCTGTTTCGCCCACACACACGGGAAGTGGGGGGAACAGGGGAATATCCAAACCAATACAACACTTCATAACTTGCAGGAGAATTCAGACGGACGGTTTACTGTGGCTTGGAGACCATGACACTTTAGAGTTAGGTGTGATGATAATGAGAGTAAAACCTTGACACAATCTTTCATTTATAAATATGCAAAACAGGGAAGTTTTTCTGATGTCAATGAAACCAACAGCGACCCAAGTTACACATACATCGGACATAAGTTAGCCAGTCCAACACGAATAATCCTTATTCCATTTATTGCAACAACAACAACAACAAACACAAAAACTTTTAGACTTTCTTAATTCTTTTTGTTCCTTCAGCGCCTGTCAAACAGTCCAGTATGTGTGGCCCTTCAGTTTAGTTCAGTTCAGGTCAATACGACTGTATTATGCCCTTAAGGGTGGTTAATTTGGACGGGCATTAGACAGTCTCCTTTCCTTGTACATACGAAAAGGAAAAATTTTTAAAGTTTTTTTACTTTCTCTCATTGCCCCACTCCCCCCCCCCCTCTCTCTCTCTCTCTCTCTCTCCATCCCCCACTAAAAAAAATTACTTAGGAGGCATTACTGTTTGTGTGTTTTGGGATTTGTTCGTTGGATTGCATGTTTGTTACTGAGGGAGTGAGACAAAAGTGGGAGCAGCACGATCTGGGTTTTGAATTTTGCCGCAGGTGAGTTTTGCATCTATTAATAAAGTGTGCTAGATTATCCAGTGGGGGGAAAGTGCAGACGAAGCCAAGGGGGTTAACAGGTTAACAAAAGCATTTGACACCGGATTGTCGTCAGCGAAATAAAAAAGAAAAGCATGTTACCCTGATCATCTGCATTTTATGACGCACAGAAAACGATCTTTTGTCCTGTTGATTTCCATTAGTCAAGCATATATATATATATATATATATATATCCTGTGAAAAATAGGAACCAGGAAAAAGACTAAGGTATCGATAGGCATAATTTACCACTATTGGCACTGATAATTCGACGCCACGACACTTCGGGATCGACAACACGACGTCACACCGCCGACAGCACAAAGACTTGAAAGAGCTTGTGCTGGGAAATAACTGCCATGAAAGTGACAGATATTTCTGTTCATAAAACAAACAGTGAACGAAAAGTTGCTGTTGTTTTGTCGTGTTCGTCCTTGTTGTTGTTGCTGTTGTTGTTGTAATTGTTGTTGTTGTCGCTGTTGTTATTGTTGCTGTTGCTGTAGTTGTTGCTACTGTTGTTGCTGTTGTTTTTGTTGCTGTTGTTGTTGCTATTGTTGCAGTTGCTGCTGTTGTTGGTGTTGTTAATGTTGCTGCTGCTGTTGTTGCTGTTGTTGTTGTTGTTGCTGCTGCTGCTGCTGCTGCTGCTGTTGTTGTTGGTGGTGGTGTTTTTGTTGTTGTTTTTGCTATTGCTACTGTTGCTGTTGTTGTTGCTGCTGTTGTTGACGTAGTTGTTTTTGACAGAGTGTGAGGAAGAGAGGTTGAAGAGAATCAACACAGTTGCACTCTAAAATATATATATAATTCAAAAGAACTCACATGATGCAGTACTATACGTTACAATTTCATGAAACGGCATTACATTAACTGATTTCTTTACGGCTAAAAAAAAAAAAAAAAAAAAAGATCTAATGGCTTTTGCTGGAAAGAAAGGCACAACTCACCCAGAAAATACACATAATCGACATGCATTGATGAATAAGCGATCTAGGATTACACATATTTTACGTAGTTATAACCATCAACTCCAGTAACATGCTTTATTCGAGACACTCATGAGAAGGAAAATGTGTAGGATGCACTGAAAATCAAAGGTCAAGCAGTTTAAAAAATATATAAAAAAGAAAAGCAAAATAAACCGGTCTGCTACACAATAAGGAAATATGAAGCAACCACATAATTTCTAATTTCATTGTCTTCGGTCCAGTGCATTTACTGTGGTCTTCCCAAATGATTTTCACCCTACGCTCTTCTTTAATTCTGAACTTTGAATTCGGGGGAATAACCCAGCAAACTGGACACTGGAAGACACGTATAATCACGGATCATCTCCCTTCCAAAGTCCACAGTTCATGGTGGGGCATTCCTGCTACTTGTGACTTCTTTGCCGCTCCTGACGGGAGAACTTCTGTATGTTGACATTGAAAATTGATGCTTTCAAAAGGAAAATCAAAATTGGATTTCTTTTTACCAATAGAGGTTTTCATTCTCTTCCCATCAAAACAGAACTCCAGCTGTTTTTCAGTTCTGCGCTGGCGTAATGCATTTTATTGCGTTTTTTCGATGTCTCAGAACCTCAGCGTGACACCTGCCTTCAAGCAGACATGGCGTCCCTGTAGGGGAGGTAACCCGCTGCTACTGGGTCGTCCGCCTCCACTGTGAAGGTGCTACTTCCGGTGAAGAATACACGACCAGCCACTTCCGGTATGACGCCAGGGACGCTGGTCCCGTCAGGCCCCGCCCCCTCCACCTGCACCTCGCGAACGACAGACCCCGTGTACTCGGTTCCGAGGACGGCGTTCCGGTATTGGCGTGTCTGTCCAAGGGAAAGCACTCCAGTGTGGTGGTGTAGAGCGATCAAGGCGGTCACTCCAGAGCCACAGGGCCCACGAGCAAGCTGAGGAGAAACACAGTTTGAAACTGTAATGCGTTCTGGAACTGTGTCACAAATGAATATAAATGTGGCGTTAGGACACAAACTGGGCGTGGGGTCAGGTTTGGTGTTTACTTGAAGAACCCTGTTTGGCGAGTGTGCTAGTTTGTAGTGATTTTTGTTCTCGCGAAAAAGTGTGATTGGCGTGATGATTGTATTTTGTGGGGCAAGGTGCATGCCAGGGGGCCGCAACATGAGGCAAGCTGCCAGTAAAGCTGGGACTTTTTGCGCACAGGTCGGGCAAAAGTGACGGGAATAGATTTGACTGAACTGGCTTTCTGTCCTAAACAGAAAGTAGACTTGCATTACTCCAGTGAGGCCTGAGCGGAAAGGAGACATTCAATTTTTTTTTTTTTTTTTTTTGGAAACTCCTGTCAGGTTCGTACAAATATCTGTCTTTTACAAGTGGACTTCTGAGGCTATGGCTTCAATATCGTGGAACATAAGAAAGTCTAAGAGGTTTAAAGATTCCTGTGGTCATGTTGTTAATCTTTAAAGATCAGCAATCTCAACAAAAGCCACAAACAGTGGGGGGGGGGGGGGGGTGTAAGCTGCAACTGTTCACAATGCAGGGAACTCTGTCACAGGTACAGAGTTTTCAGCGTTGAGGACACCCTTAGAAAACCAGAGCGTGAGTTTGCAGTGACTTGATTCTGCATTTTGGTCAGTGAGCGAGACACGTCGCCACAGCATTCTAGCGGGCGTTGTGTGCTGCACGAGAAGACTAGCCACTGCGATCTTTCTCGCTCAGTATCAAAGCGCAAACTGAGCAGTGAAATCAAGCTACCCTTGGCTTTTATAGAGGTTTCAGGGATGTTGAAAACTGTAACTGTGACAGAGTTGACTGTGTATTTTGCACGGCCGAATAGTTTTGTTTTGTTTTTTGTTGTTTTTTTTTTGGCTTTTTTATTATTATCAAACACGCTGTTTGTGGCTTTTTGATGAACTGCAGACTTTTCAACAAAGTCACCTCGCGTTCACCAAAGATGGCAACTTCAACACACGTCAGGTCCGCCTTCTCCTTATTGTCGTTGTCAGTGTCTGTGAAGATGATCCCCAGGAAAGCGGCCAGATCGTCGCTGTCCGGATGATGAAGTTTCACAGACGATCTCAGCACCTCTAACGAACACAGCGTAACATTGTGTAAAACAAGGGGAATCTAGTGTCAAGTGGATTTGTGGTCACTACGTACACTGCTATGCAGGCGTAAATTGACCGTGGGGTCATGTACGGTGTTTCTTTGATCCGAGGTACCCTGTTTGACGAGTGTTTTTTTTTTTTTTTTTTTTTGCCATGAAAAAGCGTGATTTTCGTGATTTTTGTGTTATGTAGGTCAAGGTGCAAGCCAGGCGGTCACAAACGAAGGCAAGCTGCCAGTGAAGCTGGGACTTTTTGCACAGAGGTCGAGCACAAGTGACGCAAGCGGATTTATGTGAACTGGCTCTCTGGCCTACAGAGAAAGTAGATGTGTATTACTCCAGTGAGGCCTGAAGGTCTCCGGAAAGGAGACATTCAATTTTGTTTTAAACCCCTGTCAGGTGCGTGCCTTTGACTGGTCTGTTCATGGTAGTAAATATTTCTAGATTGAAGCATATTAAGGGGTGACTATGATGACTGGGGCCAAATATTTGTGCTGGCTTTTTCATCGTTGCCCCGTCTTTGATATCACCTGTATGTGGTGGAAAAGGACGTTAAACTCCCAAACACCCACCCCACCCCACCCTGCAAAGACACGTCAGATCAGTATTGCCGGCTGGTTGTCATGCAAACGCAAAGAACAATCGCAAACGTAATGACAATCGGACACGTCTGTGAGTGTGTGTGTGTGTGTGTGTGTGTGTGTGTGTGTGTGTGTGTGTGTGTGTGTGTGTGTGTGTGTGTGTGTGTGTTCAACGACCCATTCTCTGGACAGAGTCTCAACAATTTTCACGACCCGCCAAAGAAGGGACTGCACTCTGGAGTCTATCAACGACCTTTCTGGTTTTATCTCCCATGGCCAAACCTGCACCTCTACTGACTTCCCGACCGAAAGTGAAAGTGAAAGCGCTTACTCAGAAATGTTTGCGCCGTGTCCTGGATCTTGTCCGTGCCACTTTTTGTCAGGTTCAGACCAGCGCGCTGTGCAGGCAGTATGGCAAAGAAGCTCCCCCCAAATGCGATGTCAAATACCACCTTCCCAAAGTCAGGTACCTCTACGGATGCGTCTGAACACAGAGAGAGAGAGAGAGAGAGACAGACAGACAGACAGACAGAGACAGATACAGAGACAGAGAGAGGCATTGATTTTTTAATCAAAAAGTTTCGATATCTCAAAACCCAAATGGTAAAAAGGTCTAAATACTTCACACATTCATGGCGCTGAATCCCTTTCGCCAAGTGGCCGCAGGTCCGTGAAGGGGCAATTTGTAACAAATCATAATGAACATATCCTTCTGAAGGTTTCAAGAAAAATTTGTGCGGCCGAAAAAAAAATCACACAAAAATTAATAGCAGTTTGTTGTTATTCCTAAACGTGAATAATGATAATGGTACTACTACTGATAATAATAAGAAATATATAGGAGACTTATAGGGCGCTTATACATATACACAACAGGCTGTAAGAATGCGTGTGATACACGTGAGCGTGCGTGTTGGGTTCAGTTCGCGGCGCTTTGAGCCGATTCATGAAATTGGGTAAAGCGCCTATACAATACTCATTATTATTATTATTATTATTAAGACCCGTCCATAGTGACAAAAATCAAAACAGGTACAGTTGACGACACACACGCAGCTTAAAGCAACCACATAAAAACAAACATTACACACCAACAACAACAAAATGCAGAATACTCATAGAAAACAGCTTACACACGCACACACACACACACACACACACACACACACACACACACACACACACACAAGCAACATGTAGGCAATGTACCAAACTGCAAGTTATGTGGGAAAACAACAGCCGATATACAAATTATTGGTTTTAAATAGATGGGAATGACTATACATACCTCGAGCGAACACGTAGCACGGAACGTTCTGGAATCGTGATTGTCCAGTACGTCCGTTCTGATACTGCACGTGAGTTGTGACGAGACCAGACGGACACTGGATGACCACACGGGTTTCTGGACTCGCGGGCTGCACCAGCTTCTTCTCCACAGCGTATCTGACACAGAACAAAGTTGTTGTTGATACTATTTCGGTGTGTGTGTGTGTGTGTGCGTGTGTGTGTGCGTGTGCGTGTGCGTATAATAATACCTGAGTATTGTATAGGTGCTTTACCAACTTTCTTGAATCGGCTTAAAGCGCCGCAAACTGAACCCAACATGCACGCCCACGTGAATCACACGCATTCTCTCACACACTGGACATGAACACATTACAATCACGTGGTGCGAAGGACCAGCTCAGCTATTTAAGTTTCGGAACTTTAAATTGAATTTATTATTTACAAATCTTGTGGGCTGAACATTTCCAAAGCAGAGGGGGAGGAAGCCGGAGTACCCGGAGAGAACCCCCGACGATCGGCCCGAATGAACGGTGCCACGTACGAGAAGGAAAAATTCTTTGCCCCGAGTGGGACTCGAACCTGACCTCTCGCACTGGTGACGAAGTCGCTTAACCACTAGGCCACCGTCCGCCACCGTGTGTGTGTGCTGGTTGCCACTCTATATGTTCCCCATATATATATATATATATATATATATATATAGTGTGTGTGTGTGTGTGTGTGTGTGTGTGTGTGTGTGTGTGTGTGTGTGTGTGTGTGTGTGTGTGTAAATATATGGACAAAAAAATAAACAAAATAAATAAATGAATAAAAAACAAAGAAATAAATGAATAATAATATTTTTTTTAAAAATCATCCAGCACCACCTACAATTCAACGGCCACGCACAGAGACCCAGCCTTGATTATCAATAAATGAATAACTCATCATCAAAACACCTCCCACAATTTACCTGGCCACGCACAAAAACCCAGCCCCGCATGCAGTACCATACTGGTCCCTGTCACAGTAGATCACTCCAACGTCAGCTTCCGGCAGGTCCGGAGTCACCAGCAGTGCGCATGTCATGTCAGGCTGACCTCGAGTCTCGAAGTTGAGGAACTTCTGGTACTGGTCAGCATGGTTCATCAGCCAGCTTCTCTTCTGCAGCAGCGTCTTGCCTTGGGGTTCGGGAAGTCCTGACTCCACGATACGGATTTTGTCTCCAGCGGCATGCATCTCTGTCGCTTTGATGCACAGGTCCTTTGGAAAAAGGCTGCCATTGGGCTGAACACTAGACATTCTTATGTCTGGGTCATTCAACGCTGACACGTAACGGCTCTCACGTCTTCTGCAAGAAGAAAAAACTAGAAAATAATAAATAAAATGAAGGAAAGACCTGCACTGACAGATTGTCGTGTTGCACGGTTATTCACCATAATTACAGTCGAACTCGCTTGGAACCTTTGGCTTAGACACTTTTCGGTCACACACAACAGTGTAATGATCAGAGGCGGGCAAGGTCCGGAGACAGTGAGACTGACCGAAAAAGATCTACTTCACGGCGATGAACCCAATCACTGATATGACCGGATTTGTGGATGGGGTCAGTAACAGACTGCTGACGGTCGTACTGCAGACCTTCCACTTTTATCGGAGTCAAAATGGAAGTTGAAATCTCCGAGGAGGGTGGGTAGGTGTTTGGGAGTTTAACGTCCTTTTCCACCACATACGGGTGATATCAATGACGGGGCAACGAGGAAAAAGCCAGCACAAAAAGAAATCTCCAAGGAACACGTGTTTGCCTCTTTGACAGTTACAGACCATCGTGAAAGTCTTGGAATTCCTCTAGAAACGGTGAATCAGAGAGCTGATTCTTCTTGCTGGTTCGGGGCCCATACAGCTGGCAGAAAGAAAAATCCAGGTGGTTTAAAGATAGAGTCAACTCTGCCAGTTCAAACGACTTGTACTGAGAAGGAAAAGTGTTACGGGTGGTAATGAAAGACTGGAGCGATGACCTGTAAATGAATGCCAAACCTCCCCGCAAGTGAAACACGAGGGAAAGGCTTCGTGACAAAACCTGCTGTGTAAAGTTCACACATTTACACGGTGCCGCCTGTTCCGCTCTCGTGTACACACGCACGCACAAATATCAAGTGTGCACGCTAAAACACGACGTCCATCTATCGTAGAAGAGTATAGGCTGTGGCCGGTAGCGTGGAAAACAAAATTACTGTCGCAGGCACAAGAGTGAATAGCAGGGTAGAGGTTCGAATCCTGGCATGGGCCAAATATTTGTGCTGGCCTTTTTCTCGTTGCCCCGTTTTTGATATCACCCACACGCGGTGGGAAAGGACGTTAAAATCAAAAACAACCACCCCACCCCCACCCAATCCTACCCCCAGTGCTGAATATCCTCCTACGTCTCTGTTTGGTAGTGTTGGTACAACAGTCATTTCTCCTAACAGACAGCTCAGGCAGACCTCGTCACGGTCCAAATAGCAACAAAAGTGACCGGGTACAAAAAGGATCTCACGGGTCACTGGTTCTTTTGGGCAGTCACGTCGTCCGTTGGGCTTCAGTACACACACACACACACACACACACACACACACACACACGGCTCTCACGTCTTCTGCAAGAAGAAAAAACTAGAAAATAATAAATAAAATGAAGGAAAGACCTGTACTGACAGATTGTCGTGTTGCACGGTTATTCACCATAATTACAGTCGAACTCGCTTAGGACCTTGGGCTTAGACACTTTTCGGTCACACACAACAGTGTAATGATCAGAGGCGGGCAAGGTCCGGAGACAGTGAGACTGACCGAAAAAGATCTACTTCACGGCGATGAACCCAATCACTGATATGACCGGATTTGTGGATGGGGTCAGTAACAGACTGCTGACGGTCGTACTGCAGACCTTCCACTTTTATCGGAGTCAAAATGGAAGTTGAAATCTCCGAGGAGGGTGGGTAGGTGTTTGGGAGTTTAACGTCCTTTTCCACCACATACGGGTGATATCAATGACGGGGCAACGAGGAAAAAGCCAGCACAAAAAGAAATCTCCAAGGAACACGTGTTTGCCTCTTTGACAGTTACAGACCATCGTGAAAGTCTTGGAATTCCTCTAGAAACGGTGAATCAGAGAGCTGATTCTTCTTGCTGGTTCGGGGCCCATACAGCTGGCAGAAAGAAAAATCCAGGTGGTTTAAAGATAGAGTCAACTCTGCCAGTTCAAACGACTTGTACTGAGAAGGAAAAGTGTTACGGGTGGTAATGAAAGACTGGAGCGATGACCTGTAAATGAATGCCAAACCTCCCCGCAAGTGAAACACGAGGGAAAGGCTTCGTGACAAAACCTGCTGTGTAAAGTTCACACATTTACACGGTGCCGCCTGTTCCGCTCTCGTGTACACACGCACGCACAAATATCAAGTGTGCACGCTAAAACACGACGTCCATCTATCGTAGAAGAGTATAGGCTGTGGCCGGTAGCGTGGAAAACAAAATTACTGTCGCAGGCACAAGAGTGAATAGCAGGGTAGAGGTTCGAATCCTGGCATGGGCCAAATATTTGTGCTGGCCTTTTTCTCGTTGCCCCGTTTTTGATATCACCCACACGCGGTGGGAAAGGACGTTAAAATCAAAAACAACCACCCCACCCCCACCCAATCCTACCCCCAGTGCTGAATATCCTCCTACGTCTCTGTTTGGTAGTGTTGGTACAACAGTCATTTCTCCTAACAGACAGCTCAGGCAGACCTCGTCACGGTCCAAATAGCAACAAAAGTGACCGGGTACAAAAAGGATCTCACGGGTCACTGGTTCTTTTGGGCAGTCACGTCGTCCGTTGGGCTTCAGTACACACACACACACACACACACACACACACACACGGCTCTCACGTCTTCTGCAAGAAGAAAAAACTAGAAAATAATAAATAAAATGAAGGAAAGACCTGTACTGACAGATTGTCGTGTTGCACGGTTATTCACCATAATTACAGTCGAACTCGCTTAGGACCTTGGGCTTAGACACTTTTCGGTCACACACAACAGTGTAATGATCAGAGGCGGGCAAGGTCCGGAGACAGTGAGACTGACCGAAAAAGATCTACTTCACGGCGATGAACCCAATCACTGATATGACCGGATTTGTGGATGGGGTCAGTAACAGACTGCTGACGGTCGTACTGCAGACCTTCCACTTTTATCGGAGTCAAAATGGAAGTTGAAATCTCCGAGGAGGGTGGGTAGGTGTTTGGGAGTTTAACGTCCTTTTCCACCACATACGGGTGATATCAATGACGGGGCAACGAGGAAAAAGCCAGCACAAAAAGAAATCTCCAAGGAACACGTGTTTGCCTCTTTGACAGTTACAGACCATCGTGAAAGTCTTGGAATTCCTCTAGAAACGGTGAATCAGAGAGCTGATTCTTCTTGCTGGTTCGGGGCCCATACAGCTGGCAGAAAGAAAAATCCAGGTGGTTTAAAGATAGAGTCAACTCTGCCAGTTCAAACGACTTGTACTGAGAAGGAAAAGTGTTACGGGTGGTAATGAAAGACTGGAGCGATGACCTGTAAATGAATGCCAAACCTCCCCGCAAGTGAAACACGAGGGAAAGGCTTCGTGACAAAACCTGCTGTGTAAAGTTCACACATTTACACGGTGCCGCCTGTTCCGCTCTCGTGTACACACGCACGCACAAATATCAAGTGTGCACGCTAAAACACGACGTCCATCTATCGTAGAAGAGTATAGGCTGTGGCCGGTAGCGTGGAAAACAAAATTACTGTCGCAGGCACAAGAGTGAATAGCAGGGTAGAGGTTCGAATCCTGGCATGGGCCAAATATTTGTGCTGGCCTTTTTCTCGTTGCCCCGTTTTTGATATCACCCACACGCGGTGGGAAAGGACGTTAAAATCAAAAACAACCACCCCACCCCCACCCAATCCTACCCCCAGTGCTGAATATCCTCCTACGTCTCTGTTTGGTAGTGTTGGTACAACAGTCATTTCTCCTAACAGACAGCTCAGGCAGACCTCGTCACGGTCCAAATAGCAACAAAAGTGACCGGGTACAAAAAGGATCTCACGGGTCACTGGTTCTTTTGGGCAGTCACGTCGTCCGTTGGGCTTCAGTACACACACACACACACACACACACACACACACACACACACACGGCTCTCACGTCTTCTGCAAGAAGAAAAAACTAGAAAATAATAAATAAAATGAAGGAAAGACCTGTACTGACAGATTGTCGTGTTGCACGGTTATTCACCATAATTACAGTCGAACTCGCTTAGGACCTTGGGCTTAGACACTTTTCGGTCACACACAACAGTGTAATGATCAGAGGCGGGCAAGGTCCGGAGACAGTGAGACTGACCGAAAAAGATCTACTTCACGGCGATGAACCCAATCACTGATATGACCGGATTTGTGGATGGGGTCAGTAACAGACTGCTGACGGTCGTACTGCAGACCTTCCACTTTTATCGGAGTCAAAATGGAAGTTGAAATCTCCGAGGAGGGTGGGTAGGTGTTTGGGAGTTTAACGTCCTTTTCCACCACATACGGGTGATATCAATGACGGGGCAACGAGGAAAAAGCCAGCACAAAAAGAAATCTCCAAGGAACACGTGTTTGCCTCTTTGACAGTTACAGACCATCGTGAAAGTCTTGGAATTCCTCTAGAAACGGTGAATCAGAGAGCTGATTCTTCTTGCTGGTTCGGGGCCCATACAGCTGGCAGAAAGAAAAATCCAGGTGGTTTAAAGATAGAGTCAACTCTGCCAGTTCAAACGACTTGAACTGAGAAGGAAAAGTGTTACGGGTGGTAATGAAAGACTGGAGCGATGACCTGTAAATGAATGCCAAACCTCCCCGCAAGTGAAACACGAGGGAAAGGCTTCGTGACAAAACCTGCTGTGTAAAGTTCACACATTTACACGGTGCCGCTCTCGTGTACACACGCACGCACAAATATCAAGTGTGCACGCTAAAACACGACGTCCATCTATCGTAGAAGAGTATAGGCTGTGGCCGGTAGCGTGGAAAACAGAATTACTGTCGCAGGCACCAGAGTGAATAGCAGGGTAGAGGTTCGAATCCTGGCATGGGCCAAATATTTGTGCTGGCCTTTTTCTCGTTGTCCCGTTTTTGATATCACCCACACGCGGTGGGAAAGGACGTTAAAATCAAAAACACCCACCCCACCCCCACCCAATCCTACCCCCAGTGCTGAATATCCTCCTACGTCTCTGTTTGGTAGTGTTGGTACAACAGTCATTTCTCCTAACAGACAGCTCAGGCAGACCTCGTCACGGTCCAAATAGCAACAAAAGTGACCGGGTACAAAAAGGATCTCACGGGTCACTGGTTCTTTTGGGCAGTCACGTCGTCCGTTGGGCTTCAGTACACACACACACACACACACACACATACACACACACACACACACACACACACACACACACACACACACACACACACACACACACACACACACGCACACACATAAAAAAATTGTGTGAAGCCTGGAACAAACCTGAATAATTAATCAAATGTAGAAAGTGTGCTTTTACGAAATGGGGTAACTAGACTATCGGGGTTTACAACAAGAGAGAGAGAGAGAGAGAGAGAGAGAATCAGGGGCCTTTCTCTTTCAAATTTTAAACATAAGAACCCCTTTGTTGTACTGTAAATGTTCAGACAGTGGGAGAATCTGCAGTTGTTTCAGTGTCCGATCGGTCGTAAGACACGGGTCTGGTAAAACCAGTTTGGCTGCTCGCCTGTGTAATGACTTCTGCCCTTTTAAATGAATATCGCTACAGTTATCCCACACCGTTGATATATAGTCCAAGTGAGACATTATGTGCGCATTATAAAACATTCTGCGACTTTCCAGATCAAGAAAATATTTGAGCTTGGAAAGAACGAGCAGTTGTCTGGATAAAGTTTTGGGACTTTTACGTTCTAGCCAAATACATTCAACATCGTCAGTTTCAAGATCTGTACATCTGGTGGTAAGATGCTGAATGGTGTGATGAATATTTACGGCGATGCCCGTTTGACCGGGAGATCACGCATGGGGTCGGACTACAGAATAACTTGGGATAGCGATAGCCGCGTCGTCTGTACTGAAATGTAGGCGCGTCTCACTCAGACCGAAAACATGAAACGGTGTGGGGTTGTTGAGAAATAAAGATACATCGTGTAATTTGTTGTACAGGTGATAAACGTTTCGATGACCGAGTCGCACTTTTTGTTGGCTAAAGTTTGTTTATCCCATTGAAGGAAGACAAAAAGTGAACAGTTAAGACCTAACCAATGATATAAAGACAGTCGAGAGCATAAAAAGCAAAGTCACTTTTAAAAAAATCAACTCCGAATAAACACAAACAAAGTCAATACAAGTTCAAATTGTCAAGCCAAGTGCTCGAGTCGGCAGCCGCTACCGCACCTGTCTGCCGAGTAACAAATAAGTACAAAGAAAGAAAAGGAATGCAATAAGTCCTGCTGAACGAAAGATGTTCACGAAGGAAAACACACCGCAGAGTTATTCTAGTCCCGGGAGAGTTTCACACAGTCCGATTATTCGTTTAGACACAACCTTGAATAACGTTCACAACAACAAAAAAGTAGATGACGTCGCGTCAGTTTGCTTACATGAACTGACTAGCTCACGCAATGAGTGTAACGACTCGCAGGTTTCTAGGGTGTCTGTTCGCACGAGTAAGTCAGCCACTGGCAAGCTGAACGAGTAGTTCGGAGAGAAAAGGAAAACTGTCGATGAAGTCCTTTTCTCAGGTCTAAATAAAAAATTTAAAAAAAACCTCAAGATTGTCAACAAGTCCTGTACCTAGTATTTGTACCGTAACGACACCCAAAAAATCGTAATGCTGATTGGGGAGAGAGAGAGAGGAGAACGAAATCTTGTAAAGGCTGGAACATACCTTTACAACCAGAGGCAGTAAGGACGTTGACCCCAACCATAGAGGTTCAGCTCCCTTTATCCACGATATAGGAACACGTGACTGGTATTGCTCCGCGTGCTTGGCGGATGACGCTGTTTGGTTGTAGGGCAGACTACTGTAGGCGTCGCTGGTTGACGGCTATTTTTAAAAAGATTTGTTGAGTCCCTGTCTGTCCAGAAAGGCTTTACTCACATACTCACTATTCTACATAACTCATACACTCTGCGGCTTTTTGTTTTTATGTTTTTATTTATTCACCAGATCATTAACCCATTAGACCCCAAAAAAAAATTTTCGAACAAAATTCCTAGGATAGGTTTCCTTTAGTCTAAAATGAACATATCTACCAGTAATTTTGGAAATTTTTGTCCAAAAGTTGACTTTTCTTGGAAAATCCTCTGATCCCATACATGGGATCGTGGGTGCGAGAGGGTAGGGGTTTTTGTACATGATCATGTGAACCACTGAAGGAACACATTTCTACGTTGAACCATTTATTTTACCATGATAGGTTTAAAGGGTGAACAAACATTCAGCACTACTGAACTGGACTTGACTTTTCTCGAAATTGACTGTCTAACTACCGAAATATACCAAAATAAACGAAACTAGTTGAAGAAATTGAAAGAAGGTTGTTTACTGTAGTACATAACTCATGCAATCCAACATAAGAGTACCGGACTTGTAAATAAAACTTCACAGCATATATTTTGCAACATCAAACCTGTTGCCCAAGTTGTCTTATTACCGCAAAATACCAAAACAAGCACATTTCCGCTGTGTGTCATTCCAAAACCATGTAGATTTTAGCTGTTTGGACAACGGTTGGATGAGATGGTCGATCCCGTCTTACTGGATATGCTCCAGAACACAGTGCTTTGATGTTGCAAATCCTCTCTGGCGTCCTGGAGTTGAGTGAAGAGGACAATGAGTGAGGCAGGCTCTTGCAATGGTGCAGCGGACAGCCAGCAAGTCATTTGTCTTGTCAATATTCTCTTGCGTCATTCGGTACAGGCGCCAAACCTGCTGGATGCAAACATCCAAGCAGAAAGCAAAGATCGGCCACCACCATTTCTTTGTGTGGTTGGTTGTGCGGTATTTGTTGACATTTTGGTCTATCCCATCAACTCCATATCAAGACATGAGCTGCAGGATTGCCCATGCCGGCCAGCTGTCAGAAAGTTTCGAGGTGAAATCCAGAGTCCGCCAGGGATGCCTGTCGTCCCCGTTCCTCTTCCTCCTGGTCATCGACTGGATCATGAAGACCACCACAACAGGCAGGAAAAACGTAATACAGCGGACAATCTGGACGCAGCTGGATGACCTCGACTTTGCGGACGACCTGGCGCTCCTGTCCCACAGCCACAGCCAGATGCAGGACACGACTACTTGCCTGGAAGCCACATCAGCCGGAACAGGGCTCAAGATCAACAGAAAGAAAACCGAGCTGATGAAGATCAACACACCAGTCACAGTCGGTGGAGAGCCCATCAGGGAGGTGGATTTTTTTGTCTAACTGGGGAGTGTGGTTGATGGACAGGGAGGCACAGACCGGGACGTCACAGCCAGAATCGGCAAGGCAAGAGCAGCCATGATCATGCTGAAGAATATCTGGGCATCAAAAGTTATCAGCACAAGAACCAAACTTCACATCTTCAACTCTAACGTGAAGTCAGTTCTGCTCTACAGATGCGAAACGTGGAGGATAACAAAGACGATGCAGCCTTAGATCCAGACATTTTTCAACACCTGTCTGAGGCGCATCTTCAACATCCGATGGCCATCAAGATCCGAAACGAAAAGCTATGAGAGCGAGCGGGACAGGAACCACTGGCCAAGCAGATCCTGCAGAGGAAGTGGAGCTGGATTGGACACACCCTCAGGAAGCCAACATCCAGCACCACACGCCAAGCCCTGACATGGAATCCGCAGGGGAAAAGGAAGAGAGGCCGGCCTCGCAACAGCTGGAGGTGGGACACTGCGGCAGAGCTATGCAAGCAGGGGATCAACTGGACTGGAGTGGCAAGAGTAGCCCAGAACAGAGTGCGATAGCGAAGGGTCGTCGATGGCCTATGCTCCACTTGGAGCCATGGGCCTTGGTAGCAGTAGTAGATCAATTCCACCCATCATCTTGTTGCTTGACCAGAAAATCCTTTTCGAGTCTGACCTCATCCGGGGTCTCTTGAATATTTAAACGTCTTCAGAAGCTTCATCTTGGCCATATGTTGAGCGTATGCCCTGTGCCAGGACGGCCACAGCAGCCCCAGCCAGCAGCTGGTTTCTGTTGAGATTAGCTGGTACCCCACCCTCGAGGTCCTCCCCACCACTGTCCTCATCCATCTCCTCATTGACGGGAGGTCATCCAACATAAATGTTCACTTGGTCAAACGTGATATCCTCCAACATACTCAAAACCCCGTGTACATTGAAGTGTCTGTAAATGTAACAGCATTTCAGATACACTGTATTTTGTGGCAAATTGCGGTAATAAGACGCATGTAGAGGGGAAAAAAGTGTCATTGTCCAGTTCTTTGCCTTGCTATGATGCGTAGTATGTCTAACTTTCTATGATTATTTGTATAATATAGAAACCAGAGAGGAGCAGAATGCCTTACTTCAATACTTATTATGTGGTAAAAACCCCTACCCTCTCGGTACCACGATCCCATATTTGGGATCAAACTTCTAGCACCTGTCAGACAACAACAACAAAACAAAAAAAAACCCAGTATCCAAAAACTGAGATACACAATTTTAGACGATATAATAGCCTTTCTTTTTCATTATTATAGTACATCACAAAAGTAAATAGGGAAAATGTTGTTTGCTTATCTTCTTGGTGTTTCCATGGTTGAAGCAAAAAACACTTAGTATTGCAAATGGCTTTCTCCTAAAACGATCTTTTAAGAGAGACAAGTCTCAGAGGACTTTCAGCATATTCTGTGGCCTCCCTAGAATTGATAATGAGGAATCGCAGTAGCGAGGAAGGCAAAGATGGATACAGCTGAGGTTTACATGTACGATCGAAATCGTGGTAGCGAATGGGTTAAACAGCCCCCTGCACTTTGCATGCGCAGGCTTTTCACGTCACGCTCTCGTGGTTCTGCAAGGTGGGTTAGTGTGTCTCCGACCCCGCATTCATGTCAGTTCGGCCCAGTAAAGAGGTCGTTGACACTGCGCAGTCGAAAACAACATTAACTCCTAAGGCCGCGTCCACATGAAAAGCGGTTGAGCGTGGGTTCAAGCCCAGGTCTAGCTTGTGATATGTGATACCGGTTTTTCGAGCTGCCGGGCTGCTCATCGGGAGAGGTAGCCCGAATTTCCCGAAAGGGATAATAAAGTAAATAAACAAACAAAGAAAACACCCCCCCCCCCCCAAAAAAAAAAAAAAAAAAAAAACCCACAAAAAACCGTCTTTTGTGTCTTTCTTTCGCAACGTTAGTGCTTGCAGAAGAAGATGCTTTTGAAAATGACATACGCCGACCAAACCTAATCTCTGTCATCAAAAAGAATTCCTCGCCGTATATATGGCGATGGTTCAGACAACTCTGAAAGTAAGGGATACCTCCTCTCTGCCATTTTGATTCTGTCTATGAACAGATACTACAACAAACCGTGCACAGCTAGCGGCAGGCTAGCATACAACTAGCTACGGCAGTTATTCATGTGGCCACGCAAGCTTTTAACCAGCAGCGCAGCTGGCTACTCGCTAGCTAGCCGCTAGCTATCGCCGCTTTTGGTGTGGCCACCCACCGCTCACTGCTCAACAGCTCGCTTACCGCTAACTCACAGCGCGGCTACAGCGCAGCTTGTCATCTGGACGAACCCTAAAGGTTCATGGGCTTTCGGTATATGGGGCCATTTTCCGAAGCCCCTACCGTTAGCTTGTATAATAATAATAATAATGAATTGTACTTATATAGCGCAAAATTCTCACCAAGTGACTCAATGTAACTTGTACGACACACAAGCACATCTTCAATTCTTCTTCATCATCATCAGTCTTCTGCGTTCCCTGTACTGGACTCTGCCTCAGGTTATTATGTGGTGCTTTCGATGAATTCGGCGATCTTTAGGGGTTCGGTTTTGGTGCCCCAGAGTTTG
Organism: Batillaria attramentaria; assembly: GCA_018292915.2. Lineage (NCBI taxonomy): Eukaryota > Metazoa > Mollusca > Gastropoda > Batillariidae > Batillaria > Batillaria attramentaria. The sequence goes on from JACVVK020000084.1 coordinate 327,852, forward strand.
TCTGTTAGCGTTGCTCCATTCAGCCGAAGCTCTGTCCTTTTTTCTTGGAAAAGGGGGCAGGGCAGCAGGGTTGGGGGTGGGAGAGGGGAGGCCTGTTTCGCACGGGCAGTCTGGTGAATGTGTCAGCCCTAGGCGGGTACAGGTGGGCGCGCAGTCTGCAGTGTCCAGTCCGTAAAGGCCGTTCTTAACCGGGCGAACCACCAGTCCGGCGAACTTGTTCGGCGAACTGAGTATTGTATACGAACAGGGCCAGCGCGCACACGTACGTAGTTCCAGAGGTTCGGACGAACCAGTTCTCTGTCTTAACCGACCGTTAATGATATGCATACGTCATCGCCCGAACAAGGCGGACTCGGAAGTTGAGACAATCGTAAACAACCAAAATGGCCGCCTTCGTAGATCGAGACGACCAGGCATTTGCGGTACATGTAGTTATCGTTTTGAGTGAACTCTTGGAAGCCGAGGAAGAGGAGAAAAGAGGAAAAGAGCGCAAGAGAGGGAAATGTGAAGTGAGTCGATAGCCGCCATGCCGTCCGCCATTTTCCTCAACTTTGTACATGCGCACAACAGCTCTCCCCGAGCAGCCAATCAGAGCGCAGGATCGGCCAAAGGATCGCGAGGGTTCCCACGACACGCTATGCAGACCTCGAACCTAGTTCGGCGAACCTTTCGAACCAGGGTTTGCGCACAAGTATTTGGTCGGTTAAGAAACAACGTGCGCGAACCTAGTTCGCCGTACTCTTCGAACCTAGTTCGTGAACCAAAAGTCCGCCCGGTTAAGAACGGCCTTAAGCGGAAAATGGTGGTCTGTTGGTGATGCTGGAGTTGTGTCATCTGGTCGTCAGATGGGAGATGGTGTTGGGCCGTCCAGATTGTCTTGTAGGGGCGTTTGATCAGAGTTTTGGCTTCGCTGTAGGCACATCTTCAATGCCATCATGTCGCACATCATATAAAACATACTTTCAAAGTAGTCAGAGGATAACGTGAAATATTGTGAATGACAATGTTACTGTCTGAATTACATGGGACTTTCTTTCCCTAAGCTCTTGTATTTCGCGAACGGTGAAGAAACTCTATGAAGATTATTTTTTTTAATGTTGCGTATATAAACATTTGAAATGATGCACTTTCCTCCGGGGGAAGCAGCACAAATTTCCCGAGAGGGATAATAAAGTAGAAGTAGTAGTAAAAAACAAATCCCCAGTTTTACAAAGCGCAGTCAGTCCTATTGGACAATTTCGATTCCGAATGATAGATCAGGCTTTTGCGCATACAAGTTTAGTTTGTCCGGTTAAAGCCTTCACGCAGACATAACGAAATGACGTCATTGTTTCGAAGTTTAGAACAAAAGACACCGACCTCCTTTTTTTAAATGGAAAAAATTCCGATTATCAGTGACTCAAAAAAAAAAAAAAAAAAAGCGACCTGAATTTGTCTGAAAATGGACAAGGTACATTTCTGAATGGTTTTTGGACACAAAACATGTACATGTAATAAAATAGAAATAAAATGTATTAGCTGCAATGGCGGAATCATCGTTGCTGTCGCTCAGTGACGTCACAAACTCTAAGCGTGTAGTTCTAACGCAACATACTTTTTACGTCATTTGTAATGAATGTTCAGTTTAGATACATCGCTAACGGCGACAAGTCAGCATAACAAGAGATATTTATTTCCATGTTGTAGTGGTAGCGGGAAAGTCCATCGTAACTCGGGTTACCATTTCAACCTACGTGAACCTTTGAGAGTTAAAGATCGTTATCATTGTTCTTTGCCTTTTGGCAATCCCGCAGTTAACACCTAGCCCAGAGTTCGTAGCCACGCCCACCGACCTAGTTAAGGGTCATGATCCTATACTCCAACAAAAAGCGCCCACCACATATGGGTGATATCAAAGACGGGGCAAAGAGAACAAGGCCAGCACAAAATATTATTTTGTGCCCCAGCCGGGATTCGAGCTCAAACCCCGAGCATTGAATGTTTTAAATAATAATAATTGTGTATTGTGTGGGCGCTTTACCCATTTCTCGAATTAGCTCAAAGCGCCGCGAGCTGAACCCAACACGCACGCTAATGTGAATCACACGCATTCTCTCATACACTGGACATGAACCATTACAATCACGTGGTGCGAAGGATCAGCTCAGCTTTTTAAGTTTCCGAATATAGAATCGCATTTATTTTCATTAATTTTGTGGACTGAACATTTCCAAAGCAGAGGGGGAGGAAGCCGGAGTGCCCGGAGAGAACCCCCGGCGATCGGCCCGAATGAACGGTGCCACGTACGAGAAGGAAAATATCTTCGCCCCGAGTGAGATTCAAACCTGACCAGTCCCTTAACCACTGGACCACCGACCGCCCGGCTCATAAAAATTGATGAAATTTCTCCGCCAGGATGGTGGTAAAGCGGCGGTAACAAAGCGCTGTCACGCTTATCACTTATTCTCAATAAGGAGCGCCACACAGACCACAGGAACTGGACCAGAAATGAATTTCTCATGATCTCCATAAAACACTCTCTCTCTCTCTCTCTCTCTCTCTCTCTCTCTCTCTCTCTCTCTCAGCCAACAAATAACAAATAATCATTAAAAAAAACACGTTTACATAAATATGGACATAATAGAAACGGAAACGGTAATGGCTGCGAAGTGGTTACAAGTTAAGCAAATAAAAGCGACATAAAAGGGACAGAAACCACTTAACTTTGACAAAAGAAAATTGGTTGCAAGACCAAAACTTCCACCGTTTTCAAATAAAGTTATTTCAATTTATTTCAATTTATGGACATAATAGTTCATGCATGCGGTAATTGTGTGTGTGTGTGTGTGTGTGTGTGTGTGTGTGTGTGTGTGTGTGTGTGTGTGTGAAGTTTCATGTTGCAGGTTTAAGTATGTTCGATCATTTGGCTTTTTTGTTTATTTGTTTGTTCTTCAAAACGGCAAGTTTGAAAATTGGTTGCAAGACCAAAACTTCCACCGTTTTCAAATAAAGTTATTTCAATTTATTTCAATTTTATTTCTCTGTCTCTCTCTCTCTCTCTCTCTCTCTCTCTCTCTCTCTCTCTCTCTCTCTCTCTCTCTCTTAGCTACATCCTTTCTGCAGGGGGCTGTTCGCGCGCCATTTACACGGAGCTGTGGTTCACTGCACTGACTTCAAAGTAGGCCACCTAGCAACTCCCCCGAAGCGTATTGAGAAATGTACGTTATCACCACTTAGCATCATTTCTTCTGACACTGTGAAGTAGAGACAGCCACACATTGATGAAAGTTCAAGCGTAGCGGCCTTTAGCAAAAGTTGACCAGCGTGTATACACAATACAGCAAGACAAAGAAGGCAATGAATCATACAACTGTGAACTTTTTATGTAGGTACTTGAAAGAATTATACATCGAGATGAAGGATGTAATTTCAAAACTAAGTACATTACGCCGCCCACTCCGTCTGGAACGTTTTACCTGCCACCATTAGGGATCTTAATAATAATAATAATAATAATGAGTATTGTATAGGCGCTTTACCCAATTTCATGAATCGGCTCAAAGCGCCGCGAACTGAAACCAACACGCACGCTCACGTGAATCACACACATTCTCTCACACACTGGACATAAACACAGAGAACCCTCGACGATCGGCCCGAATGATCAGTGCCACATACGAGAGGAAATCTTCTTTGCCCCGAGTGGGATTCGAACCACTGCCCCCTCGCATTGGTGACAACTCTCTTAACCACTAGACCACCGACCACCGATCTTCCCATGCTGAGTCAATTCAAAGCCCATTTAAAGACCTACCTCTTTAGGCAAGCTTTCGAGCAGTGCCACAGTTTCATCAGTCGGCACTCAGTGTGTGTGTGTGTGTGTGTGTGTGTGTGTGTGTGTGTGTGTGTGTGTGTGTGTGTGTGTGTGTGTGTGTGTGTGTGTGTGTGTGTGTGTGTGTGTGTGTGCGCGAAAAAAAAAAAAAAAAAAAAAAAGAGTCAGTGTTTGGTAGAAAACAGATAGGCGCTATATCAGCTGTATTCATTATTATTATCATTATTACTTTGTAAAGATAGAAAACTCCTCTGCCCAATACATCGATACACATTGCGGTGCATGTATATATATATATATAAATATACGATTGCATCGGTGGCCAGAAGGACAATATACATGTGCCTAAATCGTGAAATTGCCTAATTCGTGAAACAGGCAGTGGCTTGGCCTAAAGTGAGAACTAGGCAGCACATACAATTTCTGAAATGTGAAATTGATATTAAAAAGTTGCCTATTTCATAAATTAGGCAGCTTAATTCATGAAACAAGCTGCCTATTTAGTGATTTAGACTAGGTGTTTAGATTTCTTTTTTTTTAAATTTTGGTTTAAACAGGTTTATTGCAATACAAGGCGTACAAGTAAACAATTAATGAGTATAAACAAGCATCGCTTATGATAATTGATCACATTATTGCAATGACAGGCTAAACTGGTCAGTAATTATGATAAATTAAAACTACAAGAGAGAGGGGAGAGAGAGAGAGAGAGAGTAATTTTTAAATAATGTTTTTTTGTTTTGTTTTTTGCCTATTTTATGATTCAGACTTGTGTACCAATGCCTGAACTAAACAATGTTCGTTCGTAGACTAAACTGCCCAGTTCGCGAATTGGGGTGCCTGTTTCAGTGAAATACCCAGCATATCCACACGCTGATCAACGGGAGCGGAGCCGGTGGTTGTCTGTCAAACCCCTGTGTATATCCCACAGGGTAGGTGGTGATTATGTTTATACTGTATTGATGGTACATAGTGCATGATGTAATTGTATATATCATTGCATGTTATGTTTGTTTGTTTGTTTACAACTATTCGCCATTTGTTATCCATTATAGTACATGCATGTGTTGATATTAGCATTAGTTATTTCTGACTGATTATGAATTTGGTCATGATGTTAAATTAGATTACTCATCATGATTTTGAACACTGAGTCGGATGGTAACCCAGCATATTGAATTTAGATGGACAGACATAAGCCACGGTTGTGTTTATTGCTTATGCGAGTGTGATGTTGTATGTTTCAGGGTTGTTGTTTTTTTGGGGTTTACGTTTCCTTACTGCTGAGTGTGATTAAAAAGTCCCGAACCCGAACCCGAACAAAAATTTATAGATGAGAATATTCCAGGTTTTCTAGCCTGAAGCCAGTGGATGAATGGACGCAGTATGCACCACTATTCATTAAATAGATTTCCTTTCTCTCACTCTTATACTCGGTCTATCTCTCCCCTTTTCTTATTTGCCTCTACTCTCTGTTGCCCTATGTATATGTATGTGTCTCCTTCCCCTTGCCCAGCTTTGGATGGTTACCGTGTTCCCTGATATTGTGTATGTGTTTGTACCTTTATTTATTTATTTACTTTATTTATTTACATATATCTTCATGACCTACTTAGGGATGTATTGAACACGTTTGTTTTTGTTGTTGTTGTTTTCTTTCTTTCCTTTTTACATATACTGTATTGTGATGTGCAGTGTACTGTATTGTATTGTGTATGCTTGTTAAAAAGGAGATTTGCCAAAACAACGTTAAAAATGTCTTTATCGAGTAAAAAAAAAAAAAAAAAAAGTCCCGAACCCAACCCGCCTTATCCGTATCTGATGAGTGAGAGACGGGAGAGAGGCCGGTTACATTAGCATCATACACCAATCTACAATGATAAAATCCTTCGCCAACTACTTCATAGTTTTTTGGTTTGTTTTTTTTTTTGTCTCTGTATAGTATTCGATTTCTCTAAGAGTTTAGTTGCTGTTCTTGAATATATCTATGTTCTAATATATCTGTTTTAATATATCTGCCGCTGTCCCCACATTTCAGGTTTCCAGGCTTCTTCTTCTGTTCTTAACCGGACACGGCGCCTCTGTAAGGGAGATAACCCACAGCCAAGGGGTCGTCAGCCTCCAAAGTGAAGGTGCAGCTTCCGGTAAAGTAGGCGCGGCCTGCCACTTCCGGTATGATGCCAGACACGCCGGCACCGTCAGGCCCCGCCCCCTCCACCCGCGTCTCCCGAACAACAGACCCCGTGTACTCGGTGTCCAAGATGGCGTTCCGGAACTGACGTTTTTGTCCAAGGGCGAGCACTCCGTTCTGGTACTGCAGCGCCATCAGGGCAGATAAGCCAGATCCGCAGGGTCCGCGAGCAATCTACCATCAGGGAGGAGGTAACATGCAGTAAATTAGCCGAGTAGCCGAAGTAATGTACCAATGCTTATCGAGGTCATACCTGTCATTGATACAACACACTACTCACGGACTACAGTACATTAAAAGCCGTAAAAAGCAACAAAACAAAAAGTAAACGTGAAAACAAAGAGAGACAATGACAATGACAATGACAATGACAATGACAATGAAACTTTATTTTTCAACGGTAGAAATTGTAGCACATGTGCCAGTTTATAATTTGCCGTTGCTAGACTACAAAATGAAAATGTAAAACTAAGGCAGAGGCAGGAGACCCCCCCCCCCCCCAAAAAAAAAAAAAAAAAAAAAAAAACAAGCAAAAGCCAAACAAGCAAAACAGTAGAATGAAAAAAGGCAAAAACAAGACAAAACAAAAAATAAAAACAAACAAACAAACAAACTAGTAGACTAAACGTAAGATAAACCAAGTCATCGTGAGAATATCAGTCTGACATGTACAGGCAAAATGTTACAGGTCGTGCTCTAAAACGCTCGACTACCTAAATAGAGAGAGAGAGAGAGAGAGAGTTATTTAGGGCTTAACGCCGCGCAAGCAACAAAGACTATTTCGCGGCTAAGAGAGAGAGAGAGAGAGAGAAATTGAAACTGAAACCGAAATAACTTTATTTGAAAACGGTGGAAGTTTTGGTCTTGTGACCAATTTTCAAACATAGAAAAAAAAGAACAACAGAAGAAAAAAAGTTTGAGCACACTTAAAACTTGAACATGAAACTTCACACACACACACACACACACACACACACACACACACACACGCACACACACACACACACACACACACACACACACACACACACACACACACTTACCGCATGCATGAACTGGTAAGTGTAAATATATGGTGTCTACTTTTGTATCATTATCGGTTATTTGTTGGCTTATAGATACTTGAAGGGGTTATTTTAAAGGAGGATGCTGACCGACTGTTCCTAACATGAATAGAAAGAAAATTCCACAATGAAATTCCGGAAAAGAGAGAGAATGCATGAATGAATGAATGAATGAATGAATGAATGAACTTTATTTTACAAGGATATAAGTGTTAAGCACAAGTGCTTATCTTACAACTTGTCCTTGCTACAGAAAACAAAAACAGAGAAAAAAAAAGAATTAAGAAGTACTACATGATCCAAACTACAAAAATGAAAAAAATATAAAGAAAGAAGAGAGGAAAAACAAACAAATAAAATACAACGGAGCATATCAAGAAAATGTCAAGCCAAACATAATGAGTAGAAATTAAGAAATACAGCCATTTCTAGCAAACACTAAGAGAGAGAGAGAGAGACGGGAGGGGGGGGGTGGAGGGGGGGGTAAGGAACCGTTGACTCCTTTACCATTCGTTTGCCGTAGACTACAAGCTCCAGGCAAGAGTCGTTGCAGCTGTCCTTGGCGTCGTTATCGGTACTGGTGATCATGGTGCCAAAGATGAAAGCCAGGTCTTTGTTGTCAGGGTGACAGATTTTGACTTTGGTTCTCACTGATTCTGGTAACGGACAAGAGTATGGAAAGCCGACACTTAGGTGGTAGGGAAAATTTGAAAATCGTGATCTTCTCCACTGGTGCTACAATTATATAGTTAACACTTTGCACGACGGGGAGCCGGTGTCGTAGATTATTTCGGAACCAGGATAAATCGGAACCGGTTCCCAAAAATCCTAGGATATTTCGGAACCATTCCCATTTATCCCGCACCTGGCAGACAAAATTCATGTTGGCTGATGACCTTGTAGACGGTTCCGAAATATGTTAGTGGTTTTCAAATATCCTGTCACTAGGGTCAGGATAAATCGGAATGGTTCCAAAAACTCCTGCCACCAGGGCCAGGATAAATCGGAATGGTTCCAATTCGTCCCGGTTCCGAAATATCCCGTGACACCGGGGTGGCCGAATGATATAGCGTTGGACTTCTACTGCTCGGGTCATGAGTTCGTATCCCGGATGGGGCCGAATATTTGTGCTTGCTTTTTCATCCTTGCGCCGTCTTTGATATCGCCCGTATGTGGTGGGAAAGGACGTTAAACCCCCAAACACCCACCCACCCACCCTGTTCCGTCTCATTCACAACATTGCTATAATCCCCTTGGTACATTCTCGTAATGTATAAGAGCCCGAACACCCCCCACCCCCCACCCCCCTGCCGACTGCACACCAGTACGAGCCACTTCAAGCCACTATTACGCAAGGCGTGGGTCTTCCCCGCTTGAACCGAGACTGCTGCAGATTGCGTGAAGTGGGTTCTAGTGATCTAAAGATTTAAAGTAAAATTGCGGTTTTTGCTTTGTGGGCGTTTAAGAGTTAAACGTGTGTGTGTGTGTGTGTGTGTGTGTGTGTGTGTGTGTGTGTGTGTGTGTGTGTGTGTGTGTGTGTGTGTGTGTTTTGCACTTAACAATTGGTGTCGCATACGTGTTTACGTGTAAATGTAGGTAAATATACCGACCAAGGAACGCCCCCGCAACATCTTGGATTGCATCCGTGGAGCTGTCGGTCAGGCTGATCCCAAGTCGATGTGCAGGTACGATGGCGTAGAAACCCCCACCAAAGGCGATGTCCGTCATTACTTCTCCCAAGCCAGGAACGTTCACAGACACGTCTAAACACACACACACACACACACACACACACACACACACACACACACACACACACACACACACACACACACACACACACACATGGGTCTAACGTTTTCAGTATAAAACCTCGAATAACGAAGAAAGAATGAGAGAAACTTTCATGAAAGAAAAAAATGCAATTAACAGTACACACTAACAAAGACAAAGCGGGCTAGATATCAGTTACGGAAACGTAGGACTATCCAGACGGCGAAAGAATAATAAAATGATAATAATAATAATAATAAAAAATCTGTGTATTGTGTGGTGCTTTACCCAATTTCTTGAACTGGCTCAAAGCGCCGCGAGCTCAATCCAACACGCACGCTCACGTGAATCACGCGCATTCCCTCACACACTCGACACGAACACATTACAATCACGTGGTGCGAAGGGTCAGCTCAGCTATTTAAGTTTCAGAATATAGAATTGCATTTATTTTCCAATTCTGTGGGCTCGACATTTCAAAAGCGGAGGGGGCAGAAGCCGGAGTACCCGGAGAGAGCCCCCGACGATTAGCCCGAATGAACGGTGCCACGTACGAGAAGGAAACTTTCTTCACCCCGAGTGGGACTCGAACCTGACCTCTCGCATTGGTGACAAAGTCTCTTAACCATTAGACCACCGACCGCCCGAAGTTACTGGCACACGGACGGATGCAAGTTCCCACCGAAGGAGATCCAGATGCGGCATAGTAGTTAGTCGCTGGGGTTGCACCATGTCAATGCCATGCTGACAAACAAATTTATTACAAGATTTTTCCAGGGTGCTGCGCGTACCTCTGGCAAAGACGTAACTTGGAACGTTCTGGAATCTAGATTGTCCAGTACGTCCGTTGTGATACTGGACGTGAGTTGTGACGAGACCAGACGGACACTGGATGACCACACGGGTTTCTGGACTCGCGGGCTGCACCAACTTCTTCTCCACAGCGTATCTGACACACACACACACACACACACACACACACACACACACACACACACACACACACACACACACACACACACACACACACACACACCTCGTGGTCAGAAAAGAGGAGTTAATACGATGCATCAGCTCCTGTGCATGCGAAATATACTGTATTTATTGTTGTAGCAATGTTAGCCAATACGGTTTAATGTGACTGTGTTAGTATGTATGTGGGAGTGACTAAAAGTTATAGTGAGTAAGTTGCAGCATGCATGTGTGAGTGACTGCAAAGCAGCTCCCTGAAACCACGACAAATTCCTAATGTTTATACATATGGTATAAAGTTATGTTTATATATATATGTTTATGTTTATGTTGATATTGTCGTAATGGGCTTTATTTGTTTTGAACATACTGCTCGTGTGTCTATGGTTTGGCTTCATGGCAGGAATATAAGCTTACACATGCTGGTAATGATTTGATCGAAACTGTGATATGATTCCGCTTTTATTTCGTGATATGATACGAAAAAAAACCCAAAAAAAACTCACACTGGAGACTCACCTGCTGACACACAACGTGGCAGTACCACACGCAGCGCCATACATATCTTTATCGAAGAAGATCACACCGACATCTGACACTTCCGGTGAGTCGGGCTTCACCAGCAGTGCGCATGTCAGGTCAGGCTGACCTCGCGGTTCCAAGAGCAGGAACTTCCGGTACTGGTCGGCAGACTCCATGAGCCATTTTCGCTTTTCCAGCAAAGTGGTGCCCTTCATTTCTGGAAACCCGGCTTCGATGACGCGTATCTTCTCCCCTGCGGCGTGCATTTCTGTCGTCCGAATTGTTAGGTCTCCAAGAAGGAGGTTGGTTTTGGGAAGGAGATCTGACATTTTCAGACCTGGAAACATGAACATAAACGTAACTTTATTGCCATATGTATAAACATTAGGAATTCGTTGTGGTTTAAAAGAGCTGCTTTGAAATCACACATACGTGCATGCTGTTACTTGCTCACTTATATTACAGTCACTCGCACTTAAATGCTAACAAAATCACATTAAACCTTACTAACAAAAATGCTAAGACCCTAAGTACAATGAAAACAGACCATAGGTCAAGGTTAACCTGGTCCAGGGAAGCAGCGAACGTGTGATCAGAATGGTGATCAGAAAATATCATAATCCAGACTGTTTAACCAAGATGAAGCCACTGGGGTTCGCCAAAATAAAGCGTTACAAGATGTTTTAAACATTTCTGGACAAAGCCTGAAGGGGCTGACAGGATGGTTAAAAACAAAAAGCTACGCTACGTAAGAAAACATCATCATCATCAGCAGCAGCAGCAGCAGCAGCAGCAGCAGCAGCATTCTCTCACACACTGGACATAAGCACATTACAATCACGTGGTGCGACGGGTCAGCTCAGCTATTGAAATTTCGGAATTTACAATTGCATTTTTTTTTTTCAAATTTGATGGGCTGGACATTTCCAAAGCGGAGGGGGGAGGGGAGAGAGGAAGCCGGAGTACCCGGAGTGAACCCCCGACGATCGGCCAGAATGAATGGTGCCACAAACTGGAAGGAAAAATTCTTTGCCCCGTGTGGGACTCGAATCCCTGACCTCTCGCACTGGTGACAAGTCTCTTAACCACTATACCACCGCCCACCGACCGTTTGAGTGTCTCGCAAGGTAAGCGGGTGAGAAACTCCTGCATTGCAGAGTTGGGGGGGGGGAGGGAGGGAGGGAGGCGACAGTGCAGTAGTCGCGCATCGTTTAACAGCAGGTATGTTCTTGTCGCCGGTTTCGTGCAGTGAGGTGCACGCTGGTATTACGTTGCACTGGTAATGCATATGATCTAGCAACCCTGTTTAGGGTCCGTCGCGGATAACTACATGCACCTGCGACGACGGCCAAGTCGGGCTAACCGAGACCGAGCTGAGCTAAATGATACCTAAGAAGGAAAAAAACAAAAATACTCGGTGACAAGGAAAGTGGACAGTTGCGAACAACTTTGAGGTCCCCGTGTTATTTCACAGTGTGCACAGAAGCGGTGAAAACTGTCGCACTCACCAGCATATTGCATTTTCAGCCTGTTTCGAGATTATTGCCTGCATGAGCTGTCTCCCTTGCCGCAACAAGTACGCATTTTTCGTGGCAGAGCACAAAGCTGCCACGAAAAATGCATGCTTGCTGCGGGTCTGTGTGTGCACGGGGGACAACCGAGTATTTTATTTTCTTCTTAGGTATCACTTAGCTCGGCTCGGTCTCGTTAGCCCGAGCGTTGGACTTCTAATGCTCGGGTCGTGAGTTCGATCCCGGCTGGGGCCAAATATTTGTGCTGGCTTTTTCATCATTGCCCCGTCTTTGATATCACCCTATGTGGTGGAAAAGGACGTTAAACCCCCAAACACTCACCCACTCGGTTAGCCCGACTTCGCCGTCGTCGTAGGGGCATAGAGTTACCGACGGACCCGGAACAGGGTTGGCGGGTGAGAAACTCCTGCCTTACAGAGCTGGGGGAAAGTGACAGTGCAGAAGTCGCGCATCGTTTAAAAGCAGGTATAGGGTATGCTCTTGTCGTTTCGTTGTGGTTTGCGGTATGGTGCACACTGGTAATACGTTGCACTGGTAATGCATATGATCTAGTGGCCTTTGCCGGCGCTCAGAGTTGACGGTGTACGTTACCCAGATTAAATTGCCTCAGTGGTGTGCATACTACCGTAACATTGAAAAGTAAAGAACATAAATGCAATTTGTTAAACGACGTGTAACTACTACTACCGTTTCATTTCCGTTTGAATAACATGTTCGTTGGTTGGTTTGTTCGTTCTCTAGAAAACAAACAAACATTGATTGTCTTCGTCACGAGTAAATCTCAAAGCAAGTCAATGTATGTGGTGAATATAAAAATGAGATACAAAATGCTTTTTTTTTTTTTTTTTTTCTCTCTTTTTTTTTTCTTTTTTTTTTTTTTTTTTTGAGCCTCAGTTGCATGCATGGATGCATCAGACTCAGGGTTTTTATTTATTTTTTTTGTTTGTTTTGTTTGGTTTTGATTTTTTTTCTTTTCTCCTTTTACAGGTTTTTTTTTTTTTTTTTTTGGTCGTGCATCCATTCTTCATTGGCTCTCTTTTTTTTTTTTTTTCCAAAGCAGTGATTGTATTTCTTTTTGTACATTTTGTATTACATTTTCTAAACTATTACAATAAAATGTATTGTGTTCATATCGGCCGTATACCTTATACTCATATAAATTGAGATGCTTAATTACATTATATGACATTTGTTAATATTCGTGTGTGTATGTGTGTGTGTGTGTGTGTGTGTGTGCACGTGTGTGTGTGCACGTGTGTGTGGAGTATATGAGAGTGTCTGGTGTGTGTGAGAGTGTGTATGAGTGTATATGAGAGAGAGAGAGAGAGAGAGAGAGCAATTTAACAATACAGACTTCTTAGGTGTAGCTCTGATTCAAGCATGCAGACAATATCTACCGGTGTGCCGTACTTGAACTTACTTATGCACATTTTAGCAACTAAAAGTACATGATTAATATACAAGGTTTCTGTCGCTTCTAAAGTGTTATTTTTGTACCCAAGTAAAGCTTGATCAACAGAGATTCGGATTGTTTGTTGACATTTCTCAGAGCATATACATTCAACACGGTTCCAGATACGTGATATCTTTGTACAATGGTAAAAGAAATGTTCAGCATAATCGATTTGGTTACTACAAAAAGTACAGTATCTATTATTTGCGACCCCCATTTTTGATAGAAGAATGTTTGTTGGATAAATATTGTGTATTATCTTCCATTGGAGTTCCTGCAATCTAATTTCTTTCGATGATTTGTTTGCTATTTCCCAAAACCATTCATTTATTTCGATGCCAAATTTATTCTTCCAAAATGTGACTGCATTTGGGGGACTGTACTTTTGTTTAACAATTTGTTTTCTAAAAGCTTTAGCTGGCAACACAATATTTTCAGGAGTAACTTCATTAAAATGAGGGTAATTACGAATGAAGCGTGAGACTGCATTTGCCACAACATTATATTCTAAGAGCCTTTGAGGGGCTTGACCCAAACGGCGGCACAGTTTCTCCATGGGCATCAGAGTGTTGCCATTACAAATGTCAGACACGCGATATATACCATTTCTCAGCCATTCGGCGAAAAAAAGGGGGTTAGATCTGTAAGTTATGTTTGCGTTGTTCCATATCACTGTGCTCAGTGACTCATTTGTGGTTTGCACGGTTTCTAGCCAGGCTGTTAATACCTCTCTCCAGAATAAAGATTTGATCAGATGAAGCCCTCTGTATGTTTTTGTGCTGACAGACGACTCAAAACATACCAGTTGCGGACCATAGAGTTTGTAAGCTTCTCTACCCAGGATCGACCACCGTGATGCTGTGTCTGACCGGAGTCGCACAGCCCATTCACACAACATAGACAGCTGCATGTCTTTAATATTTATCATCTTGACTCCACCCTCATTGTACTCGCTGCACATTACTGATCGTTTAACTTTTTCAAAAGCTTTTTTATTGAGGTTTCTATTTTTCCACAGGTACCTGAACAGCAGTGTGTTAACTTCATCCAAAACGAAAGTTGGAATCCTAAGAGCTTGCATCACGTATACCATCTGTGAGAGCAAAAAGGCTTTTATAACACACACTTTGCCACGAAGGCTAAGTGACCTCTTCTTCCACTGTGCTATGAGGAGTTTTATTTTTTGAACTCTGCCGCTCCAATTTTTTTCTATGCTGGAAGCTGGCGTGTCATTACTAAAATAGATTCCCAGTATTTTGATTTCCTTGGTGCATCGTACACCATTACACTGCTCGCTTGAGTTTTTTTGAGATCCCAGCCACATGGCTTCTGACTTATTTGTGTTTAATTTCAGGCCCGAGAAAACCGAGAAAGCGCTGACTAACGTCATAACTTGAGCAAAATCCTGCTTGTCCCTTAGAAACAAAGTTACATCATCAGCATATAAGATGATTTTTAATATTTTCATGTCGTCTGAGCCTTCATATGGCATTCGTAATCCTTTGATTTCTTTGGACTGTCTGATCTTACACGCAATCAACTCCATAGCAAGGATGAAGGCCAGAGGGGAGTACGGGCAGCCCTGACGAATCCCGCGCTCTACGTTAAAGGCCGGGGACAGCCAGCCGCAGTAGTTGACACTACTTTTGGTTCCCTCCATAAGCACTGACACCCAGCGAACGAACTGAGCACCAAAACCAAACTTTTCGAGCGCATACAACAAAAATTCCTTAGAAATACTGTCGTAAGCACGCTCATAATCCAGCGCCAGGAGCAGCCCCGGACTATTTGTGGTGTTAATATATTCTGTAGTATCGTCTATTAATCTAATTGCTGTGGATATTTTTCTACCCTTGATGTATCCTTTCTGGTCTTCGTGCACAATGTCTTCAATTACACTGGACATACGGACGGCTAGACATTTAGCAAGAATTTTATAATCAGTGTTTGTCAGTGAGATCGGACGCCAGTTGCGTAAATTATCTCGCGGTAGGTTTTTTCCTTTGTGTATTAAGGTGATGACGGCTTTTTTCTGGGACGGGGACATTTGTCCGTTTTCAAAAGCAGCGTTTATTGAGTCTACAACAATCTCTCTCAGGTGGATCCAAAATACCTTTAGAAACTCGACCGTGATACCATCACTTCCTGGCGCAGAGCCATTCTTTAATTGTTTTAAACTAAATGTAGCTTCGTCGACTGTCACAAAACCTTCACAGGACTCTCGGTCGATCTCAGAGACACGAGGAATATTTGCGTCTTTTAGGAATTCGTCTGCTAGATATTTCATACGGTTTGGTTCTGTTTGTGAGGTATACAAAGATTCAAAATGTTTTTGTTGTTCCTGTAGAATTTGTTGTTGATTGTGCAATACTGTACCATCATTAAGTGTTAATCTGTCCATCACTTTTGCATTTCCCCGTGCTTTTTCTAAACCTAAAAAGAATTTCGTGCTTTTTTCGCCCTCCTCGATCCATTTCGCACGGGATCGTATGCGGGCACTGTTAGCTGCTTGTTGTTCAAAAAGTTCTAGCTGCGCTTTAGTTTTATTCCTAGTGTCTAATGCTTCGCGGTTTGTAGGGTTTGATGAAAGTATTACGTCACACTCATTTAGGGATTTATTTAAATTATCAAGTTGTTTACTGTCCTTTGCTTTCTTTATTTTACTATATGTTATTGCGAACTCTCGCATTTTAATTTTCAGCAGCTCCCATGTCAGTTGTTTGTCTGTTTCTTGTGTTGTGTTTTTGTAATTTAGAATAAAATCATTCATCTGTTGCAGAAACAACTTATCTTTCAAGAGACTATTGTTGAACTTCCAATAACCTGGACCTCTTTGAACATTAGTTAGACTGTATTTGAATACGATCATTCTATGATCAGAAAATGACACAGATTCGTTCTCGCACGACAACGTTCTATCTAAAATTTCGTCCGATATTAACATATAATCCAGGCGTCTGGCTTGCGGTGGGTTATTACGGAACCAAGTGAATTCTGACTGTTCAGGGTGAAGCAGTCGCCAACAGTCGTTCAATTCACTGTTTACGACCACTTCATTGAAAGCATCAACGTTTTTTAGCATATGTTTCTCTCCACTAACTACGTCTTTGTCGTTATCCAGAACACAATTAAAATCCCCACAGACGACAGACGAGGCAGAGTGATTTTCATCTAAGTGCTTTTCTACTTGACGGAAAAAAGACACCTTATTTCCTGTTGCTGGGGCATAAATATTATGAGATACAAAATGCTAGTAAATGTCGAATAGGAGAGAGAGAGAGAGAACCTTAATTTTACAAGGGTAGACGTTACAGGCATGTTCATACCATTTTTAAAACTTGTCGTTGCTATACTAGAGAGAGAGAGAGAGAGAGAGCTATTAAAACATGCATGCTACAATAGAAAAAATATCCCTCTAAACGTTGTCCCTACAGATTTTGACCAACCCATAAGAATAAGGCCAACTAGTTTCTTTTCGAAGTCTCCCCGGCAGCCAGACACATTTTTAACCTACAAAAAAATCTTTGCTTTGATTTGACTTGTTTTGTTCGTTTGAAGCTGATTTGTTCCTGAACGTCGGAGTCTGTGTGTTTTATCTCCATGCCTTTGAGGACGAGTTGATTTTTTTTTTCAACACATTTTTTGTTCTTGTTATTACGCTGCTGATTTTACCACATTGATCGTAAAATTAATAATTTTGTGTCACCCAGCTGGCTGCATTGAACACACACACACACACACACACACACACACACACACACACACACACACACACACACACACACACACACACACACATACACACACACACATACACACACACACACACACACACACACATACACACACACACACACACACACACACACACACACACACACACACAAACACACACACACACACACACACACACACACACACACACCACAGATTTTACTTTAACTTGCTTTGATTACATCCAAACAAAGAAATATAACTCTTAAGAGCGAGAGCCAGACCACCACCCCCCACCCCCACCCACTATATGATAAGACTAATTAAAAAGAACCAACCACTGTACACCAGTATGAGCCGCTTCAAGCCACTATTACGCAAGATGTGGGCCTTCCACGCTAAGCGCGAGGCTGTTGCAGATTGTGTAAGAGTGGCTTCAGGTGGCGGCTTCTAGTGACCTGAAGATTTCAAGTCAAAATGCGATTGTTGCGGCACGGGCTGTTAGGAGGTAAAGCCAGAACATACCTTTACAGGCAGTGCTGATTAAGGTGAAGGTTCAGTGGATGAGCTGAGCTGATCGGTTCTACCGGTCCCGGACCATCCGAAGCGACTCAACCTTTTGAAAATGCTGCTGTCTGGCGAACGCACTCACGCAGCAAAACGTCCCAGCAAAAATCGTGCAGTACATGCCACTCAACACCGTCTCTTGTCTAGTTTCTGACAAGCTCCTCCCCCTATCGCACTACGAGGCTCCGGGTCAAGCTGCACCTCTCAGGAATTCAAACGTGGTTTTGAAATAGTGCGTTGAACTTTGCAGGGGTAAGTAATGTTTACCGTGTTCCTTTTTGAAAAAAATGGGTTAAACGGGTCGCTGATTCTTTTGGTGTATAGTTCCCAGCCGGTCACGCATGAGCTTTGGAACTGTGATCCTCTGCCTGTGAATATGATTCGCCAAATAAAAGATTTGTAACAGCTTTTAGACTTTCACTGATGCGAGAAGCCTCAGAACTTGGAATGGGTTTAATTCATAGGTCAAGCAGAAGTTATTTCACAAGGAAAATGATAATATGTACAATGAAGTGCGGTACGAGCCTCTCTCTCTCTCTCTCTCTCTCTCTCTCTCACACACACACACACACACACACACACACACACACACACACACATACATACACACACACATATATAACCTAAATAATTTTACTGCCTGCAGGGGTAAGTATATATTTACCGTGTTCCTTTTAAAAAAAAAATGGGTAAAACGGGTCGCTGATTCTTTTGGTGTATAGTTCCCAGCCGGTCACGCATGCGCTTTGGAACTGTGATCCTCTGCCTGTGAGTGTGATTCGCCAAATAAAAGATTTGTAACAGCTTTTAGACTTTCACTGATGCGAGAAGCCTCAGAACTTGGAACGGATTTAATTCATAGGTCAAGCAGAAGTGATTTCACAAGGAAAATGATAATACAATGAAGTGCGGTACGAGCCTCTCTCTCTCTCTCTCTCTCTCTCTCTCTCTCACACACACACACACACACACACACACACACACACACACACACATACATACACACTCACATATATAACCTAAATAATTTTACTGATTTTCGTACGACTCACAGAAGTCATGACAGTTACAATTCCTCAAAATGATACAATTCACAAAAATGATTCAATTCGTCAAAAGGATAAAAAAAAATTATGCATGGTATAAATGGACAAATTAAAGCTAACTATTTTTTTATGCCTAGTAGTAGTAGCAGTGGTAGTGTTGTTGTTGTTGTTGTTGTTGTTCAGAAAGTAAACTGTTATGGATATTTACGTTTCTACATCAACAACGGTACATTATCATATAAACTACTTTTAAATGCTTGTTTTATACTTCGAACCCCGGCTGGGGCCAAATATTGTGCTGGCTTTTTCATCGTCTTTGATATCACCCGTATATGGTGGAAAAGGACGTTAAACTCCCAAACACCCACCCACCCCACCCGCTTGTTTTATACTGTCTTCAAAATCTGCTCGCGGAAACTTCAGGCAGAAACAGCGTCCCTGTAGGGGAGATAACCCGCTGCCACTGGGTCGTTTGCCTCAACGGTAAATGCAGTACTTCCAGTGAAGAAGGCGTGGCCTGCCACTTCCGCTATGACGCCAGTAACGCTGCCACCAAGAGGTCCAGCTCCATCCACCCGCGTTTCCCTGACAACTGATCCGGTGAACACAGTCCCTACTATAGCGTTCCGGAACTGACGTTTTTCTCCAAGGCCGAGCACTCCGTTGTCGTACAGCAGCGCCATCAGGGCAGACGTACCAGATCCGCAAGGTCCATAAGAAAGCTACGACAAACCATTTATATTTTAGCCATCACAAAGTGCAGTAAATAAATAAATGGATGAATGAATCGCATACTTGCATACGCAGATGGTTAAAATATTTTGGGGCGAAGAATTGTTTATATTTAGCCTACTCTCTCGGACCATTTGTCTGTCTTATAAGTGACGTCCCGCAGACCAGTTAGCAAAGCTTGGGGCCTCTGGACCACAACCTGACAACAGCGTGAGCTACAAAGAACTGCAAATCATTATCAAGGCTGTCAATTCAACACGCTACCCCAAGGACGACATTTTACATCTTCCACGTCGGGCCCAAGTGGTAGTGTTCCGACTCCGCAGTGAACACAAGAGACTGAAAAAGCACCTGTACCACAAACTGAAACTGGCTACAACTCCCCTCTGCCCGTGTGGCCATGCCGAGCATACCGGACAACACATCGTCCAGGACTGTCCACTATACCAACAGCTAAGGATGACGACGTGGCCATTGGAAACGCCTCTACACACCAAACTGTACGGCCCTCAGCGGGAGCTGGAGAGGACAGCAGACTTCATGCTCAGAACTGAAGTTCCAGTGTGACCAAGAGACGAACGACAACAACAACATAAGTGGCGTCAATGGACGTACTGCTTCTTTCCGCGTTTCAGTCATCTCGATTTGCACGTGTTTCCCTGTTTGTAGTGTCTGACTGTGGTGTGCTCAGTCATTAGGCCGCTGAATTCTGAGGGCTCGCCCCTATTACTTCCTGTGTGTCAATGTCTGTCAAACTGAACCAGGCGACGTTTTGCAACGAGAAAACACCTTCTGTACCTGCCGTTTTCCGAAGACGCCAAGCTCCACACAGGGGTCGTTGCAGGTGTCCTTGGCGTCGTTATCGGTACTGGTGATCATTACGCCCAAGATGAAAGCAAGGTCTTTGCTGTCCGGATGGCTGAGTTTGACGCTCGCTCTCAGAGATTCTAGAAAAGGCAGTGTACGGAAAACTGATGAGTACTGCACGGATAGGGCGATTTAGAAATAAACTCTTCACAAGAACAGTCTAGAGTTCAGCCCGTAGCTCCTCTGACACTAAGTTCTGCGCACCCCCTCAGTAAGAACTAAAACATATGATCAGAGATCCTTTTCCGAAAGGGTCAAAAAGTAGTTGTTGTTTTTTAATTCTTACGAATATGAAGTGTGTGTGTGTGTGTGTGTGTGTGTGTGTGTGTGTGTGCGTGTGTGTGTGTGTGTGTGTGTGTGCGTGTGCGTGCGTGCGTGCGTGCGCGTGTGTGTGTTCTGTAGGTTTCAATGGACAACGAAGGAAAATGACTCGGAAATTTACTCTAGTACCGACCCAAGAACGCCTGTGCAATGTCGAGGATTGCATCCGTGGAGCTGTCGGTCAGGCTGATCCCAAGACGATGTGCAGGTACGATGGCGTAGAAACTCCCACCAAAGGCGATGTCCGTCATTACTTCTCCCAAACCAGGAACGTTCACAGACACGTCTAAACACACACACACACACACACACACACACACACACACACACACACACACACACACACACACACACACACACACACATCTGGGTCATAAGTTTTCAGTATAAAAGCTCAAATAACAAAGAAAGAATGAGAGAAACTTTCATGAAAGAAAAAAATGCAATTAACAGTACACACTAACAAAGACAAAACGGGCTAGATATCAGTTACGGAAACGTAGGACTATCCAGACGGCGAAAGAATAATAAAATGATAATAATAATAATAATAATAATAAAAAATCTGTGTATTGTGTGGTGCTTTACCCAATTTCTTGAACTGGCTCAAAGCCCCGCGAGCTCAATCCAACACGCACGCTCACGTGAATCACGCGCATTCCCTCACACACTGGATATGAACACATTACAATCACGTGGTGCGAAGAGTCAACTCAGCTATTCAAGTTTCCGAATTTAGAATTGCGTTTATTTTCCACTACTGTAGGCTCGACATTTCAAAAGCGGAGGGGGCGGACAAGGACGGATGCAAGTTCCCACCGAAGGAGATCCAGATGCGGCATAATATTTGCCAACTTCGGCGATGTGCAGTTAGTCGCTGGGGTTGCACCATGTCAATGCCATGCTGACAAACAAATTTATTACAAGATTATTCCAGTGTGCTGCGCGTACCTCTGGCAAAGACGTAACTGGGAACGTTCTGGAATCTTGATTGTCCAGTACGTCCGTTGTGATACTGCACGTGAGTTGTGACGAGACCAGACGGACACTGGATGACAACACGCGTTTCTGGACTCACGGGCTGCACCAGCTTCTTCTCCACAGCGTATCTGACACACACACACACACACACACACACACACACACACACACACACACACACACACACACACACACACACACACACACACACACACACACACACACACGGCAACAGGTTAGGTGCATTAAGTATATTCTACATGTAAACAATCTTGAGGGGAGCCGGGATAGCCGAATGGTAGAGCGTTGGACTTTCAATGCTCTGGTCGTGAGTTCGAATCCCTGGTAGGACCAAATATTTGTTCTGGCCTTTTTCTCGTTGCTCCGTCTTTGATATCACCCTTACGTGGTGGAACAGAACGTTAACTCTTTGACGACGAAGCACAATTTCTAACACGCGATTTCCTATAGGAAATCGCGTGTTAGAAATTGTGCTTCGTCGTCAAAGAGTTAAAAGCCTGAAACACACACCCACCCTTGAAGTCTTGAAAATCTTTCCTTCTTGTGCTGTATTAAACAATTCAAAACCGATATCAACCAGACACAGCAATATCTGTTTTGGAGTAAAACGGACACCCTTCTCTCCATCCACTGTGGAAAAAAAGTACGAAAGTAGAGCGATGATTGCTTCAACGTTCAGTATGACAGTTCGGCGTGGGCCTCCCTTGAGAGGGTCATTGGGACTACGCATGACTGGTCGAGGTCAGAGAAGAGGAGTTCTGTGCATGCGAAATATACTGTATTTATTGTTTTTGCAATTTTAGCCAATATGGTTTAATGTGGCTGTGTTAGTATGTATGTGGGAATGACTAAAAGCTATAGTGAGTAAGTTGCAGCATGCATATATGTGAGTGATTGCAAAGCAGCTCCATGAAACCAAGACAAATTCCTAATGTTTATACATATCGTATAAAGTTATGTTTATGTTGATATTGTCGTAATGGGCGTTATTTGTTTTGAACATACTGCTCGTGTGTCTATGGTTTGGCTTCATGGCAGGAATATAAGCTTACACATGCTGGTAATGATTTGGACGAAACTGTGATATGATTCCGCTTTTATTTCGTGATACGATACGAAAAAAAATTAACTCAAACTGGAGACTTACCTGCTGACACACAACATGGCAGTACCACACGCAGCGCAATACATATCTTTATCGAAGAAGATCACACCGACGTCTGACACTTCCGGTGAGTCGGGCTTCACCAGCAGTGCGCATGTCAGGGAAGGCTGACCTCGCGGCTCCAAGACCAGAAACTTCCGGTACTGGTCGGCAGACTCCTTCAGCCATTTTCGCTTTTCCAGCAAAGTAGTGCCCTTCAGTTCTGGAAACCCAGCTTCGATGATGCGTATCTTTCCGCCTGCGGCGTGCATTTCTGCCGTCCGAATTGTTAGGTCTCCAAGAAGGATGTTGGTTTTGGGAAGGAGATCTGACATTTTCAGACCTGGAAACATAAACATAACTTTATTGCCATATGTATAAACATTAGGAATTCGTTGTGGTTTAAAAGAGCTGCTTTGAAATCACACACACATGCATGCTGTTACTTGCTTTCTTATATTCCAGTCACTCGCACTTAAATGCTAACAAAATCACATTATACCTTACTAACTAAAATGCTAAGACCCTAAGTACAATAAAAACAGATTATAGGTCAAGGTTAACCTGGTCCAGGGAAGCAACGAACGTGTGATCAGAATGGTGATCAGAAAATATCATAATCCAGACTGTTTAACCAAGATGAAGCCATTGGGGTTCGCCACAATAAAGCGTTACAAGATGTTTTAAACATTTCTGGAGAAAGCCTGAAGGGGCTGACAGGATGGTAAAAACAAAAAGCTACGCTACGTAAGAAAACGTCATCATCATCATCATCATCATTATCAGATGATCATGGGGGTAAAACAAAATGGCGGGGCGTTTTTCCTGTGCTAATGCCGCTCCAAATCGTTGCACCACCGCCGACCCGAGCTGGTTCCCACGCCATAGCACCGAGTTTTTCCACATTCAAAACGCCCGCATAGTACCGGAAAAACGCTTTCGATTTTCAGTTTTCGGTTAGCACGGATTGAAAAAGGGCCGTTTTACCAAGCAGAACCCGACTTGTACTAATAGGTTACTACAATCTAATGATTTGTTTCTGCTCGTGTATTAAGATTACTAGTAAATACCGGCCCCAGTAGTGTAGTGGTTAGCACTTCAGATCATGGACCGGGAGACCCGGGTTCGAATCCCAGCCGAGGCAAGCGGGATTTTTCCTACCAAGGTCGGCTCCTACCCAGAGCGGATGTGCTATGGGCCCAGTGGGGAGGCTGTTGCCACACAGCCGAGATTCACCCACTTCACGGGTGCGACTTTGGGGGTGCTTCCCGTGGTATGACACATCTTATGATGTGGATGATTACACGGCCGGCACCGCAGGTGCCGTAGTTCCCGGGCCTGGTGAACGCCGGGATATTTATGACAGGAAGCGTGGAATGCGGCCCTGTCCCGCAGTCCCAAACCACACGGACCTCCATAGCATCATCTTACCATCATCCTCATCTCCATCATCATGCACAGTAAAAAAAAAATTGCCACAGCCTTCCAGCCCTCTGTGGATTCCATCCATGACCTGGGAGGTACACCACTGGAGCTGGCAAAAAGAGTTGGGGCAGCAAAAAAAAAAAAAAAAATTAATAGTAAATGAGAGCAATCGTCGTGGAAACTGTTGAAGCGGTATAGCAACGCGGAAAAGGGTCGTGATGATAGTTTGAGTGTCTTGCAAGGTAAGCGGGTGAGAAACTCCAGGGCCCGCATGTAAAAGTCCGGATTAGGGAGTTTAGCCCCGGGTTAGAGTCTAACCTCGAATTAAACTAGCTCTAGGGTTTGTTTGTTTTTTTGGGTGGTTTTTTTTTTTTTTTTTTTTTGGGGGGGGGGGGTTGTTGTTTGTTTGTTTTTTAAATCAGGAAGCGGGTCCATTCCAGCAAGGTGTCTATGCCGTTATAGAAGGAGTTTTGTCTTTCTTTCTTCGCTTCCTTTTTTTTTTTTTTTTTTTTGATTTAATTTTGTTTTGGAGTTTCTTTTGCCCTAGTCTGGGTTAGGCCCGTAGCCTCGGGTCAAACTAACCTGAGTTTTACATAGAGGCCCTGCATTACAGAGCTGGGGGGAAGGCGACAGTGCAGTAGTCGCGCATCGTTTAACAGCAGGTATATTCGTGTCGCCGGTTTCGTTATAGTTCGCGGTGTGGCACACACTGGTAATACGTTGCACTGGTAATGAGCAGTGAGCAGACATTGCAATTACCCTTCGAGGGACGAATAAAGTGATATCTTATCTTATCTTATCTTTTACGCAAGATGTAGGCCTTCCCCGCTAGGCGCGAGACTGCTGCAGATTGTGTAACAGTGGCATTAGGTGGTGGCTTCTAGTGACCTGAAGATTTCAAGTCAAAATGCGATTGTTGCGGCATGGGCTGTTAGGAGATAAAGCCAGAACATACCTTTACAGGCAGTGCTGATTAAGGTGAAGGTTCAGTGGATGAGCTGAGCTGATCGGTTCTACCGGTCCCGGACCATCCGAAGCGACTCTACCTTTTGAAAATGCTGCTGTCTGGCGAATGCGCTCACGCAGCAAGACGTCCCAGCAAAATTCGTGCAGTACATGCCACTCAACACCGTCTCTTGTCTAGTTTCTGACAAGCTCCTCCCCCTATCGCACTACGAGGCTCCGGGTCAAGCTGCACCTCTCAGGAATTCAAACGTGGTTTTGAAATAGTGCGTTGAACTTTGCAGGGGTAAGTATATGTTCACCGTCACGTGTTTCTTTTTTTTTTTTTTAAATGGGTTAAACGGGTCGCTGATTCTTTTGGCGTATAGTTCTCAGCCGCTCACGCATGCGCTTTGGAACTGCGATCCTCTGCCTGTGATTCGCCAAATAAAAGATCTGTAACAGCTTTTAGACTTTCACTGATGCGAGAAGCCTCAGAACTTGGAATGGATTTAATTCATAGGTCAAGCAGAAGTGATTTCACAAGGAAAATGATAATACAATGAAAGGCGGTACGAGCCCCTCTCTCTCTCTCTCTCTCTCTCTCTCTCTCTCTCTCTCTCACACACACACACACACACACACACACACACACACACACACACACATACACACACATATATATATAACCTAAATAATTTTACTGATTTTCGTACGACTCAGAGAAGTCATGACAGTTACAATTCCTAAAAATGATACAATTCACAAAAATGATTCAATTCGCGAAAAGGATAAAGAAAAACATATGCATGGTATAAACGGACAAATTAAAGCAAACTATTTTTATACCTCTTTCTCTCCCTAAATGTGTGTAGACGACCATCACCGACAGCAGAATGATAATAATCATAACTCCTAGTAGTAGTAGTAGTAGTAGTAGTAGTAGTAGTAGTAGTAGTAGTAGTGTTATTCAGAGAGTAAACTGCTATCGATATTTACGTTTCTACATCAACAACGGTACATTATCATATAAAACACTTTTAAATGCTTGTTTTATACTGTCTTCAAAATCTGGACGCGGTAACTTCAGGCAGAAACAGCGTCCCTGTAGGGGAGATAACCCGCTGCCACTGGGTCGTTTGCCTCAACGGTAAATGCAGTACTTCCGGTAAAGAAGGCGTGGCCTGCCACTTCCGCTATGACGCCACTAACGCTGCCACCAAGAGGTCCTGCTCCATCCACCCGCGTTTCCCTGACAACTGATCCGGTGAACACAGTCCCTACTATAGCGTTCCGGAACTGACGTTTTTCTCCAAGGCCGAGCACTCCGTTGTCGTACAGCAGCGCCATCAGGGCAGACGTACCAGATCCGCAAGGTCCATGAGCAAGCTACGACAAACCATTTATATTTTAGCCATCACAAAGTGCAGTAAATAAGTAAATGGATGAATGAATCGCATACTTGCATGCGCAGATGGTTAAAATATTTTGGGGCGAAGAATTGTTTATATTTAGCCTACTCTCTCGGACCATTTGCCTGTCTTATAGGTGACGTCCCGCAGACCAGTTAGCAAAGCTTGGGGCCTCCGGACCACAACCTGACAACAGCGTGAGCTACAAAGAACTGCAAACCTTTATAGAGGCTGTCAGTTCAACACACTGCCCCAAGGACAGTTTACATCTTCCACGTCGGGCCCAAGTGGTAGTGTTCCGACTCCGCAGTGAACACAAGAGACTGAAAAAGCACCTGTACCACAAACTGAAACAGGCTACAACTCCCCTCTGCCCGTGTGGCCATGCCGAACAGACCGGACAACGCATCATCCAGGACTGTCCACTATACCATCAGCTAAGGATGACGACGTGGCCATCGGAAACGCCTCTACACACCAAACTGTACGGCCCTCAGCGGGAGCTGGAGAGGACAGCAGACTTCATGCTCAGAACTGAACTTCCAGTGTGACCAAGAGACGAACGACAACAACAACATAAGTGACGTCAATGGACGTACTGCTTCTTTCCGCGTTTCAGTCATCTGTAACTGCACCTGCTTCCCTGTTTGTAGTGTCTGCCAAGAGAGTTTGTCAGACCATGCCACGACTGTGTTGTGCTCAGTCATTATGCCGCTGAATTCTGAGGGCTCGCCCCTTTTGACTGTCAAAAATGGAGTCGTCTCAGTATTACTTCCTGTGTGTCAATGTCTGTCAATCTGAACCAGGCCACGTTTTGCAACGATAAAACACCTTCTGTACCTATGAGAACCAGGCCTTCTGTACCTATCTGAACCAGGCCACGTTTTGCAACGAGAAAACACCTTCTGTACCTATGAGAACCAGGCCTTCTGTACCTATCTGAACCAGGCCACGTTTTGCAACGAGAAAACACCTTCTGTACCTATGAGAACCAGGCCTTCTGTACCTATCTGAACCAGGCCACATTTTGCAACGAGAAAACACCTTCTGTACCTATGAGAACCAGGCCTTCTGTACCAATCTGAACCAGGCCACATTTTGCAACGAGAAAACACCTTCTGTACCTGCCGTTTTCCAAAGACGCCAAGCTCCACACAGGGGTCGTTGCAGGTGTCCTTGGCGTCGTTATCGGTACTGGTGATAATTACGCCCAAGATGAAAGCAAGGTCATTGCTGTCCGGATGGTTGAGTTTGACGCTCGCTCTCAGAGATTCTAGGAAGGGCAGTGTACGGAAAACTGATGAGTACTGCACGGATAGGGCGATTTGGATAGAAACTCTTCACAAGAAGAGTCTAGAGTTCAGCCCGTAGCTCCTCTGACACTAAGTTCTGCGCACCCCCTCAGTAAGAACTAAAACATATGGTCAGAGATCCTTTTCCGAAATGGTCAATAAAGTAGTTTTTAAAACAAAATTCTTACGAATATGAAGTGCGTGCGTGCGTGCGTGCGTGCGTGCGTGCGTGCGTGCGTGCGTGTGTGTGTGTGTGTGTGTGTGTGTGTGTGTGTGTGTGTGTGTGTGTGCGCGCGCGTGCGTGCGTGCGCGTGTGTGTGTTCTGTAGGTTGCAATGGACAACGAAGGAAAATGACTCGGAATTTACTCTAGTACCGACCCAAGAACGCCTGTGCAATGTCGAGGATTGCATCCGTGGAGCTTTCGGTCAGGCTGATCCCAAGACGATGTGCAGGTACGATGGCGTAGAAACCCCCACCAAAGGCGATGTCCGTCATTACTTCTCCCAAGCCAGGAACGTTCACAGACACGTCTACACACACACACACACACACACACACACACACACACACACACACACACACACACACACACACCCCTGGATTTAGTGATACGTCTTAAATGCAAAACAAAACAGAAAATGAAATAATCACTATATTACGTAAAACAAACTATCGAAATATTACTGATACGACAATGTCAAAATCAGTTATTAAAACCGGTTGCCTACAACTGGAAAGACGCTGACCCCTACTGAAGGTGACCTGCACACATCTCTCTCTAGGTTTAGGGAGAGGGTTAGGGTTAAGGTTTAGCGGAGGGGGGTAGGGGTAAGGGTTAGTGCCAAACTGAGAATTTCACCTCAACGTACGAATTCACCGCAAGTACACTGCAAACCGACCAACATTTTCGATGCTGGCGAGGGTGTGTCTCCGCGTGAGCGAAGCGTGTGTGTGTGTGTGTGTGTGTGTGTGTGTGTGTGTGTGTGTGTGTGTGTGTGTGTGTGTGTGTGTGTGTGTGTGTGTTGGATTCTTCCTGTATATATACTTTTTTTATTTTTGTTAATCTTTCTTTTCACCCAGCATTATACTTCCGTGTATTTCTACGTGTATCGACCAGTGTGTGTGTGTGTGTGTGTGTGTGTGTGTGTGTGTGTGTGTGTGTGTGTGTGTGTGTGTGTGTGTACATATGTGATGTGTCACAGTACAGTAATCTGATTGATTGTTGACGTACACAGCGACACGTAACAATAGACGATTGATGGATTGATCGATTGATTGACTGGCCTGATTGCCGGCCGTAGACAACACCGGGCACGTGACATTAGTCAAGATTCCCTAGAGCTACGGGGGACGACCATGGGATTTGGCCCAGTGCCCGTCAGGCGTCTGCTGAACCGTGCTGCACGTACCTCTGGCAAAGACGTAACTTGGAACGTTCTGGAATCTTGATTGTCCAGTACGTCCGTTGTGATACTGCACGTGAGTTGTGACGAGACCAGACGGACACTGAATGACAACACGGGTTTCTGGACTCGCGGGCTGCACCAGCTTCTTTTCAACAGCGTATCTGACACACACACACACACACACACACACACACACACACACAAAAGGGCCATGTTCAACTTCTGAAAGAAAACTCGACCTGCTACGCCGCAAGCAGCCTCCGAAAACCGTTTCTTTCTGTATTCTTTTCTTTCATTCTTTCTAACTAGTTTTCGTCTCCTGTATATACAGTGTACAATCCACGACCGACTCAATCTCGCACACGAAGGGACGTCTTTCACCAGTTCCTGCCACATATTCAACTATTGTGACATGTTATATTATATATATAATATGCCAACCAGTCCACCAAACAGCACGCACTCTTTGTTCTTCTTCTGAAAAACTATTGAAAATTCCTCGTCGAAACCTCAACTTGAAACAGTTGGCGAGTGCGCGTTTAGCTTTGCTGCCCCGTCACTCTGGAACGCACCACCTACCGGCATGAGAGACCAGTGGGACATAGATCGTTTCAAGTCTGACTTGAAAACGCATCTGTTCCGGTCGGCTTTCGACTAGGCCCACTTACCTCCTCCTGATTCAGCTGCTGCTGCTGCGTGTGTGTGTGTGTGTGTGTGTGTGTGTGTGTGTGTGTGTGTGTGTGTGTGTGTGTGTGTGTGTGTGTGTGCATATTTGTTGGTATGAGTGCGGGAGTACGCGCATGGAGTCACTTCGTGAAAAATTTGCGCTATACGTATAAGTACAATTCATTATTATTATTATTATTATTATTACTATTATCATAATGATTCTGTTGCTTTTTTTTTAATGTCTATGTAATTGTTATTGTCTGTTTTTTACGCCGCAACTAAATTGCCTCCCATTGATGACAATAAAGAATTATTGAATTGAATTGAAGTAAGTTTGGCGTTGTTCACCAGTGGCCTTTTAAAAAAAAAACCCGGCCTGCATGGATTTAAAGTTAGCTTATTTGGAGTGTTGTACTTTGATCGTTATACACGTACTCGTGTTTGCTTAATAAGAGCCCGGATAAGGAACTTGTAAATCTTGCCTGCTTTTCGCATGCTGGGTCAAAAACCGAAAACCGATACTCGTGTGCTGTACTGACGAAATATGCTATGTGAACTGACCCCCATCTTTCTACCCACTGAGGGAAACTTGTCAACACTACAAATGTAGCGCCCTAGGGGTACCGTCACTGAAGAAAAGCACAAGAAGCAGTCAGTGTTATCGTCATAAAAGAACTCAGACAAAACAACAATTCAGAGCTACAGACGCATATGAAGATAAGGTGGGTTTTTTGTGGTTTTTATTTTTTGGTTTTGTTTTTTAAAGCCATGACATAGGCAAAAAGGTACACTCTGTGTGTGTGTGTGTGTGTGTGTGTGTGTGTGTGTGTGTGTGTGTGTGTGTGTGTGTGTGTGTGTGTGTGACAGAGAGAGAGAGAGAGAAAGAGACGTGACAGACATGTGAGACAGACAGACAGAGGACAGACTGAGGAAGATGGTCAGTTCATGATCCAGTTCACAAAACTTACCTACTGACACACAACACGGCAGTACCACACGCGGCGCCATACATATCTTTGTCGAAGAAGATCACGCCGACGTCTGACACTTCCGGTGAGTCAGGTTTCACCAGCAGTGCGCATGTCAGGGAAGGCTGACCTCGAGGCTCCAAGAGAAGGAACTTCCGGTACTGGTCGGCAGACTCCATGAGCCATTTTCGCTTTTCCAGCAAAGTAGTGCCTTTCAGTTCTGGAAATCCAGCTTCAATGATGCGTATCTTCTCCCCACCAGCGTGCATCTCTGCCGTCTGAATCACCAGATCTCCAGGGAGGAGATTTGTTTTCGGGAGGAAATCAGACATTCTGAGGTATGGGTCTGGAAACTGATACAGAAGAAACTGTCTGTAAATGGATAAAGACAAGGCCAAAGAACGTATATATATGCACGAGGTCTCAAAATGCATATATATATACTGTATATATATATTCCCTATTAGCCTCAGGCGTCACAGTCAACCCTAAAAATGCTTCAATCTACAAACAAACATTACAAGACACAAGGCCGGGCACGCACCTGACAGGAGTTTTGTTTGTTTGTTTTTTTTGTTTTTTTTTAGTGAATGTCTCCTTTCCGCTCAGGCCTCACTGGAGTAATGCTAGTCTACTTCCTGCTCAGGCCAGATAGCCACTTCATCCATATCCGCTCGGGTTGCGTTTGCCGCTGTCCAGCGCAAAAAAGTCCCGCCTTCACTGGCAGTTAAACTCCCAAACACCCACCCCAGCCGCACCAATACTACCCCCCAGTGCTGAATATCTCCCTACGTCTCTGCTTAGTAGTGTTGGTACAACACTGTAATTTCTCCTAACAGACGGCTTAGGCAGACCTCCGTCACGGTCCAAACGGGCCGTTTTATCAAGCAGAACCCGACTTGTACTAATAGGTTACTACAATCTGATGATTTGTTTCTGCTCGTGTATTAAGAGTACTAGTAAATACCGGCCCCCGTAGTGTAGGGAGGCTGTTGCCACACAGCCGAGATTCACCCACTTCACGGGTGCGACTTTGGGGGTGCTTCCCTTGGTGTGACACATCTTATGATATGGATGATCACACGGCCGGCACCGCAGGTGCCGTAGTTCCCGGGCCTGGTGAACGCCGGGATATTTATGACAGGAAGCGTGGAATGCGGCCCTGTCCCGCAGTCCCAAACCACACGGACTTCCATAGCATCATCGTACCATTATCCTCATCTCCATCATCATGCACAATATTAAAAAAAAATTGCCCCAGCCTTTGAGCCCTCTGTGGATTCCACCCATGACCTGGGAGGTACACCACTGGAGCTGGCAAAAAGAGTTGGGGCAGAAAATAAAGATTACTCGTAAATGAGAGCAATCGTCGTGGAAACTGTTGAAGCGGTATATATAACGCGGAAAAGGGTCGTCCATTTGGATCACCCTACGTGATGATAGTTTGAGTGTCTTGCAAGGTAAGCGGGTGAGAAACTCCAGGGCCCGCATGTAAAAGTCCGGGTTAGGGAGTTTAGCCCCGGGTTAGAGTTTAACCTCGAATTAAACTAGCTCTAGGGTTGTTGTTTTTTGTTTTTTTGTTTTGTTTTTTTTTTTTGGGGGGGGGGGGTGTTTTGTTGGTTTTTTTAAAAAATCAGGAAGCGGGTCCATTCCAGCAAGGTGTCTATGCCGTTATAGAAGGAGTTTTGTCTTTCTTTCTTCGCTTCCTTTTTTTATATTTAATTTTGTTTTGGAGTTTCTTTTGCCCTAGTCTGGGTTAGGCCCGTAGCCTCGGGTCAAACTAACGTCGAGTTTTACATAGGGGCCCTGCATTACAGAGCTGGGGGGGGGGGGGGAAGGCGACAGTGCAGTAGTCGCGCATCGTTTAACAGCAGGTATGTTCGTGTCGCCGCTTTCGTTATAGTTTGCGGTGTGGCGCACACTGGTAATACGTTGCACTGGTAATGAGCAGTGAGCAGGCATTGCAATTTCCCTTCGAGGGACGAATAAAGTGATATCTTATCTTATCTTTTACGCAAGATGTAGGCCTTCCCCGCTAGGCGCGAGACTGCTGCAGATTGTGTAACAGTGGCATCAGGTGGTGGCTTCTAGTGACCTGAAGATTTCAAGTCAAAATGCGATTGTTGCGGCACGGGCTGTTAGGAGGTAAAGCCAGAACATACCTTTACAGGCAGTGCTGATTAAGGTGAAGGTTCAGTGGATGAGCTGAGCTGATCGGTTCTACCGGTCCCGGACCATCCGAAACGACTCAACCTTTTGAAAATGCTGTGCTGTCTGGCGAATGCGCTCACGCAGCAAAACGTCCCAGCAAAAATCGTGCAGTACATGCCACTCAACACCGTCTCTTGTCTAGTTTCTGACAAGCTCCTCCCCCTATCGCAGTACGAGGCTCCGGGTCAAGCTGCACCTCTCAGGAATTCAATCGTGGTTTTGAAATAGTGCGTTGAACTTTGCAGGGGTAATTATTTGGAATGGGTTTCATTCATAGGTCAATGTGCAACGGCTAAACTGAGTTCTCTGTTGCGTGGGATGACGGAGAGAGCAGGAAGAGCAGTAGGGAGGGGGGGGGGGGTAAGGGAAGGGAGGGGGGCAAGACCATGGCTTTGCCCCCCCCCCCCTCTTGCCATACTAGTAGTCACTTGATTTTCCAGGGGGGGCAAAAAGATACTCTTGCCCCCCCCCCCTGCTTGGGTACAGGGGGGGGGGGAGCTGCCCCCCCCTCCCCCCCCCCGGTTCCGGCGCCCCTGAACTGATTTGTGTGCAGACTGAAAAATGGCAGTCTGGGTCTTTTTGTTGGCTTTGTAAATAAGTTTCATGCCAGGTAATAGTAAAATGAGGGGAAAATGAGCCTGGCTTGTGGACTAGTTGTATTCATGCGCGGCTGGCACAAGAGCCAGCAGACGACAGAGGAATGAGGGGGTATGTGGTCGCAGCTAACGTTGACAAAAAACGGAATCAGTTTGAATTTGTTGAAATTTACTCTACACATGAGTCTTTGGCTGCCGGCGTTTGTGATTTTTTGGTGAATTTTCAAGCATTTTTAGGGTGTCCTGTGCAACGTTATGTTTAAGAGGAATATATAGCGTTTTTCTTGAAATTTGCATCTGTGTCCCGTAGCCTGTATTCGCATGACAGTCTTTCAGTCCGGCACAAATACGTCTCACCCACTCAGCTATACTTGCCGTCCGCGTGAAAAGGACCGGGCGCGGCCCCATTCGAACAGCGGCTTTGTGTCCAGTGACTGTCGCCCGACTGAAGAAAACATTCCACGGACTCTTCCACAGCTTACTGCAGGAGCAACAGATGCCACAGCCAATCATAGAAACCACAACGGGAATCTCAATTGAGAGCGAAATTGCCTCGGCCTGCCAAGCGGGAAGAACATGGCGTTAAGGAGAATTGGATGAAAACGCGCCGGGCATAAGAAAGTAGTCTTTCACTAGTTCAGGGTTCCACTGTCGAGTACGGCGAGGCCAGAGCGTTCATGCTCGATCAAATCTAACTTCACGGCAAACGAACGGAGGCGGCGGGGTGGGAGATATTCCCTGTCTAACCTAATATTAAAAGGGATTTGCGAAAAACTGATACCGCTATGTAAATCCCGGTGAAGTATGGTTTCATTCAGCTTCGGGAGTATTGGCCGCCCTGAACTGGCCGGGTGAACCGGCTGAACTGTTACAGGACGGACAAACGGCGAACGAACCGGCTTACAGTAATTAAGTTGACATCGGCAAATGATTTTATTTACAGTTGAATGTGGTGATGTCCGCCCAATCAGCCGATAGTAACATTCACTGGATTGCCATAAACTGCATAACTTGAAATAAACAAAACAAAGCAGGACTGGTTACACATTACTGACACTGCCGCTTGAATACCGCGTGCCGTGCGTGCGTCCATACACTAGGCAGACTCCGAGTCGAATCAGTGTACGCACGCACCCGCGCGCGCGCGCGCACACACACACACACACACACACACGGCCCGGCACTGACACACACACACACACACACACACACACACGGCCCGGCACTGACAAACACACACACACACACAGCGGAGCGGCAGTCGTCGAACTGACATCATCAGTCAGTGCGTAGAAATGAAGGTTCAGTGCGTAGAAATGAAGGTCAGTTACTATCGTAATGAAATGACGACTACTGTCATCATAAGTGTGTATGTGTACGTGAGGGGGGGGGGGAGGGGTGGTCGAGGGCAACTGTGACCATCGCCGGCCGGCGGCGGATATACACTGAGTGCAGTGACTGTGACTGATCTCGGCTGGGATGATATGGCGGAGACACTCCTTGACTGATTACACGCTTTTTCCTTTCTTTATTATTTTACAATGAGGAAAAAAGATAACTAAAGATATTCACATGACTGCACACGGTCAGACACTGACTGAATCAGACGCGATGAGAACTAAGGTGGGCGCCGTTTTGGGGTGCCAGTCGACGGTCAGTGGAGACCGGGGGAGGGGGGGGGGTCCCTGGCCGCCGAGAAAATGAGCAGCAGATTTGCCGTGAAAATCGTCAAAACTTCATTCGATGTCAGTTTGTTTTGTCCCTGATGTCAGACACGGGCGTGCTTGCTGAATTTCTGAACACCGGTCACAGTCCAGAAGGATGGGACAGAAAGAATCGTGATATCCGTGACGCTCCATGGGTATTATGGATTACTTCCCTTGAAATACGAGGCTTTTCTGGAGGATCCCTGACTTACATAGTTGTTGTTTTAGGATTTTACAAGGGTGTATTTTTCATTCAATCTACAGATAAAACTGCTTTCTTCCTAAATGTAACCGCCCATTTTTTTCGACAGTCGCAGTGGCGGATCAAAGAGAAATGGCGTGCAGTTGCTCCCGTGTGAGGAATCACGGAGCACTCCCCTGAAACGCAATTTCCGGTGGCATAGGGCCGTCGTTTCTCCGAGGACTCAAGGATTTCCACAGAGTGTGAGCGTGATATCTAGAACCGCAAGATGTCTGAAAGAAAAGTCTTAAACGTAAGTAGAGAGTGTTGCTCTTAGTCCGATAATTTCTTTCAAATATTCATGAAATGACCGTTTACTTGTGTGTATAGATGAACATTTCGTGCTTGTTCAGATTTGTTGACATAGTTTCATCCATATTTCAGAAATACTACCCTCCAGATTTTGATCCTTCAAAGATTCCAAAGCTTCGGGAACCAAAGAACAAAACATTTAGCATCCGAATCATGGCTCCATTCAACATGAGGTAAGATATACTGTAATTCATGAATTTCGTAATTTTGTTGTTGTTTGTCAATGTGATTGTGATTGTTATGAGGGTGAAGGGTTGTACTTGTAGACCAAGTTATGTTTTTGGCACAGTACTATTGAATAGAAGTGAATCAGAGCAGTTGTGTGATTCCTTTTGTTAGAAGATGGAAGTCATATGTCACACCTTACATGTACAGCACTGTGACTCGTTTGTTGTCTTTTTTCAGGTGCAATGTATGTGGAGAGTACATCTACAAAGGAAAGAAGTTCAATTCACGAAAAGAGAATGTGGATGACGATGACTACCTGGGTCTGCGTATTTTTCGCTTTTACATCCGATGCCCAAAATGTGTTGCAGAGATTGCCTTCAAGGTACGCACTTTAAAGAAACTAACAGATGAATTTTAAACCCACACTGGTGCCTCCTGGTCACAGGTTTTTTGCAAGTTTTTACACGCACAGTCCCAGTCCCAGTCCCATGCAAGTTTTTACACGCACAGTCTCTCTCACATGTATGCACACACAATGGATTTCATCAAGACACACCAGCCAAAACTCTAGGGGCGTATATGGTCAAGAGTACAGAGTTGAGTCTAGTGAGTGTGACATGAGTACCCAGTTTTCAGCAAAGTGATAAACACACTATTTTATATGAATTTGGTGTGTCTTGTCATGAGCAATCTTCACAGAATCTGATTTTCTCATACAAGTTGTCGATTGGCCGTATTTGAAGAAATAAGTTGTGAGTTTGTACATAACATTAAACACTGTCACAATTTTGCAGACTTGAAATTTCAAGGCAAAAACAAACCAGTGATGTTGTTTGCATTTTGTGTTTTTATTTTGAAGGCTTAACCTTCAGCAATATCACAAAAGAGAAGGAAAGACTCACTAGATGCAAAGAAATGCAATGAAAAAGTGGTGTGAACATAACTTTACGTCAAGCGGCATGTTAAACTGAAATGAGCACCATTATGACAGAGTACTGATACTGTTTGGTCAATAAAACCTTCTTAAGAACATTGTTTGGGTTACTCAATAATAATGTAGTGCAATACATGAACAATAATAAATGATACGTGAAAAGAAATGGATTCAAATGTTTCTGGTTTTCTGCTTGACGGAACATGTCAATAAAGCCCTTTAAAAAGCTAAACATTTTATTCCAGTTATTATTGTTTCCCAGTGAAATTAAAGACCGACCCTTGAAATACATGCAAAAACAAAAATAACAGTTGCTACTTCACTGTGTCCCTGAATAAAGTGATCAAAGAAAGAACTGAGCATGCTTAAACATAACATTACAACATGACAGACTCATTCCAAACTTTTAAAGTCACACAGAAGGAAAAGGTACAAACAAATATATTACCAGTGACTTTGTTTTTATGGTAAATACACCTTAGTCACACAAAAATGTATCTAACAGATTTAACACATGAATTATTACCATATCCAGCTGTCTGAACATAACTTGACACACTTGAACACAACATTACACTGTGACAGACAAATTTCAGATAGCTAAAGTCAACCAGAAGGAAAAAGAACAAAACATATCAGTTGTAGTAAGTGTGGTTCAATGGGAGGTACTCTTTAACCCCCTCAAAGTATGATTTTAAGCTTAATCCCATAGATAATTGCTATCTCAAGCTACATGAATGTAACTTTACGCAACTTCGAACATAACACTACACTGTGACAGACTCATTTGAGACTGTCAAAATCAAACAAGAGGAAACGGAACCAAAAAAATGTATTACCAGGAAGTGTGCTTTAATCGAAGGTACACATTCTCTTCACAAAAATATGATTTAAAAGCATAATAAAATTGTTAACTGTCATTATCAAGTTGCTGGAACTTAACTTGACAAACACTCATGCAACAGCTTTCACTCAAACACACACAGGGATGATGTATACAAACTGCTATAATCAAAAAGGGGCTCACAGCATAGGAAATAGTGAATACATATCATTTTTCAGTACAGCAAAGGAAAAAAATGTAACCTTTGACTGAACATAACTTGAAACCCACTGTCTGTGTATAAAGTTGTGTTCAAACACAAACAGCTCCTGCACATTTTCTATTGGTGTGATCCTGGAAAAAAACAACACAGTCATGAATAAAAACACATAATTTCGCTGTCCTCTATTTCTGGCCATTAAAAAAATTAAGGAATGCCCAAGTTGTTGTTTGTACATAACATAACAACTGCATGAATCTGGGTACGGTGTGTAAAGTTAACTTCAATAAACAAACAGATGAACACACAAAAATGTGTTTGAATGGAAATTTTTAAGACTCCAGGGAGAAAAATTATTCCAAAGATGTTTAGCAGGATATTCTATTTTTGTTTGGTGCTAGACTTGTCGTCATATGAGTTTGAACATAATGCTGACGACCTTCGTTTGTGAGTAAAGTTGTGTTCAAACCAGAGACATCTGAAATTTTACATAAGAAAAGCTTTACTCCCCGCAAAGGATCTTTTTCCGAGTAGCTTTCCACCTAAAAATACCTAAGGCATTCATTGTTTGTTGCTGAATACACAACTTTTGTAACAGAGTCATGAACATAACGTTTACAACCTAAACCACAAATGTCTCCACGGCTGTATCGATTAGAATCACGACAAGGATTAACATCCACGTGTTGGTGATACCAATCACCACACTAACATCGAGTTTACCATTGCCGCTGTTGTCAGCAGTATTCCAAAATGCACAAGAACACAGACTCTTTGTGTTTATTCACTTTTTGCTGCTGAGTTGACTAGATTTGTCTGAACATAACACTTAAACACTTAAAACTTACCCTCGGGATTATCAGCTGCCTCCTCCAGTGACGGTAATCAAAGTCATCGGCTCAAAGAAATCATGCTTCCAGCTTGTGTTTGAAACGGCCGCTGGTTGAATTTATCTCATACCCGAGTGTAGCGATCGATTTTTGCTCGCATGAACATAACAGGAAAATTAACACACCGTCGGGTCTTCGAAATCAGCACGAAGTTTCTTTTCAACAACACGAGATATATCGATGTTCTTCCATGAAAAATAAAGAGTGAAAAAACGATGTTGAGATTATGCAAGTTAGGTATTTCGCAGGACAAAAGTACGCTCGACCTCGGTGGTCGATGTTGATCATCGGAAGTTTACGACGACGTTATGTCCAAACGTGCCTACATTTTCAGTCATTTTTCTAAAAAACGGAAAATATTTGACACCTGCCAGTATGCCGACTGAAATAAAGGCAGTTTTGAGCATTTGGAGACAGCAAATGGGTTCACTGACCGTTCTCCATGTTTCTCAAAATAACACTTCAGCGATCGCAAGTACTTTCTGTCACGTTTTTCTTCCACTGCAATCACCGATTTTTCGCCAAAAACCCAGAGTTTTAAACACAAGAAGTAAATGTACCACATCCAACTCTCACTGTTTGAAACTCTGATTTATACTGAACAAGTGAGCCAAAGTAGACAACTGTGCATGCTTTTTAAACAAATTTGTAGCATCATTCATGTGAATGGGTAGCCATTTTGAGCAGT
Organism: Batillaria attramentaria; assembly: GCA_018292915.2. Classification (NCBI taxonomy): domain Eukaryota; kingdom Metazoa; phylum Mollusca; class Gastropoda; family Batillariidae; genus Batillaria; species Batillaria attramentaria. The sequence continues at coordinate 367,468 of JACVVK020000084.1, forward strand.
CGACTCACCTCTGTACTCTTGACCATATCTGTAGATCTATCTAGATAGTGTGTGGCTTATTTAAAGTCTTTGTGTTACACCAGGGTTGCACATTTAAGTCGGTCCCAGGACATTGACCTATAAAAATTTTAAATGTCCTATTTTTCCCACCTCAAGCGGACATTTGTCCTATTAAAATTTTTATTGCCACTAAGTGGCCAGGACACTGTGTCCTATCACTTTGCTGTTTCCAGGACACTTTGTCCTATAGAAGCTGTGGAAAATGTGCAACCCTGTACACTAAATAACCAACTGTCATTCACCTCTTATGTACAAAACCTTGTCAAGAAAGCAGATATCGTTCATAAAAATAAATTTGTATGTGTCTGTTTTTACACACATTTTGGTTTTTCCTTAGTTGGTGTATTTCTTGCATTGTTTTGTTATTGCAAAATTGTTTTGTTACTTAGTTCATTTATTATTCAGGTAAAGACTCCCTACATTGGAAAGATCTGATTTTGATGATTTTTTTCTGTATTTCAGACAGACCTCCGTAACACGGACTACACTTTGGAGGCCGGGGCCACTCGACTGTTTGAAGCAGAAAAACTTGCACAGGAGATGGCAGAGAGGGAGCGGAAAGAGAAGGAAGAGGAAGAACTTAACCCTATGAAGGTTCATAAATTTGCGCTTTCAGTTTCATTTATTGTCTTTAGAATGGGTTCTCCTGGGTTAAAACTATAAATGCAAACTTTTCTTTTCTTCTTTTCTTGGCATGTCTAATAAAGTGAATTTATGTAATAGTCCTCCAGGTTTTGTTTTTGTTATTGTTTGTTGTGGGGTTTTTTCCTATTTTCCTTTCCTGTTTTTGTTTGTTTTGGGTTTTTTGTTTTGTTGTTCTTGTTGGTTTTTTGTTTTGTTTTTGTTGGGGTTTTGTTGTTGTTTTGTTTATTGTTTGGTTTTTTTTGTTTAGTTTTTTTGTTGTTGTTTTGTTTTTTTTGGGGGGTAGGGGGAGGGGGTCACCATCATTTACTATCAAGTACTTAACACATTTACTTGCTATGGCTTGCAAGATGCAGAGTAAGTGTACATTGTAACTGACAAATTGATTCCCAGTGTATTTTGTAAACCTTTAAAAGTATAGTTACAGCAGTGTTAGTGCGTTAACTTATTCCTGTCACTGCCTGTTGTGTAGGTTTTGGAGAACCGTACAAAGGCAAGTCACAAGGAGATGGCACAAATCGACGAGCTGGAGGAATTGCGAGAGATAAACGCTCGCCATGCGAAGGTGGACACAGGGTCCATACTGGAAAAACAGCGACTGTACGAGGAGCACTTGCTGAAACTTCAGCAGCAAGAGGAAGATGAAATGATACAGTAAGTCGAGAGTGTTAGGGTTGAATGGTTTTAATCAGGGCTTAAAATCTTGCACCTTTTGGTGGATTTCCACCTTTGGCTTAACATTTTCCTCCCCTCCCCCCCCCCCCCCCCTCCCCCCCAAAGTTTCTTTCCTCCTCTTAAGCACTTACAATTTGCTGTGTTTGCACAGTGTTTCTCCTACGGTTATACCAGATGACATGATACTATAAGAGTCAAGTGGTGCCCTGTGATAGATCTTGGCAGTCGGAACTTTTACACCTCGGCCCCTGATTTTTCCACGGAGTGTTTTTGATGAATTGTTAAGTTAAATGACGTAACATTTTTGTATCATTTCATCCATGTGTACTACGGTGTATAGCAACTTGTGAGAATTGCTTGCTATAGGCCAAGATTTAAGAAAACAATAAACTCTGTCTGTGTGAGTCCGAGTCTGAGCCAAAACTGACACCAAATTGCACAGATTTTAGTTTAATTCTAAACACACACCCCCCGACCCCAGTTTAAACTCAAAATGCACCAAATTGCATAGACTTTAGATTTTTCTTTTAAAAAAATCTGAAAGAGCATGCCCCCCGGACACGCTTCACATAACTCGTCTGCCCCCTGGACACCCTTCACATAACTCGTCTGCCACACACTTTTCCTCCTCTGGAATCGTGAACCATTTTAAGCCGTGTTTACTGCATTATATATAAGTTGAATGCTTTGTTGAGTATGAGGGCATAGATTTCTTATGCTCATACTTGTTTTTCAGAAACTCACAAATGATTTTTTTTTTTTTTTCTTTGATACAATGGGAAAGTTGTAAATGGCTCTTAAATATTCCTTTCTACAATTGTGAACACTAAGTGTCTAGGTTTTTCTTTGCAGATCTATATTTGGCGAAAAGAAGGGTCAGACAGTGAAGCGACTTGCAGACTCTGACAGCGAGGAGGAGGAGGAAGATGGGGGCCGACCTGTCAGCAAGAAGCCTGCCATTGTTGCCGGAGAATCAGCCACAGATGTTCTTGTTGTAAGTTGCACCTGGCAGTTGCTTTGATTTACTAGTGAGTTGTTAATGTTAACCTGTTTATGATGGGGACGTTACTTTTATCATGACTTTGAGTTTGAAAGGACAATTATGCTTCTCTCATTTAAAAAAAAATTTTTTTTTTTAGCTGGACCACAACCACCCAGACTAAAATGTATTCAAATTTGAAGCATGTAATACACATAAGTAAATGTTATCTGCATGGAAACCTTTTAATTCAATATTTTAACTCTTCAAGCCATAACAGTGGCACGATTTTCAAACTGAATTAGATTCTGATAACATTAAAAGACTGCCTCGTCAGGCCGTGTTTGTAATTTGATTTCTCTGTTGTTTAGGGAGATGTGGCTGCAGCACAAAACACCCAACAAGCCTCAACCAAGAAGGATGAGACATGGAAGAGAAGCGTCGGCACCCTTTCCTCAAAAAGCGGCCTCGCTGGGCTCGTAAAAAAGAAGACGAGCAACAAAGGTCAAGGCAGTACAGGGGCGTCCACAGAGGCCAACAAACAGGACAACAGTGGCACAAAAACAGATAATGCAGTTTTAGCAAAACCAGCAGTGAAAAAGACAGTGGCTGAAGCAAACAGTTTGAACGGCGCAGGCGAGACTTCGAGCTCAGCGAAGGCGAACTCAGGGACGTCCTCTGCGTTGGGCCTTTTGGGAGGCTACTCAGGAAGCGAGAGCGACAGTGATAACAGTAGCAACTGAGGGAATGAGTTTCCAAACCCCAAATACATCATGTCAGGGACAGACGTGCGTACATTCTGCATTTGAGAAAGGGGAAGGGTGGGGTCTTGTCAAATGACATGACACTCGAATTCAGCCTATGGAATGTAAAAAAAATTAAAAGTCTGTAACTGACCGGCTCTTTGTTCCATCCTTCTGCACTGTGCTTATTTTGTTAGACCCAGGGTCCATACAGGTCATGGAATTTGGAAATAGCTTTTCCAGGCCTGGAAAGTCATGAAATTATCTCGAGTCATGAAAAGTCATGGAATTTCAGAATTTTATGGAAGCTATTTTGAGCCCAACAGTGAAACGGTCAGCTTGTTGGACAGACTGGACAGACCACCAAAAATACCAACAAACTGCCTTCCCATGAGGCTAATGACTAACTCTGAACTCTTGCTGACTGCGTTAACTCGGATAAGCTCAGAATTTCTACCCTCGCATGTGTAAGTGTGAAGGAGGGCGAAGAAGGTGTCATGGAAAACAGGAGAGTTGGCCTTGAAAAGTCATGGAAAAGTCACGAATTTTTGAGACTGTAAACCTGCATGGACCCTGTAGACCTGCGTGCAGAGTCACATTTGTGGTAGTCCATGATTCTCCTAGTCCACTTATTCTCTTGACAGATGCGTATTCTTCAAATGAGCGTGCGTGTCGTGTTCAGTTTGCAGCGCTTCGAGCCAAGAAACTGGGTAAAGTGCCTGTGAAATGCACAATTTGTTATGGCAGATTCTGCATGTCTGTGCAGCAGACAGTCCTGGCAATGAATGGTGTGAAGCTCTCCTTCACAATATACAATTGTAATTTGTAATTACATTCAGCTTTTGACCACTTGATGACATTGCCTTCAGACATCCACCATGCTCAAATGAACTTTGTGCACAGATTTTGTGTATTGTCACACTGCTTATAACTACTTATTTTATACTGCTGACAGATTGTGGTACTCCGTGCGTGGGGGGGGGGGGGGGGATGCACACACACACATCCTCACGGTCAAACATTTAACAGCATTCGTAGTAGTAAGTGCATTGATGTAGGCGCTTTATCCCAATTCAGCGATCGTCAAATGTGTCAGGACCATGGTAGCCATTCGGGCTACCGCCCTGAACAATACTGGTAGCCCGAAAAGAATTCTGGAAGCCGGAGTGGCTGCTAGGTTCTGATTCATCTCAGAATTCCTGCTCGCCATTCGGGCTACCGCTACCGGAGCTTTCACTCGCCCGACGGTAAATCTGGTAGCGAAAGCGAGCGGGCGAGCGCATTTGACGATCGCTGCCAATTACTGGGTGGCCAGTGGTGTAGTTGTTAAGACTTTGCCACCAGTGCGAGAGCTCAGGTTCGAGTCGTGCTGTGGGCACAGAATATTTCCTTCTTGTATGTGGCACCATTCATTAGGGCCAATTGTCAGGCATTCCCTCCAGGTACTCTGGCTTCCTCCCCATCTGCTTTGGAAATGTTTAATCCACAAACTTTGGAAATACATGCAATCCTTAATTCCGAAACTTAACTTGCTGAGCTGATCCTTCACACCATTGGTTGGTATGTGTTCAGTCCAGGGTGAGAGAATGCATGTGATTCTCATGAGCGTGCGTGTTGGGTTTATTTTTACAGCACTTGAACCAGTTGAACAAATTGGGTAAAGTGCCCACACGGGTCTTATTGTCACTGGACTCAAAGTGCATTTCATGTTGCAGTAACGAGCAAGCAGCTGCATCAATATAGTCCATCACAATCACTCGCATACATCTCATTCATCTGCTCGGAGGCAAACGGACCACAAGGTTTATTCCTTTTATTAAATCGGAAATGCAAGCAAAACAAATTACCTGATAAATGGAAAATATGTATATATATGTTATATATACATGTATATATATATGCGCTTATATCATTGCAAGCTGCCAGTAAAAAGGGCCAATCAAATTATTTTCCCGTCAAATTCTCTTCATTTGGGACTAGTCTAATTACACAGACTCGGCTATCTACGTTGGAAAGGCACTGCAGAAATGGAGCACACATCGAACTACAAATACAATCAGTGGGAATTCATGAACGGTCTGAAGATCATAGGAACATCTGCACTGCCAAATGAAGTGGCCTGCAAATACACATACTGCTCTTGTACAATCCCAAAGGCTATCGCAGGGGTGTTAAAAAATGCCCGCGGATACACGTAGCCTACTCGGCGTAACATGATGCAGATTTGCACCAGTTTACCGGTACTGACAAAAAGTATTTGCGGATGTTACAAGGTTGCTCTTTCATGATCATGGAAGCTGCCTGTGCACATGAAAATGTGTACATTATACCAAACATCAAGAAAAAGGTTCGTATTTGGTAGCCGTAATCATTTTAGAACGAGCAGATGACACTACAGATTTGAACGCATGCACCACAATTGCTATGTCTTTTATTGTTCTCTCTGGCATTATTTTCATGCAAGCGCCTAGAGCTCACTGAGTATAAGCACTATATAAATATCCATCATTATTATGACTATAACAACATGAGGTAATACATGGACTAGGACAGTATACCTTTTTTCCAGATACTGTATATGAATGCTGCTGTTGCACATGCATCCCCAGTGACCAGCCATATAAGCTGTCAATGAAACTCCTATAATATATCTAGGAAACAAACAAGAAAATTATACCAAAAGCTTCAAAATTGAGATCATGCCACCGAGTAAGGAGGACATACAGGGCAGGCAACTTGCTTTACAAAGCAAATAAGTCCAGGTTAAGCTGTATTTCATGATTACGTGCAGACATTACCGGATACAAAGGCTGAAAATTGGGAAAAAAATTCGTAGGGCCTACTGCATATATCTATAGTGTATGGCGTTTCAGAGCAATACTAATCATCATGATAGAGTATCTTGAGTGTATGTATCTAAAACACTACTTGGCTTAGCAAAGATGGAATTGACCTGTTCAAAATGTATGCACTTTTTTTTTTTTTAATCTTAACCACATTCAAAAACTCCCTCCACAAGAAACAGTGCAACTACAAGGTTTCTAAAGTTAGTTTTTCAGGATAAATTTCAACTGACTGTCAGTCTGTGATAGGTCAGAGTGGCATACTGGCAACTTCAGAAGGCGTACCTGCAACTGAGGGGCGTAAAATACACACACGCGTACAATTCTCAGCACGATACTCAATTGTGGAAATTTCCTACATGGCTGACGGTACAAGTTAAATGCTGAAACATCTCTCCCTCTTTTCCACACACACAGAAGGGAAAAGGTGTAATATCCTCACCGGTAATACATGCACCTGTACCCATGGACCGTAACAAGGCAATCGGTGACATTAACCAATCTACCATTCTTATCCAACTTGTTAAATATTCACGCAAAAAAGAAAATACTGGGCTGTTAGCTCCAGGAAAATGTCTAGTCATCACATGAGGCGATGAGAGACAAGGTTAATACCGAAATGGACAGGCATACCAGAAATTAAAGTAAATACAAGAGTGGAGGATTGGTCCTTGTGATGTATAAAGTGAACACTGAAGTTCAGTTTCGGTTTCACATGCATGGCACAGTACCAGTATATCACGGAAAAAATGAACAGTGTAAAATGGTCAGATATAAAAGGAAAAAAAAATAGCACACAGACACACACACACATCAGAATCCTACATAAAGGGGGGAAAAAAAAGTCCTGTGCATTAACTCTTTGACGACGGAGCACAATTTCTGACACACGATTTCCTATATAGGAAATCGTGTGTCAGAAATTGTGCTCCGTCGTCAGAGAGTTAATCATTATTATTACATTGTATTAGTATTATTGTTATTATTTGTATTATTCCGTTTGTGCAGCAGCATAACATGGGTCCACACAAAAAAGCCATGTTAAAAACCAGGTCTAGACAGCTTGTTTCATCCAGTTAAAACGTCTCATGGACCAGTGGCAGCATCAAAACCTAAACAAATTTAATCGCTCATTGCTGGTGCATGCTCACACGTACCTGCTGTACTTAAAAGAAACAACAAGGGGGGGGGGGGTGTCACGTCCTTTTCCACCACATACGGGCGATATCAAAGACGAGGCAACGATGAAAAAGCCAGCACAAACATTTGGCCCCAGCCGGGATACGAACTCACGATCCGAGCACTAGAAGTCCAACGCTCTACCATTCGGCCATCCCGGCTCCCCCAAAGGAGAGGGGGGGGAACTGACGTGGGTCTACTGATCTTTGTTAAGAAGGCAAAGTCCATGTATTCTGACTATGACCAAAGGTTCCTGGCTGATGTAATGTGTGAAACCCTTACATCTGAGGCTGATGGTAAAAACAGTACTTAGTTCCTTTATGCAAACGAAGTGTTGGTATTCCAGCTGTAAAGAAAGACAATTCACCATGCTGAATGTAATGCTAGCAGAAAAGAAAAAAAATATATATATATACAAAATACAAAAAATATATTCTGACTGTGACCAAAGGTTCCTGGCTGATGTAATGTGTGAAACCCTTTACATCTGAGGCTGATAGTAAAACAGTACTTAGTTTCTTTATGCAAACGAAATGTTTGGTATTCCACCTGTAAAGACAATTCACCATGCTGAATGTAATGCTAACAAAAAAATAAAATAAAATAATCATCAGACAAACCAAACAGAGTGACATTTCCAAAAATCGGGAACAAACGATGCACCTCATCATTATGTAATTTACCAATTTTTCATGATTTGCATGTGTACACAACTGGCAAAGAATAAAAGACATGAACACAGCAAGATAACAGACCAGCAAATGTAAGCAAATGTCATATCTTGTTTACTCCCAGTAATTATACCATTCGTCCCACCACCATTTTTTTTTTTTTTTTTTTTTGGCTGTTTGACATGATCACCATTTTGATACTCACAGAGAAAAATAAAAACAGAAATGCGCACAAAAACATGGCACTGTTCTTGGTTGTCACTTGATCACTGTCGTAAACACAAAATCACATGACCAGGCCTCTTCTGTACAGCTTGATGTAGTCCTTAATCAGAGTACAAAAATAACCACACCAGTAGACAAATAAACCATAGCAAGTCATTTCAATTGAAATATGAAAGAATGGACAAGCAGGCACGCTTGGGTGTTAGATTCTTCTTTTCTTTTTTTTTTCTTTTCTTTTTTTGTGAAGTGAAAACCGAGTCTGAAACGAAGAAGACAGTGTATCGCATTTGTATAGTCAAATTCAAAGGACTCGCGTCAGTGAAGAGTGAAACAATATAATCCAGGCTTTGTATATTCTTTTAAAAAGAAGTTTCATATGCCTGTCTTTCACGAAAAAGGAGGAATAATGGAAACATATTTTTTTAAAATCTCCTGACCAATGAGACTGTAGCACCACGAAACATGCAATGCTGTATGGTCTGCTTCAGGAACACAGGTATCAATCATGTGATTCGTGAATATGGAAAAATCAGAGCATGAATTGGGAAAGATCAGGGCATGGAAAATGAAGGAAATGAAGCAAACATGCATAATAACAAAACTGTCGACCAGAGTCATGGAATAGCAAAACAAAACCATTGCTCCGCACGGAACTATGAACATAACAAAATAAATCATGCAAAAAGCGTTTGTCCAATCACATACACTCACACTGACCGGACAGATGGTCAGCTGTTGGTCTAGACACTGGATTTCTGAACACCAAACTCAAAAACACACTTTATTTGGGCATCCCCCCCCCCCCCCCCAACAATTTTAAACAAGCCAAAAAACAACAGCCTGTAGATGCAGTTCTGCTTGCAGAAGGAAATCTAATGAGTAAAGGCCAGGTCACATGAGAGGGCAAAAACACTTGAAAACATTGTTTTCAGATGTTTCACTGTGGAACGTGGTTTGTCGTGTGACCTACTTCAAAACAATGTTTTCAAAACATGTTTCGATCGTGTTTTCAGTTTTAGAACCTGCCCTAAGATCTGAAAACGTTTTGTGCTTCAACCAATGAAAGCGGCTGTGCGGAGTATGTCACGTGACACCTTCATGTAGCTCAACATGGCAAAGAAGACCGAAGCCCTCCTTCACCTGTCGCCCGAAAATATCATTTATTTGATTGATTTAATCATAATAGTGGCATAAAGCAGCAAAGAATAGAATATCGTCCTCACTGTCGCTACTCGACATATAGGCCGCCATCTTTGTTCAAGAAGTTAAGGGAGAGCACTTTACGCATGTTTCGAGCTTGTTCGCAAAAGACGTTTTCATGTGTCATGAATTGTTTCGGAAAACATGTTTTGGGCGTTCTGCCTTTCAAAACATGTTTTACAAAACATGTTTAGGAAAACCTGTTTTCAGTGTCACATCACCTTCAGTTGCAAACTCAGTACACGTGTAACCGATACTATCTCTAATTATTTTTTTATTGTTGAAGCAAGCAGTCATTGTCCAAGTACAATTGTGGGCAAGAAAAAGAAAGTTATGCACATCCTGAATAAGTTTTCTTCAGCTGCACCAGACTGTGAGGTAACGGGTTCACTGCAGACAAAATGGACTTGCCCGGCACCTTTACAACCATGTGGAAAAAAGGGTCTAAGTGCCACAGTTTTCATAGATGCTTCAGCCCTTTTTCCAGACAACAGCAGGGCTTCATATTCTCGTCAGACACAGTCACAGACCGATTCATGTTCGAAAAATCTGATGACTCTCTTACACAAGCAGACATGTGTCCGATCATTTCTGCTCCATAATGGGCACTATTCAGGACAAATGTCTTTTATCAAAGACAATGATCATTTCTTCGAAGATCTCTGCTTTTACTGTTAGCCAGAGCATTTTGTCCGATTACAGTTTCGACGGATATGAGCCCAGCAGGAGAAGTGACAGGCTAAGCTACAACACTGACAGTGATACCCGTGCGATTAAAAATAAAACACGTCCATGAGCAGCAAACAATTTCCGGAATGTAGACAATGTATATTAAAATTTGTTTCTTGCTCACAAGTGCAGCGGTGCTGCAAAATGGGTTTATTGCAGGTACTTATTCGTGAGCTTCAGGGGTTCACCTACGCGGTCGTGACAGCAATTCCATGAGCATAAAACATCGGTATCTCTGCGTTCCACCGACCACCTGTCTCATTTTTTTTTCCCCTCACGTTTTTCAGTCCAGTAAAAACATGTATGGGCTTGACCGACGCTGCATGCATTTACCTACATTATTCAAAACTGAAAAGGCCAAAATGGTCAATGGAACAGAAGAAATACACACCACAAGTGTAAGAAAAAAAAAAAAGGGGGGGGGGGGGGGATATGGGTGGCATCAAACAATGAGAAAAGTGCTTCACTATGGGGGGATAAGCTCACACTCCCCTTCCTACAGTGATGGGACTAAAAGAATCTCAATTCTTTAACTACCGGCCGACTGAAATGGAGGGAGGTCACACAAAATTCAGTAACAAAGATCACTTGAATCTGGCTGCATATTTCACAACCTATTATGGATACAATAATACTTCTGGAGCGAGATCAGTTTCTGAACTACAAGAAGGTACTAGACAGATTTCACTCCACGTAGCATGTCTGCAGCTTTCTCTGCGATCATAATGGTTGGTGCATTGGTGTTTCCGGAAATGATTTTTGGCATGATGGATGCATCGACAACACGGAGGCCCTTGATGCCACGTACTCTGGAAAAAACAAAACAGAATGAAACAGAAACCTGTCATGTGGAATGGCTGTACTCAGTATACACTGGCATCATATCTGAACACTATGACGATCAAAGCTTAAAAAAAAAAAAAGCTTCCTTCTCTAAAACCACAAGCACACAAAAAAGATTTCTGGTACACTATGAACCACACACACGCACAATGAACGAAATCAAAACAGAACAAAATTAAACAGACACAAAACATAATCAGAATGGTTACAAGCTGAGGAACTAGGTTCAGCCTGCAACACAGGGAGAGAGCAACAATGTCATAAAAAATAACCTGGACACCATACAATTACAAAAGAAATCTTACAGGTGGTAAACTTTTCAGTGTTTCCTACTACGCACAGGGGTGCCTATTTGTATGCACAAAACTCTTCAATTGACCCACAAATTTGAGACTAGCACGTCAAAGGGGACGCGCGTTTTTCATCTCGACGTACAAACAGTATTTTTTCAGCACTCTTCCAGATTGGCTTATGCTGTCTGGGACACTTTTTGTCCAATCATAATGCTCTATTTGTAAGCGTGCAGATTCCTTGCCTTGCCACTTTGCTATGGCTGACACGCTACAATTCAAATACATCTCTCCTACTTGAATACTTTTGTAAACAACAACAAATGGTTTTGACTTTCAGACTTTTACACCAAAAGACCATGGATCCTAACAATTTACAAAAGGACCCTCAAAAATATGGAGACAGGGCCCTAAGGACCCTTGTATTTTCAAATCACAGGGAACGCTGCTTTTGTGTAATGACACCCTTTCTTTCAGCATATCATCACCCCCCCCCCCCCCCCCCCCATAGTTTTCATAAAAGATCCTGTGTCCAAATCACATTTTAAGGACTTGAAATGGTCCGTGATCCGAAAGGAGGATAAGTGTGTAAAGCATTTAGCAACAAGCAAAGCCATGACTGTGTAAAGCATTTAGCAACAAGCAAAGCCATGACTGTGTAAAGCATTTAGCAACAAGCAAAGCCATGACTGTGTAAAGCATTTAGCAACAAGCAAAGCCATGACTGTGTAAAGCATTTAGCAACAAGCAAAGCCATGACTGTGTAAAGCATTTAGCAACAAGCAAAGCCATGACTGTGTAAAGCATTTAGCAACAAGCAAAGCCATGACTGTGTAAAGCATTTAGCAACAAGCAAAGCCATGACTGTGTAAAGCATTTAGCAACAAGCAAAGCCATGACTGTGTAAAGCATTTAGCAACAAGCAAAGCCAGTGACTGTGTAAAGCATTTAGCAACAAGCAAAGCCATGACTGTGTAAGCATTTAGCAACAGCAAAGCCATGACTGTGTCAAGCATTTAGCAACAAGCAAAGCCATGACTGTGTCAAGCATTTAGCAACAAGCAAAGCCATGACTGTGTAAAGCATTTAGCAACAAGCAAAGCCATGACTGTGTAAAGCATTTAGCAACAAGCAAAGCCATGACTGTGTAAAGCATTTAGCAACAGGAGTGAGTGAGTTTTTAGGGCTTAAAGCCGCGCAAGCCACAAAGACTAATTCGCGGCTGGCATTTAGCAACAAGCAAAGCCATGACTGTGTAAAGCATTTAGCAACAAGCAAAGCCATGACTGTGTAAAGCATTTAGCAACAAGCAAAGCCATGACTGTGTAAGGTAGGTGGGTAGGTGTTTGGGAGTTTAACGTCCTTTTCCACCACGTATGGGTGATATCAAAGACGGGGCTACGAGAAAAAGGCCAGCACAAATATTTGGCCCTAGCCGGAATTCGAACTCACGACCCGAGCATTGAGAGTCCAACGCTCTACCATTCGGCTATCCCGGCTCCCCCCATGACTGTGTAAAGCATTTAGCAACCAGCAAAGCCATGACTGTGTAAAGCATTTAGCAACAAGCAAAGCCATGACTGTGTAAAGCATTTAGCAACAAGCAAAGCCATGACTGCGCGTCTGCAAAGCATATGCGTCATGCTAGGGGCGTATGACGGCCACGCCTCCCCAGTATGTTTTCAAATGTTAGACTAAGATCTTATATTTCTGGCATTAATCTAAATGCTTCAGAGGAGGAAACACTTTTTGTTTTGAGGCAAACATGCAGAATTAGACTAAAATTTGTGCAATTGCATTTTGGCATGATTTTTAGTGCTTCAAATGAGAAAATACACTTTCTGATCTTTCAGTCTAACCAAAGGTGGGAGTCCACCAAGAGGTGAAAGATTTTAAGCCCTTCATTTTTTTGTTTTTTAATGTATCCCTCCCCCTCCCCCCCCCCCCCCCCAAAAAAAAACCCCTTTTCCACGACCATTTACTTACCTAAGCTGTGGATCCACCACAGCAGTTGGATCATTTTCAGCGCCCATCTTGCAAGTCCCTGATGGATGGTAACAAGTCTGCACGTAGTGTCGTATAAAACAACGCCAATAGTCATCTGTGTCAAACGTATGCTTGGAAGCACATGGCTCTATTGGCTTGTCGGATAGCTTTGCTCCAAGCGACTCCAGACTTGGTGTGCGCATCAAATCCTTGCAGAATTTTACCCCTGAAAAAGGTGGTTACATCAGTAAAGCTGTAATTAAAACGGGATGACCACAGAACCAAAAATTTGTCTTATTTGACCTTCCCGGCACCAGCGAGGACAGAGAAGAGAGCCGATCGCCCATTTCGGCGAGTGTGGCGAGTGTGGCGCATAGAGTGTCAGGCCATTTGAGAGACACTGGCCTTTTTTGAAAGTTCACATGAGTATTTGGAGCAAAACAAATATACTCCTCTAAAACTGCATCCAATTTGCTACCATTTTTTATAAAAAATTAAGTGAATTGGTGCTTTTGTTCAGAAGTTACAAGAGATTAAATACTAGGTGCCCAGAGGCTGGAGTCAGCCAGAAAACACCTGGGCCTGCATGTAAAAGTCGGGGTTAAGGAGTTTAGCCCCAGGTTAGAGTCTAACCTCGAACTAAACTAGCTCTAGGGTTTAAATTTCTGTTGTTTTTTGTTTTAAATCGAGAAGTGGGTCCATTCCAGCAACGTGCCTACGCCGTTATAGAAGAATTTTTGCCTTTCTTTCTTCGCTTCCTGTTTTATTTAATTTTGTTATGGGGTTCCTTTTGTCCTAGTCTGGGTTAAGCCTGTAGCCGTGGGTTAAATTAACCTCGAGTTTTACATATGGGCCCTGGGGGTTAAGATAACTGGAACTGTTACAACACTTTGTGAGCACACATACAACACGTCACTTATTCACAAATTTACTGAGCACACCAAACAATTTACCTTTTAAAAGAACTTCTACATCCTCTTCTTTTTCAAAGTAGTTGGGGTCTATCAGTGGGTGGTCCTCGGGATTTTTGCTGCGTAGTGTGATTGTTCCCCTACTGGCAGGTTGCAGCAATGTCGGAAGACAGATGAAACCGTCCCTTCCAGCCCGTTCATCCAGTATGGATTTATACTGGAAAGAAAGGAAACTTACAGTCATTTCTATGGTGACTCTTTCTCAATCAACAGCAACTGTGTATTTGCAAGCTCCCTTGAACGCAAAACTGAGAATGCGTCTGCGCAACAGAAAAAGTTCATTGAAGAAAAATATCATACACGTGACTATGCCAATGGACACACACACACACACACACACACACACACACACACACACACATTGTTACAGCACTGTTAGTTGTGTAGCTTGCAAGACAAGGATTTTCCTAATAAGAGATCAGTAACATGAACATGCGAATAACATTAACCATGCCACCACTTCAAAGTCAAAGACAACCATTTTATTCTATAACTCTGACACTGTACACCAAATTTAACTGTCCTAACTGTCCACACACGAATCATATCCTGAATCAAAATCGTCATAACACAAAATAGCACTAGACAGCACTATTAAACAACCTCGAGGCCAGCAGTCTGCCTGAGAGACAGCGTAACGTGCCATCATGTTCATCACACTCGGGCGAGCAATCAACGCTAGCCAGACAGCTCAGCGATTTCGCACCCTGTGGTGAATGCCGCAGTCACTCCTAGTAGGGGTATTGGCCACGTAATAGCTAACGGCACACTCAGTCGGGCCCCATTACAACTTGCCCCAAGCACTTCCCAATGGCGTGAGGGCGGTAGACAACCAGAGACAAGTCCCGTTACAATGAGCATGAAACCACATGTGACGTACTCACAGCCGTATGGGCCATACACAAGACTGCCCTGAGCAGGCAAAGGGATTATGAGAGATTATGCAATCTACTGCGGGCTGTGCTTCGTCGAGGGAGGGAAACGGGCCTCCCTGAAAGTGCCCACGCCTTGCGTAATAGTGCTGTGAAGTGCTGTCCTGTTTAGTGGTACCGTGAGTTTTGGTAAGTCTTGTCATATAGTGTGGGCAGGGGGGGGGGGGGGGGGGGGGTAGGGCTGTGGACAGTTAGGAGTTAATTACATACCTGATGATCGTAAGGAAACATGTCACGTAAATCTTCATGATAGAATGTTCCTGTAAAATGGATCTGCAGATCAGGCCACCCTAACTTCTCTAGTTCTGGCTTGGTGCTTAGAAAGGCCACTGTCTCAATTCCATAGCTTGATGACAGGGCACCTGCAGAAACAAGAAATGAAACAGATTTCAGGGGTCTGGATCACACATACACACACACACACACACTCTCTCTCTCTCTCTCTCTCTCTCTCTCTCACACACACACACACACACACACACACACACACACTCTTTCAAAGCTTGCATTTTAACAAGAATGCTAAATACAAAACTGGCAGTAAAGTCTACTTGTTTTGTTTTGGTTTGGTTTGTTGTTGTTGTTGTTTTTGTTTTGTTTGTTTTTGGTTGTTGTTTGTTTTTTTGTTTGTTGTTTGTTTTTTTGTTTGTTGTTTTTTTTTGTTTGTTTGTTTGGTTTTTTTTTGTTTTTTGGGGTTTTTTTTTGTTTTTGTGTTTGGGGGGGGGGGGGGGGGGGGGGGGGGGGGGGGGGGGGGGGGGGGGGGGGGGGGGGTAAATGGTAAATCAGTCACCTTTGCCAACTGAGAAGTACTTGAGTGCTGTCCATATGCTCTGAAGATTTTCGTATGTCAAAGACACGGATGTGTTGACAGCGATGCCAACATTGATGAGCGGGTGATCCTCAAGGTTCTGACCCACGGGCAAGTCAGACTTGACTGGGATCTGAAACACACACACACACACACACACACACACACACACACACACACACACACACACACACAACAATACTGTAGATTTTTTTAAATATAAAAAAAACATGTGGTTGTTGTAGTTTTACATGGGCATCGGGCTGCAGTTATGACCACTCTTTCTAATTCTATTGACCCTGTTGATATTTTCATTATGGTGCCACTTGGCTCAAATACAACATTAATTTCTGGACCTGCAAGGCAAACTTCTGCAGAACATGTTTTCAAACCACAAAAGTCAAAGGATTTCTATGTCTGCAATAGGCATATCACAGACATATTCCACACTGGTAAGCAAACTACAATAAATGATTTTTGTTCGAACAGGAAAAAAAAAATGCTAACAAAACAAGAAAACCAAAACCTTACCCTGCATGTGACCGAGACTTACCCCCAATTCCTCCAGGTGTTTCTTTGGTCCTATACCAGACAGCATCAGCAGCTGAGGGGATCCAATGGCGCCAGCTGATAGAATGACCTCGCCCTTTGTCCTGACCTTGTGGGTTGTTCCATTGTGAATGAATTCAACACCCACTGCGCGTCCATTTTCTATCATTACCTGACAGAGGAAAAAATTCCGACAAGAACATTAGCAGGGTATAATTTCTGCCATGTCAACCATGTCTGCCTGTCAACCATTGTTACAGCAATGACTGCAAACTGTAGTCATTGCTGGTTCATGTGTGCATCTGTGTGGCTGTTGTTAAAATAAAAAAAATTAAAAAATACAGATCTCAGTTGGCTTGTGTGTGTGTGTGTGTGTGTGTGTGTGTATGTGTGCATGTGCGCGCGCGTGCCCACGCGGGCATGCGTGCGTTTCAGCACCCCTGATGCAGGTGCTCAAACATGAAAAAGCATTCCTGAGAACAAACGAGCCTGCTTACCCTGGTTACATGTGCGTTCACCCCTACATGAAGATTTTCTCTCCCGATGAAAGGATGAAGGAATGCTTTCGATGTACTGATGCGTGTTCCTCTGTACAGGGTGGACTGGACCTCAACAAAACCTGCAACACAGGGAAAGGAGTGTACATGCAATCACATAATTATTTACTTGCCAACAACTATATGTAATAATTTACATTAATTTCTTTCATTTTATTTTCAGGCTAATGAATTGCTAAGGGAACAAATCTGAAATGCTGAAACACAGACCAGGGTGCAGAGGCAATGCCCTGCTGGGGGACTACGGCGGCAAAGCCCCACTTAAGAAAACAAATTATAGCATTTTTAAAGGCATTTAGTAGCCCCCTCTGGCATCCAAAAGTAAAAATTAAATACTGCCATGGTACTGACATACATGTAAGTCTTCAAAAATGAAGTTAGGTTGTGCCATATGGCATTACATGTACATGTATCCATACATGACTGTGTGCAATCGTTTTTCCCCTTCCTTTTCTTTGGCTGAAACAGAGGTTTTTTTTGTTTTTGTTTTTTTGTGGAGGGGGGGGGGGGGGTTGTTTTTTTTGTTTGTTTTTGTTTTGTTTTTGTTTTTTGGTGTTTTTTGTTGTTGTTTTTTTTTTTGGGGGGGGGGGTGGGGGGGCTGAAAGAACACGAAATTTGACTGAAAATTGCCAAATGACTAAAAATTCCCCAGCCTGTATTTTACAGTGTCTCTTATTTTGCTTGACTTTGTAAGTACTTAGAGCTCGCCGAGTATAAACCCTATATAAATATCCACTGTTATTGTTTACTTTTTGAGAAGAAAAAGAGACAGAGGTGGAGAAAGATTTTAGCATTTCTCACAGTCAAGAGGCCTCAAT
The DNA here is from genome assembly GCA_018292915.2 of Batillaria attramentaria. Taxonomy (NCBI): domain Eukaryota; kingdom Metazoa; phylum Mollusca; class Gastropoda; family Batillariidae; genus Batillaria; species Batillaria attramentaria. The sequence goes on from JACVVK020000084.1 coordinate 385,168, forward strand.
AATTAGGATTACTCTGTGCAGGTATTATTTTCTGTTACTTATCCATGTTTTTAAGCGCATCTAGCCCATTGCTTACCAAGCTGTGATTCTCCGTTAGCATCAACAACAGGATAGCCCATCTCTCGTCCAGCCCTTATGATGAAGTTGGGCAGACTGTGGGTCTTAGTACGTGCAACTTTCAGCAAGCCACCCATCTGATGGTAGCCTGTCATAAATTTTTTAGAAAATGGTAATGACTAAGACAAAGAAATATGTATATATGTACATATATAGTTATTCTCATGCTTAAAATGGTTCATGGTATAAAGGAGGAGAATGGTGTAGCATTTAGTGACAAAGTGGTATTCTCTGCAGGGTTGCACATTTTCCACAGCTTGTATAGGACAAAGTGTCCTGGAAACAGCAAAGTGATAGGACACTGTGTCCTGGCCACTTAGTGGCAATAAAAATTTTAATAGGACAAATGTCCGCTTGAGGTGGGAAAAATAGGACATTTAAAATTTTTATAGGTCAATGTCCTGGGACCAACTTAAATGTGCAACCCTGCTCTGAATTGAAATGTCTCAGGAATTACGGAACAATTCTGACCTTTGATTTATAAGTCTGTAATGACACAACAAATACAAATTATACTAACAAACTTTATTTACCTGTTTTTACAAAATCAGCATTCACATTATCCTCTGATTTGAGGAAGTATGGCAAGACATCCTTGAATGCCCAACCTTCGGCTCCGGCCTTGGCCCAGTTGTCGTAATCGTGGTGATTTCCACGAATGTACAGCATGGCGTTGAGGTTGGAGGTCCCTCCCAAAACTTTACCTCGTGGCCAGTATCCCCTCTGAAAACCACTGAAACTTCAAGATGTGGAAATGCTGTGCACACTACTCTTTTGTTTTGGAATTGTTGTTGTTTTTATTTATCACTCCAATTATTAGTTATAAACATAGGTTGATTCACTTTAAAATTTACTGCCTGTGGCATTATTCTAACAAGTAACAGACTGGTCATAATGTAAGTTTTCCTTCAAAAAACACAATCCCAGCAACCTTTCATGACCCCCACCTACCTGTTCTTTCATGACCCTACATACCTGTTATTTCATGACCCTACATACTTATCCTTTCATACCCCACCTACCGAGCTTTCATTACCCCACATACCTGTTCTCATTACCCCCACATACCTGACTTTCATTACAACTCATATGTGTCCTTTCATTACCCCACCTACCTGTTCTTTCATACCCCCCCCCCCACCCCCAATACATGTTCTTTCATATCCCCCCATACCTGTTCTTTCATATCCCCCCATACCTGTTCTTTCATATCCCCCTCATACCTGTTCTTTCACTACCCCACCTATCTGTTCTTTCATACCCTACCAATATGTTCTTTCATACCCTAACTGCATGTTCCTTCATCCCCCATACCAGTTCTTTCATTACCCCACATACCCCTTCTTTCCTTACCCCACATATCTGTCATTTCATTACCCTACCTACCCATCCTTTCATTATCCCACCTACCCATTCTTTCCTTACCCCAAATACCTGTCCTTTCAAACCCTATTTACCTGTTCTTTCCTTACCCCACCTACCTGTTCTTTCCTTACCTCAATTAAGTGTTCTTTCATTACCCCCACATACCTGTCTTTTCATTACCCAACTTACCAGTTCTTTCCTTACCCCCACTTACCTGTTCTTTCCTTACCTCACCTAACTAGTAACTGTTCCTTCATTACCCCCCACCATACCTGTCCTTTCATTACCCCACCTCCCTGGCTTTTTTGTCACTACCCAACATACCTATTCTTCCATTACCCTAACTACCCGTTCTTTCACACAGCACCTACCTGCTCTTCCAGTACCCCACCTGTTCTTTCATTACCCAACATACCTGTTCTTTCATTCCCTGCATGGAATGTTTCTGGGGCACAGTGAGGTAGTCCCAGTCATAGTCTGAGTGGAACAGCAGGCCAGCAGCCATTGGGATGGAAAACTCCATCACGCCGCGGTCGTCACCCCCTGCTTCCAGCAAGAGGACGCGTTTGCTTCCGTCTTCTGACAGTCGACTGGCCATGACACAGCCAGCAGACCCTGCCCCAACTGTTGACAGACAGTAAAGATGACTCCTTTACTCTCAGATTTAACAGTTACATAAATGGTAAAGTCCTCCCGTTTATGTCTCAGACCAGGGTTTATTAACTAAGACTGTGAAAAGTGTTTCAAAGCGGTAGTTATGCTTTTTTTTACATGTATGCCTTTACATCTGTTAATAAATAAAACATCAGATTGAAATCCTTTCCAAAACTAATGTACCCTGCAGACCTCTTGGTGTACAGCACTACAAGTAATTAGATTTTCCACACTGCATGCATCAAATTTCATTTTTCTCTTTTATTGACAATACTTATACACCAGTAGCATTCGTGATGATCCAAACTGTGTGCTTGCAACAGGATATATAATATTACATGTATATATACTAAGTAAGCCAGTCATCTGATTCTGATTATTCCTACAGCTGTGTACCAGCAACACCTTTTAAAAAGCTAAATGCCAATTGCTCCAAACTGTTGTTTTTTGTTTTTTTTTAAAGTAATGACACAAGCTATTCCATGCAAGATTTTCCTGCCCCCAAATACATGTCATGCAACTGAATGGTTCATATGACATGTGCAGTCTCACAGCTTGGTTTTAGGTTTCAGACTTCAACTTCATTAAATGCTCACCAACAATGTAGTCATACTCGCTGTCAAACTTTTCTGTAAGTGGCTGATGATAAAAATACAGCTTCAGTGTCAGATAGGCCACTACCACCACAAGCACGGCGCTGAGACTTTTAAACAGCATTCTGTCCTGAAACAGAGAAAACAGTACACATACATGTCACAGAGGATGCTATAGGGAAATCATTTAGTTACCAGTCAGAACAAATCTGTTTCCCATTTAGAAACTAGTGTAGGTAAGTAAATCAGTATTGGTATGGTATGGTATGGTATGGTATGGTAGACTTCTCCTCGGCGCACGTATCCATCTCTGCTGAAATGCTCACGGCGCCGCAGGGCTGGAGGACGAAGCAGTGAAAGCCTGCTGCCGTTAAGCGCTACTTTATGTGCAAACCTCCACCCTGCTATTCACTCTGGTGCGTGCGACAGTATTTCTGTTTACCACGCCACCGGCCACAGCCTACTCTTCTTCGAAAGATGAACGTGGGATTTTTAGCGTGCACACTTGATGTATGTGCGTGCGTGTGTACACGAAGGCGAGACAGGCACCGCAAACGAGTCTGCACATGGATTTGACTCGATATGGGAAGGAAAAATCCCACCATATTCCTGCCCACCGGGGACTCGAACCAGGCAGCTCAGGATCCGAAGTCGGATGCCTTAACCACTAGACCAAATCCCCTGTATTGCATGTATTTTTTCCAAACTTTTGAAACTGTGATAAGCTGACTGTGTACTTTGCAGAGTAGATTTAGGAACGTGTCTGATTTTTTTCTTTCTATCAAGAAGACCTTTAACCTACAAACAAGACAAGTGGTGAATGGTTATCAGGTTTGGGGACATAATTTATGACAAGTGGTGAATGGTTATCAGGTTTGGGGACATAATTTATGACAAGTGGTGAATGGTTATCAGGTTTGGGGACATAATTTATCCTGGCTTACATTAGGCACGTAAACCTAATACATGTAGTAACGCTGGCTGCTTGGTCAGTACGTATTGTGTTCAGCAGTCCTAGGCCAGGTAAGATAATTAGGCTTTTTATATATAGGGGAACTTAGAACAGATTTGATCCTAACTTTATGTTGCAGAAATCAGTAGAGCACAAGACCCTCATGCTGTGGTGGTCTCCGTGAATTTTTTCTCTGTCCGCGTCACCATTAAAAACAACCGTTTATCTTGCCTTTTTCATTATATGAGCCCTAAAATTGGGCTTTTTAGGGCATGCACAAAGTATGCATGTTTGCAGGTACAGCAATGTGCAGAACTCAAAATACTGTAACTGTTAAGACATGCATTGTTGACCTACTGAAATTTCGCCCCAGTCAGATGCTTCCTGGTTAATTGCGGCCATTAGTTTGGCTGTTGATTCAAAGGACTCTGTAAACCAGCTGTATTTGATGCTTGTGCACTTAAGAGATCAATGCAGGTGACATGTATGTTACGAACATTGAACAGTTCAGTCAGAAAACGTTCATTTATAGGGCTAATATGAAAATGGCAATATAAATGGTCGTTTTTAATGGTGACGCGGACAGAGAAAAAATTCACGGAGACCACCATAGCATGAGGGCCCTGTGCTCTACTGATTTCTGTCATTAAAAAGTTACGATCAAATTAGTTCTACGTTGTTCAGTATTTTTCCTAGGCTATCTCCCCAGTTTGCCGACTGACTGCACCGACTCTGCAGAATGAATGAGCACTCTACTCTACACCGCCGAGCCGGCTACCACTACAGTGAGAACTCAGGAACAATGGAGTACACGTGTAGTGTAGTGATTTTCGTTGAAGAGCCCCGGCGATTTCTGTCGTAACTGACCAGTCAAACGAGTCCCTGCCTCGACAGAACCAAGAACACAATGTATAGTGCAGTCGCAAGCCTCCACAACCACTACACCACACCCCCTACCTCCTCCCCCCGCACCTGTCCAACTGCCTTATAGTGGACCTTCTCTGATGAACTGCTGGTCAACTGTTAAAATGCCCCATTCAAACCTGTGCCCATGCATGAAAAGAAATCAAAACCGCAACCCAAACAACTCAACATACCTGCACGGTTGCAGCAGCGAGTCATGAGACTTCGATACGCCAAAACGGATATCCACGCCGGTGCGGTATTTTGGGACAACCATACGGCAGGTAACTCTATCTCTACTCAGATCCTCGATGGCTCAGCGAACGTTTTTTACGCGTATGTGATCCTCGGTAGCTCAGTGCGTGTGTGCGTGCGTGCGTGCGTGTGTGTGTGTGTGTGTGTGTGTGTGTGTGATGTTTTTCCAAAGCATTTGTTAGTAATACGGATTAAACAAGTTTACAAGCGAAAGCAAACAATCACACCAACAACAAACCACCAAGCAATGTCTGGTTTTACATTTACTGCAAAATCCCAGTGTTCCACACCTACAGGGGTATACATAGATGTTTACAATATCATACAATGATTGAAAATCAATAGTTTGAACCTGATTGAAAGGACTGAACCCTCAGTTCAAATGCCACACCAGACTAGAACAATGATCAGAAAAAAACAAAAAATTGTACACACCATGGAATACTGAACCAAGTGCACATGTTATGCGGATTTTTGCATAGCACAAAATCCAAAGATGGGTTCCCAAAAGAAATGATATGATTTGCACAATCAGTTTATGTTGATTAACTCCTTCATCTTCTGTGAGATTCAGCGACCATCAGAAACGTAAAAGAGAAGTTTCCCGGCTCTAGCCTACACATGAGAGACGCCTTAGAATTATGGCACAGCAGTCAAATCTGAGTGGAAAAACAGAGACAGATCTTCTGAAACTGCAACTTTCAAAATGGGGCTAGCAACAGAAAATCTCATAAGTAAATAGGCCCTGCCTCTAAATCCTGTAAGTAGAAGCATGCATCCCTGTGCCGGGACCGCGCTTCTCCTGACCCCTGGAACGACGCCCGAATCGGGCTAACCGAGACCGTGCCGAGCTAAGTGATACCTAAAAAGGAAAAAACAAAAATACTCGGTGACAAGGAAAGTGGACAGTTGCGAACTTTGAGGTCCCCGTGTCATTTCACAGTGTGCACTGAAGCGCATTCACCAGCACAGTACATTTTCAGCCTGTTTAGAGATTATTGTCTGCATGAGTTGTCTCCCTTGCCGCAACAAGCACACATTTTTCATGGGAGAGCACAAAGCTGCCTTGAAAAATGCATGCATGCTGCGGGTCTATGTATGCACAGGGACAACTCATGCATGCAATAATCTCTAAACAGGCTGAAAATGTACTGTGCTGGTGAATGCGACAGTTTTCACCGGTTCTGTGCATACTGTGAAATAACACGGGGACTTTAAAGTTGTTCACAACTGTCCATTTTCCTTGTCACCAAGTATTTTTGTTTTTTCCTTCTTAGCTTTTGCTGTCACAAGAGAAGCGCGGTCCCGGTACAGGGACGAAAAGCATGTCTTTCAAAGGACAACAAACTCCTATGTGCAAACTATAGAAAGCATTCATTATTAACAAGAATAGTAATTGTAAAAGTACTTTGTGTTGGCTCACTGGAAACTGTTTTCCAAATGAGGCATTTTCAGTAATACAAACATACATTAATTTTCTGCTCAAAAACTTTACTATCACTAATGCTCCTGTTTGTGTATGCAAAACAAAAAACCCAAACAAATTTCAGCTGTTCCAAAAAAAGAGTAACATGTATACAAACACATTTTTCAAGAATAATTAAGGCACATAAAAATCATTTCAAAATCACAGATCCTTGCAATAATCAAAACAGTACACAAATGACATAAACTGATGTCACTGTTTAAGTTTAGCGGAACAATTTTTTTGGCAAGTCAGATTCCTGTGCTACGATGGTGACACAAAAACACTGTGCATTAAAATGCAATCAATGGAAGCAACAAAATACTGCAAAAAATTATCATGTGCTTTCAGAATGAACATGGCTGTGTCCAGTTCCACCAGAATTCCACAATGACAATATGCTATAAATGGTTTATTGAGCAGTGAAAGGGGAAAAATGCACAAAAGCAACCATTATGCCTCTGTGTGTGTGTGTGCGTATGTGTGTGTGTGCGCACGTGTTAAAGTGTGTGTGTGTGTGGTTGGGGGTGGGGGGGGGTTCTGTTGTTTACCAGATAGGAATATGTGTTATACATGTATCACCCACACTGAAATAGCTGCCAAGAAAGTTGGCCAGTAAATGATATCACTGAATGAATCTGTCCATCCAGCCATCACAAAAACAGGAAAAAAAAAAAAAAAAGCTGTATTATTCCCTACTTCCAGGTACGACTATTTTGCGACATGATACATTTTCAAATCAGCTTCTAACAGAGGGACTAGAATTGTCCGCCAAGAAATGAAATAGTACATGTTGATTGTTCGTGCAGATTGCTACACTGATTACAAGTTCTTGGCCAAAACCACAACAAACTCTATCGCATACACAAGCACATAAATGATATATATAAGCAGTCAGTCACATGAAAAAATGAATAGGAAAAAAAATATCTTGATTATATATACAGAAAAAAAACCTACTTAATTGTCAAAAAAAACCTAAAGATAGGGTCGAAGACTAGTAAAATGTATCCCAGGGTACCAGTGAGCAGCAATATGGAGGTATTACTACTATACATCTTTAAAAAAACACACAAAAAAACCAAAACAAAATAACAACCAACCAAACAAACAAACAAACAAAAAATGGAAAAAATGAAACAAAAGTCTGAGCTGTCAGGCCAGATGTGACATCCAGCCTCATGAATGTTTTGCCTTGAAACAGGAAAGCAGAATAAATGAACAGAAAGCAGATTTCAGACCAAAAAACAACAACAAAAAACCCTCCACAAAATCTTTGGAATTTGCACATAAAGCATGGGAAAATCAGTAAGATATGTTCTGCTTCCGAACTGTAGGTCTAACACAAATGCAATCCCTCCACCTCAGAAACGCATTACAAGCACATGCACATCTTCACCTTACTGTGAGCATCATCAGCAAAATGTATGCACGCCAAGCTGTCAATGACAGTGTAAAACAGAACTTTTCCAGAAAGCAAGATGGCTTTGAAATCAAGCAAACATCTAACATAAAATCTTTGAAAGATACTGTAGGAGTATAGCTGTCACTGAAAAGCACATAAAGGAGATTTTCTGGAAAGCAAGGCAGCTTTGAAAACTCTGTATACACAATATTTTCCAAGTAAACATCCTGTAACATACATATCTTTGAAAGGCACAACAGTATACAAGAAGATTGTATTGTCAGCAACAGGTGTGAAATGCACTTAACTGACCAAGGAAGGTTCTGCAATAAGGCAGGGGTCAGAAGATCATGTGTATTGACTGATATGTTCCATACTGGAATCTAGCTTGACTTTTTTTTTTAAAGGTCCTCTGTCAAAGGAATGTGCAGTAGGCACACAACTAAACTGTTGTGCAAGATGTGTTTTCAACACCATTCTGTTCTTTCAGTCAGGACAGACATTCAAAAATACTGAGAAAAAAAATTCCAGACTTGGCAGTGTAAAATGCAATGTCCAATTGTCAGATTTAACAGCGCTCCCCTCTCCCTTGCTCCAATTCAATGGATGCGCTCATCACAACCTTTCAGAAAGAAAATGTCTTCTGCTCCTTGTCACCTGGAAAAGAAAACAATTTTAAAGTCACAGTAATATTCCACACAACTCCTGCATTGTCATGTACGTCATTCTATTCCATAAATTGTTGCGTTCTTAGACCAGATCACTTTCTTATAAACCTATAAGAATCTCAGAATTACAGTGCAGGATAAGCAGAGAGTAAACACAGAACTGACCCTATCATGAAACAGTCCACCTGGAAGACTGAAAGGTGCATGATCAGAATTACTGCATGTACATAAGTAAACGTTTTGAGGTTCGCTCCATCAGCATCCACGCCCTTAGTTGTCCAGTGCACATACAGAAATCTAACAAGGATGTGAACTGCTTTGAAAAAAATGTCCGGCAAATGTGTAGGAATGTAACTTACTCTTTTTTTCTTCTTCTTTTTTTTGGTAATTAAATAGACTAAAACTTCCACAGCATTGAAGAAAGGCCAAAATCATAGGTCACGTATGTGGAAATTGTGGCAAACTGTTCCTTACTCTTGGCCTTCGGCTTCCAGTTTGGGTCAAAGTGTTTCTTGAGAGGCTGCCAACACTGGTAGTAGTCCGCATCCACTTTCGTTTTGTTGGCCCAGTCAGTCACAGCCATGCTCAAGGAAGATTCAAACATAAATGCCTGAAAGGAAAACATGAGCATCAAACTTACAGCCACGGGTTAAAAAATAACATTTCTGACATGTACTTGCTAAATCCGTATCAATGTCATAATAATCATAGAGCAAGTGTGAGGCATAATAAGGACATTGTTGATTTTTAAACAAATGCGTTCAAGAATGTGTACGCAAACTCCCGCTGACTGAATTTTTTAACATCATTTGAAAAGAGGTTAAACGATTTCCAATTAAAAAAAGACAATAAAAATAATTCATACACAAGAAAAGACTGACCATGGTGCCGACAGCAATTTTCTGCGGCTGCAGGTCTGCAGTAGAGGCCTTTTCAAAACAATCATGGTCAGGACCATGTGGAGTCATCAGACTATGAAGACTACCCCCGCCTGGCTGGAACCCCTCCTCCTGTTATCATAAAAATAAATAAAGAAACAAATAAATGAACAGCAGTGCCGATTGTGTAGTTGGAAGGGAGGCAACTCCTGTGATCCTGATTCAGGTAAGGGGGGTTGCCTCCCGTTGCTTAGCAAGGGTAAACTTAGGCTGGTTTTTCCTAGAGTAGAAGCTAAGTTCTAGTACTACTGTAGTACATGTAACACCATCGGGGAATGTATAGTAGGAATAAACAAACAGCACTGTCAGGTTCAGGGGTTGATTATTTTTCTGTTTTCAAAGGCTGAGTGTAATCTAGGTACCCATACTCACAGAAAAAGCAGGGCATCCAAGTGGATACTAAATATTAATAACAATAATCGTAACAGTAATAAGCACATTGATATAGATGCTTTATCCCAAACATTTGGCTCAAAGCGCCATGAGAGAAACCCAGTATGCATGAACATGTGAATCATACAAATTCTCTCAGACACTGAACATGAACACATAACAATCACGTGTTGCGAAGGGCCAGCTGAGCAATTTAAGATTCAAAATTTTATAATTACATTTATTTTCAAATTTTGTGGGCTGAACATTTCCAAAGCAGAGTGGGAGGTGTGCATGTTTTATTTTACCTCTATTGCATATCATTTGTTTTCACTGACCTTGGCTTCATAACTTCCATAGATCAGCCCCATAAACTCACTCATGCAGTTACCTGGAAATAGTCACAAAAAAACCAAAAAAAAAACCCACACATATTTAAAACAGTACAATTGTGAGGTTTCCACTGATAATAAATTATGGAAGACTGCACGGTGTGGAGTGCTACATTTGCAGTTCAAGCTTCAGCGACAAATCAAAAATGCACTCATTGCAGATGGGAACTCGAGATGTCTGGAAACAACTATTATAACAACCACCCAAGTCCAATGGCATGTGTGTTTGCCTTGAAACTCTAATCACAACAGTTTCTGCAAAAATACTTTCCTCAAAACTCTAATGACATCTGTTTCAGTTTGAATCTTTGCCTCAAAACTCTAATCACAATGATTTCTAGAAGATTATCTGCCTTGAAATTCTAGTAGCCACAGTTTCTGTATGGCATTTGATCGAGCCAGCAAGAAGCTGAAAGTGACAGAGTTCATTCAACTCACGGTGATAGTAAGGTGGCCGGAAGGTATGTTCCTGCACTGACCAGCGAGGGGGGAAGATGACAAAGTCCGCAATGGCTGTCCCTGCCCTGTGAGACTGGCACGTCAGTACAGTGAAGATAGAAGGGTCCTGTAAAGAGAGCCGAAGATCTTGAGGTGGAAACATGTGTAAGATGTCTTCTAAGCACATGGATGCACACCATAAGATGATGTATACAAACCCAGATCACTCATCAACGAAACCATTTACACCTTATCACAGACACAATCGAGAGAAAAAAAGTAGATAGACATTCTTCACATTCACAAATAATATTCCCTGAGCACTTTAGATGCAGTCTCACACTGACACAACACCTTCAACCTCTCATCAATAGTTTAAAAGTAATTAGTTAAATCTCTCATCACGACTCAAAAACTGAAACTAATCAGACAATCTGATACAAAATATCAACAGCTGACTCAGACTTACCGCATGGTCAAAGGCCACACAATTGATGGTCATGAACTTGCTGAGATTGTACTTGTACGGTGCGTAGTTTCCGTGCCAGGCCACTACATCAAAGGGACTGTGATCCTGAGAAAAGGAAACAGATTTTAATACCATGCTTAATCAAGGAGAACTGTTTCTGACCATACAGTGGCTGACATGGACGGTATCAGCTTTATCTCCTGCATGACCGTGGACTGGAGTACAACTGCAGTTGACAAAGAATCCAAACACAGACACACACCATACCATCACCACACCACCACAAGCAACAACAACAAAATTTGGTATATGAATTGCTACATGGACACTCCCGGAATGCAAAAGTTTGCAATGGAGCAAGCAGACACAGACGATGGCGGCACACCTGTTTGGCAGAGAACAGATGGCCATGGTACTTGCTGATGACGGTGTAGCCACTCACGTCTCTATCTTCATACCAAGCACAAGGCGTCTCAAAGTCTCTTGGGTTTGCAAGTCCATTAGCACCTGTTTATGAGAAAAAAAAAAGAGCACTAAAATGATCTACTGTAAGATAATTTCAGCTGTGAACAGAGCCATTCCAACAACACTGCTCAAAATGTCACTTCAGTTGAACATTTTCTCAGTACCTCGCGCCTCAAATAATGCTATGGTAGTTTGTGGCGTCCTTATTCGCACCCGTTTCACTGAAGTCAGAGTAGTATCATCTAGCGTGAAGCAGAAACGAAGTAACTGACATGGAACAGATTCCGTAACTGACCTTCACAGAAGCAGCACTAAGATGAATGACACAAACTGCCCAATATTTGTGGAAGGCTTTTATCATCTTGCAAGCATTTTGATTTAAAGATTGTTTTGGGACAAAATGGGTAGTCTATGTCACCTTAACAAAGAGAAGCAGACATACCAATGGGCCCAAGATTGGGAAGCTCAAAATGTCCGTTGAACACCTCCAGCATGTACCCCCGACTTGGACCATCCACACTGACGTTGAAACGAATGCCTCTCTGAGAAGAAAAGGACAATGTGTTATACATGTATTGACGATGGCAAAACTCATCAACTTATAACTAAAAGCTAGAAAGCCCCTGTTCTTCAAACGACAGACAAGCCAGTTATTTTTTAGATTCATAAGCATACAGTTTGCAGCAAGTCCACTATCCATCCGTACACATGCATCGCTGCAAATGATGAAAGTATTTCACAGTAATCACAAGAGGGAGGTGCGTGCGTGCATGCGTGTGTGCGTGTGTGTGCATGTCTCTGTGTGTGTGTGTGTGTCTGTGTGTTCATCTGTGCATGTGTCTATGTGTGCCTATTTGTGTTGGTCTGTTTGTCTGTGTGTGCAAGTTGTAAATAGCATCATCAGTATGAAGGATGTTACCTGAATAACACAAATCTCATTGGGGTCAACCTGCATACGGCCGAACTCAGTGGTAATGAACAGCCCACCCTGTTGTGGCACTGTAACAGATCATGCCAACACTTGTAGTGCCAACACATGAAGTCACACTCACAAGAACATGAAACACCACAGTCAGTTGAAAGCACTGCAGCTAGCATATTGCAATATCACATCTCACTTAAATTTTCAGCCTGCACCCCTCCTAAATGTACAAGAAAATGATAATTTTAGCTACAATGACCTCAAACTTTATGAATGCAGTGAAAACAGCCTCGAATGAACGTACGAGTGTAAATGGAAAGTTGTACCAACGACCCAGACCAGTGAAAACATGGAATGAATTATCCCCGAATAAAGAAAGAATTTCAACATACCAATCAGGAAATCCCCATCAGAGGTGTAAAAGCATCTGCAACAATGAAAAAAAAAAAAGTGTATGGTTTATAAATAATAATTCATCATACACTTATCATCCTTTGTCATTTTCACAGGAACAGGCAAGCACCGTGCCAGGAACTAATGAGACAATAGATAATAAGTTATCAGCATCTTCTGTTCATAATTAATTATTCATACACTGTACATGTTATCCTTTTAATGCGGAAAACCATACAAAGTGTTCAAGCAGGTTCCAGATCTAGAACGAGCAATACATTTTCCTGTCCTGGTGACATGCCCATTAAAGGGGTAAAACTACCATTTTTATGCTCACGGATCGTTCTGAGCTGTTCTTGTGGTATCTATATATCACACCACTTAGACACATGGGCAGTGACAGCGTCTGTAATGCGGGCACTGAGCCAACAGCAGCGTACCTGACAATGTGGCAACCACACTGAGCACTCCAGCAGTGGAACAAAAGTAGAATTTGAACGTTTGACCACTCGCACAAAGTGTAACACTGTATCACATTAAGAGCTGTACTAATCATCAAGCTACTGTATTGCGAGCGTGCAGGCACCCCCCCCCCCCCACAAGCGAAACTGTTCCCAAATCTAAGTTGGCTTAACAAAGATGGAATTAGCCTGAACAGTGACACCACCTCACAGGCTGGTACCAAGCCAACAGATGAATACATGCAATAATAATTAACAAGGGTGGGTGGGTGTCTGGGGGGGTTTAACGTCCTTTTCCACCACATACGGGTGATATCAAAGATGGAGCAACGATGAAAAATCCAGCACAAATATTTGGCCCCAGCCGGGATATGAACTCACGACCCGAGCATTAGAAGTCCAACACTCTACCATTCGGCCACCCCGGCTCTCCACACTAATTAACAAGGAGTCAGCTAGTGTTGCAGCCCAGTTAACACTGGAGTAGAAGAACTGACAGCTCTGTATGGCATTCTGAGCTCTACTAACCATAAGCGTATTCAAGCACACAGCCGTCATCACAAGCATAACTGTTCCGAAATGAAAACTGGCTTCAGGCTGGGGAATTGCTGTGGGGAAAAAAAAAGACTGAAACCTACCTAACCATTACTGTTCACTGGCTGAAACTTAAGATTTTTTGGGCTGAAAGGATAGGAACTTTGGCTGAAAACTGCCAAATGACTGAAAATCCGCAGCCTGAGGCTTCTGTGGAGTTTAGTAAACATGGAACATACTGGTTGGCGTTTAACTGTACCAACAGGAACTCACTTGTCTCCCATCGGATTGTTGCATGTGTAAATGTAGATGGCCACTCCATCACGGGCTTTTGGGTCACCAGCTCCACAGATTGTTGCGAGCCCCTGTAAGAAAAACAAAACATTCTGTTTATCAAAAACACTCCGCCATCGGACTGCTAGGATGTCATTCCTGACTCAGCATGTCAGACACCGGCCGAGCGCCGTCGCATCGTCTGCTGCTGTCCTGCCAAAGGCCCACCGCAGACCGCTGTCGCATAGAGAACGTTTGTCGTGATACATATATTGTTAACATTACCAGGGTTGCACATTTAAGTCGGTCCCAGGACATTGACCTATAAAAATTTCAAATGTCCTGTTTTTCCCACCTCAAGCGGACATTTGTCCTATCAAATTTTTTATTGACACTAAGTGGCCAGGACACTGTGTCCTATCACTTTGCTGTTTCCAGGACACTTTGTCCTATAGAAGGTGTGGAAAATGTGCAACCCTGCATTACACACGTCATATAGTATGAATTCCGGCATTCAGTTCACCACCGAGCCACAGTAAAAATACAACTGTTACAATACTGCTTTCTGGCAATTCTACCAACATGATTCTCTCCTAGACAGCAACATCTGTCATCATAACACTTACCCCAACAAGGGCGAACTGGAGCCAATGGTGAGAGTAAGAAAAAATATTCCCTCTGGAGTCTAGGGCTGTCATGCCTTACCCCCTAAAACCCCCTGAAACACTGAAGGCACTTAACGCCTCAGTCTTACTGGTAGTGATTACACTACGATTACACAAAAAGGCGTGAAACAACAGCATAATCTCACCTGAACAAAGTCCACTTTATTTTCTTCAGATTTTGGAATGTCAAACGGCTTCCATCTCAGCTGCAACAAGGAAACAAGAAATCAAAAAGATGATTCAACAAGTATACATGTGTATACATGTATGAGAAAAAAATGCCGTATCAGACAAATTTCACTTTGTTTCACTGGTGTGCGTCAAATAACTGCACTGAAAATTACTTATGCAAGTAATCTGACCAAAGCTCAAGCAAACCAGCACTACTTGAAATATAAATGACCCTTTAGATAAAAACAAAGGCATGAAACTCTACAGCCATGATGTGAAGTGGTAGATTCTGATGCTAGTAACCTGGTTCGGGTTTGGAATAACACTGTCCCAGTCATGTGTGATCAAGCCACGCTCCTCCCTGCTGAATGGTTTGTGCAGCACCGATGGACGAATTCTGTACAGCCAACTGAAAAGGACGTGTCATACAGTGTATTATGCAAATTCACTCAACATCACAGGTTACAATCTACACAGATATACCTATAAGCTGGGCAACTGGTATCCCCGAATTGTCAATTAAACCATACTTCACAGCAACATGGTACCACAGACTGCCACATTAAATTGACAAACCTTCGCTGGTTTTCTGTTCGAGGAGCTGTGAATGCTGTCCCAGAAAGCTGTTCTGCATATAGTCCATACGGACACTGCTGGGGGTTGTTCTGCAATCAGTATAAGAAAGATGTTGACAGGTTTGAAAAGAACATTTTTTATGGACAAGAAGGAAACTGTATTCCTTGGTTTATTTTGACATTGTTATTTTGTTGTTGTTTCGTTTTTTGTTGTTGTTTTTATATAATGTTTTCTTTTTTCGGAGAGGGTGGGTCAGTGTGTACGTGGGCCTTTTTTTTTCACCACCAAAAGCATTTCATATGGTCAGTATGCTGCCGTGTAATGACAAACTAAAGCAAGTCCACCAAAAAAAAAAAAAAAAGGTAAAGGTAGTACGGCAGCGCTGAGCTTTAACGCTCGCCAACTCGCCAATGGCCCCTAAAAATGGTGTCTGGCGAACTTGATTTACGGTACTATTCGCCTGGCTGGCGACCTGTAAATTTGTTTTAACTTGATTCGATCAAAAAACATGAGCAGTCAGTTGGACACAGAGATTGTTGCCAGAGGGAGAGTGCACAAAAATGAAACGTACAGTGTCGTTGTTGAAGTTATCTTGTTTATTACTGAGCTGCAATAGTTAAATACAATTTAAAATAGGAACGCGTTTTCAATCAAAGCTAGGGTCTGGCAACCTGAAAAATTTTCTGGCAACCTCAGCTTCCCAGGTTAGGAGCCCGGCTGGCTCCTTAGCCTGGCTTGCTAAATCTCAGCCCTGTATGGCAGGAAATGATGTTATTCAAAAACAATTTTTTTAAGTCATGTTGTCCTATATGATGACATATCCTACGACCACACTGACACACACGCAGCTGCAAACTAACCTGCCCTTCTGGTAAAGCTCCTGGACAGCGTGGATCCTCACTGGCAAACTCGTTGCCAAAACCTGACATGTACTGTAGAGAAACCATTGACACCGATGACAGCCTGTTTTCAGGACAAGGCACAGCCTACGTGAATTTGAACCAATCAAGAGGCAAGTTGCATGACACACCTCCTATGGCAGGAAGTTTGACCTTGACCTTAATAATCGTGTGCACGTCGCATGCATTTGTCTAGTTCGACGTTTTTCACAAAATAAAGCAAATTTTGCGTCATTTTGCCCTTGTGATGTACTCCCAGAATCACAATCCTTTCCAAAAGATCAGCCCACTTCCCACTTCACCCTTTTTTATTCCACATGTTAGGCTCATGGACCACTTTCTACGTCACTGGGGTCACGGTCCTAGCTTGTTTGTGCGATTCCACTAAAATAAATAGAAGGAATACATACTCAAGGCAGTACACGCGGCATGGAGTTAACCACTTTATTGATCAACGCAACAGGGGCAAAGTAGCGTACTATTTTCATGCATTTACGAACGAAGTTTGTAAACAACATACCTTTAGCTCAGCCATCGTCGACGATGTGGTCAACTGTATGACGTCATCAGATTATGATAAAACGGTAAAACATTGACATTTGTGTATATTTCACAATCACAGCGTTACACCGTCATCTTTCTGATATATTGCGGACGTATGACTTGGTACAATTGTTTTTTATAGGTTGTTATTATGAATGACGTCATATTATTTTGCGCTTTAAAAAATTTTTTTGGTTTCCTTGCGTATCGAATGAAGCAAACCGTGTTGAAATTAGAAGAGTTCTAATTCATTACAAGAAATTGTCAGAAACAACCATTAAATTCTTTTTAAATCTCTTTTTGAACCAAAATTAACACAGTGACCTTCTGCAAAAGGGGAGGTCACTACACAAAGATGGCGTCGCATTGGGATGGTCAAACCATCTCCGTCATTTTCAGCTGAGGATTTTAACTATCTTTGCCAGGCAGGTAACTTACCACTGTAATTATCTGTCTTTATTAAACCCTTACATTCTGCATGAATATTGTTCTTAGTAAATGCATGCGACGTTGCGCCTTGATTGGACCCGCGATTCCGTGGTCTCCACGGAATCGCGCATTCCATCCGCAAAGAATCTGTTGCATACCTGAATGTTCCAGTAGAAACAGGAGTGCGACAGACGACCGCTTGTCCACTAGCGTTTTATGCGCACTTCATTAAGTTTAATGAAACTGATAAATTTTATGCATTCAGCTGCGATATTTTTTCGGTTGTAGCTGTCGTTGGAAACGGCCTCGTGTAGCGGTGGGGGTGGTGGTACCACAAATGTTGACCGAATTTTGTGTTTATTTCAGCTGCCGTACTGACAGTGTAGTAACTAAGCTATGCTCAGGGAAACATGTTCAGGGACGAACGTGGCTGCTTTTGAGACTGAAAGACTATGCGACCCTAGCGAACTGCACACTTTACCTGTCAATGTCACAGGATTACTGAAAAAAATTACCTGGGTGTCAGTGTGCAACAACAGCATCTTTTGGTTCCACTTCCAGTGCTACTTTGTTGGCAGGTGTGGAAGCAGAGCACTTCCATGGATTCCAAAGAAAGGCAAAGAATGTAAGAAGTACATAAAAGGGGGGTGGGGAGGGGGCGTTTAAACTGAAAGGAATAAGTAAGAGTGTATATCGAGCGATAGAGAAAATATTTTCCACAGAATCATAAGTATTCTCTGCCGATGTATGCAGGGTCCATACAGGTCATGGAATCCTGGAAAAGTCATGGAATTTGGAAATAGCTTTTCCAGGCCTGGAAAGTCATGAAATTATCTCAAGAGTCATGAAAAGTCATGGAATTTTGGAATTTTATGAAAGCCATTTTGAGCCCAACAGTGAAACGGTCAGCTTGGTGATTACTCACAGGACTGATTGCCAAAAATACCAACAAACTGCCTTCCCATTAGGCTAATTACTAACTCTAAACATTGGTCTTGCTGACTGCGATAACTTGGATAAGCTCGTAATTTCTACCCTCGCGTGTGTCAGTGTGAAAGAGGGCGAGGAAGGTGTCATGGAAAACAGGAGAGTTGGCCTCAAAAAGTCATGGAAAAGTCATGAATTTTTTAGACTGTGAACCTGTATGGACCCTGTAGTATGGTATGCTGCATGTAAACATACAAGAAAGCAGATTGAGGGAGTGCAGGATAGGTAGGATCTGAAAAGATGTACTTGTGCAAGTCATGGGAACTTCCCCTTATCACTCAAGCTGTATGGACAGGCAGGCAGTTTCTGCAAGGCTTTCTGCAGAGTCAGAAGTAAAGTCCCTAATTATGATTTGGTTTCATTTTTTTTTTTTTTTTTTAATGTGCTGCATTTTATAAGATGCACCCTGAATTTTTTTGACAGGTTGCGTCTCTCTCTCTCTCTCTCTCTCTCTCTCTCTCTCTCTCTCTCTCTCTCTCTCCCCCTCTCTCTCCCCCTCTCTCTCCCCCTCTCTCTCCCCCTCTCCCCCTCTCTCTGTCTTCTCTCTCTCTCTCATATCTTGTTATAATGTATGCACACCCCTTCCTGATGGGGGCCAACGCCCTTTAAGGAATAGTCTTGACTCTCTCTCTCTCTCTCTCTCTCTCTCTCTCTCTCTCTCTCTCTCTCTCTCTCTCACACACACACACACACACACATGCACACACACACACACACAAGCTTGTTATTTGACTTGAAGATTAATGTTTAACCCGTTGGTGTTGCAGAAAAATGAAAATGAAAGTGGTGTGTGTTGCGCACATGAATGGTGACAGCGAGGGTCTGTCGGCCAGCGGAGACAGCAAGAAGCTGATGAATGCAGAGATTCAAGCTGCACGAGAGAAGGCTTTCATCGATCTACAGAATGCTTGTAAAAGGTGTGTGCCATTTACTGATTTATATCATACTAAATGAGTATGGAAGAGTCCTCTGCCTGCACAGTTTCAAAATTGTATGAAATGCTAGTCGTTTCAGCTGTTCAATTCTTCCTTGGTGTGAAAATATACAACTTAACCGGCCCCTGTAGTGTAGTGGTTAGCACTTTAGACCATGGACCAGGAGACCCGGGTTCAAGTCCCAGCCGAGGCAAGCGGGATTTTTCTACCTAGGTCGGCTCCTACCCAGAGTGGGTGTGCTATGGACCCAATGGGGAGACTGTTGCCACACAGCCGAGATTCACCCACTTCACGGGTGCAACTTTGGGGGTGTTTCCCTTGGTATGACACGTCTTATGATGTGGATGATTACACATCCAGCACCGCAGGCGCCAAGGAAGAGAGGACGGCCTTGCAACAGCTGGAGGCGGGACACTGAGGCAGAGCTATATAAGCAGGGGACCAGCTGGACTGGAGTGGTAAGAATAGCCCAGAACAGAGTGCGATGGCGAAGGGTTGTCGATGGCCTATGCTCCACTTGGAGCCAGGGGCCTAAGTAAGTACCGCAGGTGCCGTAGTTCCCGGGCCTGGTCAATGCCAAGATATAGTATCATCATGTATGACAGGAAGCGTGGAATGCGGCCCTGTCCCGCAGTCCCAAACCACACAGACCTCCATAGCATCATCTTACCGTCATCCTCATCTCCATCATCATGCATAATAACAATTGTCCCAGCTTCCAAGCCCTCTGTGGATTCCACCCATTACCTGGGAGGAACACCACTGGAACTAGCAAAAGAGTTGGGGCAGCCCCCCCCCCCCCCCAAAAAAAAAAAAAAGAAACATACAGCTTCTTCAAGTCTTGTATTTAAGTGTTAAACTGTTACATGTATGTATGTCAGCATTGATTGGCAGTGTGTTTCTTTCTTTATTTATTCACTTGGTTAGTAGTAGTTTTCTGTTTGGTTTTTTGTTTTCTTCATTATTTTAATCAGGGATCTATGAAGGCAAGCAGCGTTGGTTTCCTCTGCAACGTTCAGACCTTCTTTTTTTTCCATATTGCGTATTTAAGGATTTTAATTTTGTTTAGTGCCAAGACTCAACTGCATATACAGTCGAACCTGCCAAGGCGGTCACCTGTATAAGCCATGCCACTGTCTAACCTGGTCACCCCAGAGCATCCCCTGACATGCTAGCTGTTGACATGCCACCCTGGATAACCCGGTCACCTGTCTAAGATGGTCAGTTTGGCCCAGTCCCTTGGGTGACCGCCTTACACAGGTTTGACTGTATATATTTCTGCTCTAAGTGCTAATCCATCACTGTGTCCCAATGTTTCAGCTTGCAAGCCACTCTGGAGACTGTTTCCTTCCAGAAGCTGGACTTTGGCGAGACGTCCGTGCTGGACATGTTCTACAATGCTGATGTGGTGGTTGTGGACATGTCTATAGCTGTGCAGCAAGCACCTCTCTTCTACCACATTGGCATCCGCCAGAACATGGGCATGACACACAACATCGTCACCCTCTTTGACAGGGATCCAGAGACAACACTGTCTTTGAGGGTGAGAAATGAATTAATAATTGATTATAATTTTTTTATTAATTTAAATACAGAATTGATTGAAAACATGCAATGGTTTATTTCGTTAAATGTCTTTGATTTCAAAATTGATGATAAGTGGTGTACACATCATCTTTTGTGAAAAGTAATGTTATTTCACCAAATTTCATGTGTTGAAGTATTACCATATTCTGTCACACAGTTTGTTTTCTGGTGAGAAATAAATACAGAGAGAGACAGATATTGTCATTGAATACAACAGTCTGTGGAATCTAGGTTGATTTTTTTCTTTATCTCGCCACAGCTGTCCTGCTCAGCGGGCATCACGTTCCTGCCATATCAAATAGACAAAACTGGCGCAGTGTATGTCACAGACAGCATGGCCCCGCGTATGTCCATTATGGGAGATGTCTGCATTCACCCTGAGGGACCCACACTGCTCCGCAAACTGAAGGCAGTCTTGAGTGAAGTGGACAAGGACAACATGTTAGTTCCTAGCGTTTTTGTAGTTGTTTTTGTTGTACCTGTGGCCCTTCCCCCCACCCCCGCAGCTGAAGGATGAGATTTTGTTTTGAGTTTTACCTGTTTCAGTGTGTGTCTGTCAGTGTTGTGTGTCTGTCCACCTGTAACCACTGCATGGATATTATCTCAGTTTTCATATTAGGAACCTTGTGTAGCGATTCAGGCTTACTATTCAACATTTGCATTGTTCTTTGCTTGTGTTCCATTTTGTTGTATGTTGTCTGGGCTATTTGCGTTGATAAAATTGTTAGGGAGGTTGGAAAGAGTGACTGTTCTTTACTGCAGACCTGCCTACACTACACATTGACCATAGAAAACTAAGTAATTTTGGGGCTTACTATGCAACTATGCATTTAATTGCCCCACTACACAATTTTTTTTCCTAAATCTACGCAATTTAGCGGTTAGCATTTCGTCAAATCCGATCTGAACTTTTGCTCGCGCCGATCCAGCTTTTTGAACGAGCCTCATTCAAAGTTTAATGCATAAATACCCGGGTAGGAAGAAATTTGGCTAAAAAAAAAAAAAAAAAAAACCCACATACTGAGATACTATGGTAGTACACTGTAACCAGTCGAATCAAACAAGCCAAAGAATAGAATAGTTGATTTGTAGCGCAACAAGCTGGCACATTTTGGTTGGCATACGTTACGACTACTCCTTTGGCCAAGAAACTACTCGTTTGGTTTTTGGCACTACTCATGTCATGTTTGGTGGGTAGGCAGGTCTGTTACTGTGATGTGTTTGTGAAGATGACATGGGAGTTTGAATCTACACTGTTTGGGCAGTCTTGTGTGTTGCTGCTTCAAGTCAGCTTTGTCATCTTTTACAGAGCCCACCTGAAGGAACGATTTCTGAATGACCTCCGCAAAGTTCGAGACACCTACAAAGGAGATGAACTGAAGGAAGTAAGTCAGCTATGTGGTTACATGTTTGTGAATCAGGAGAAGTATCTTTTTCAGGTTTTTCCAGTAAATTAAATACTAGACTGTACTTGCCATTATCTGTGCAGCTGGATCAGTCAGTTTTTTACACTTCTTTAGCAGGGTTAGAGCGGGGTGGTGGTTGTTTTGTTGGATTCTGTTGTTGTTTTGGTGATTTTCTGCGGTGGGAGTTTGGGGTTTTTTGTTTGTTTGTGTTGGGGGGGGGGGGGGAATTTACACATCATAATTATATGGTCACAAGGAAATAGTAGGGCTAGTCCAGACACCTGAAACTTCATCTGTTTTTTTGTTTGTTTGTTTGTTTGTTGTTTTTTCACATTTCTGAAGGTCAGAAATAATAAGAGAAAAGATTTCTCCTGTCAGATGGCATACAAACGGAAACACAAATTTTTTTCTCATGAAATTCATCACCTGAGACGCTTTGGAAAATGTGTCACTCTTAGTATCTATCATGTCCCCCCTGTGTGATTGCAGGCCTTGAGAGGGATGCGACGGAGACTTGATGACCCAGAGCTGCTATCAGTGGACGTTGTCTTCAACATGTTGATCTCTTACAGGGACGTTCAGGTGTGAATTCACTGAAGGAAGTCAGTAATAATACATATATATGGATGCCGCCTGCAGTAAACTGTCTAAGCCAACCTGCTTTCCAGTTTAATTGAAGCAGTTTCCCGTCATCTTCTCTTTAATGTTCTGCAAAGGTTTAGTCATGTTTCTTCAAGTGGGAGAATGAACTGATCATTGTATGCTGCCCCTGTAAGGATTATGAACAGCTTTGCTGCCTCCTTCATCTTGTCATGTGTCTTGCTTATTTTAGCAGCATAAGAATTGTTAGTCAATGTGTGGTGTAAACTCAGCTGTGTTTTTAGGTATATTTTCTCCTGGCAGGACTATGAAGCCATGGTGAAGCTGGTCGAGGACCTGGAGAATGTCCCGCACATCAAGATCAGCACAGCTATCGGTGTGCAGCAGCTGTACGCTTTTGCCCTGAACAGGTGGGTCACCAGCAGTGGCTTTCTTCTGGGCTGGGGGTACTTATTAGTCAAGCATATTTAGGTCACACACTCTCCCAAATAACAGGGACCTCCATAACATCATAACCATTACCTCCATCATCATCATCATCATACAGGTATGAAAAATTGCCTCGCAATAGTTTGGTTTTCATTCATTTTTACAATCATCTGAGAATTTTATAGATTTGTGGTCTTGTGGATATGCATGGCACATCATCGTTGCTACACGTTTGTGATTCCACTCCCTACACATCACAGATGAATTGCCAAATGCTGTTCTGTGTTAGTTTAGACTTAGTGTACACTAAATAGATCTTTTAGGCTGTTCTTTTTCTTCTTTAAGCATTTACTGAAATGGTAATTTACATTGTTCTCTTTCTTGAAGATTTTGTTTTTCCTGTTGCAGAAAAGGGGACAGGGACAAGGCCCTCACTGTCATCCTGAAGGTAGGTCTCTCTCTCTCTCTCTCTCTCTCTCTCTCTCTCTCTCTCTCTCTCTCTCTCTCCCTCCATCTCCTCCCCACCCCCCCATCTCTCCCCCTGTCTGTCTGTCTGCCTGCCTGTGTGTCTATCTTTCTTGTGCTTAGTATCTATCTACATGCATCTCTCTTTGTGTCGGATGTTGAAACTTTAGGTATTGCAACTTTCTTCCACTTTCTTCTGGCACGCTGTTCTGGGGGCTGTTTGTTATGGACTCAGATGACAACATACGTTTTTTTTCCCGGACAGTTCATTTTTTTCAAACTAAAGTATGAAATTCAAGATGTCTCAATAACACATGTGTACATAATTGTTTGTAGGCCATAGAGGGGACAGAGACGCCTGTGCCTGATATGATCTGTTTGTGTGGGCGCATATACAAGGACAAGTTTGTCGACTCTGATTACACGGACAAGGAATGCCTGGAAAATGCTATAAACTGGTGAGGAGATTAGCGGTTAGCTTTGGGATTAATACCTGTGTAGCCGGATGTTTAATCAAGCTGTTGACTCAACAGATGTTACAGGCAGTCGTTCTAAATGCCACGCATATTCTGATACTGTGTGATATCTACTTGGAATAGTCGGTTGCCATGTAGATTGAGTTGAAATTAAAGGGGCTCTTAGCCACACAAAAATTTCAGTCCAATCTTTTCCCATACCAGCCCTTGGCTAGTGACTCCAGTGCTTTACCAGCCAAACTAGAACACTTACAAGGACCGGCCCCCGTAGTGTAGTGGTTAGCACTTCGGACCATGGACCGGTAGACCCGGGTTCGAGTCCCAGCCGAGACAAGCGGGATTTTTCCTACCTAGGTCGGCTCCTACCCAGAGCGGGTGTGCTATGGGCCCGATGGGGAGGCTGTTGCCACACAGCCGAGATTCACCCACTTCACGGGTGCGACTTTGGGGGTGCTTCCCTTAGTATGACACGTCGTATGATGTGGATGATTACACGGCCGGCACCGCAGGTGCCGTAGTTCCCGGGCCTGGTTAATGCCGGGATATTTATGACAGGAAGCGTGGAATGCGGCCCTGTCCCGCAGTCCCAAACCACATGGACCTCCATAGCATCATCTTACTATCATCCTCATCTCCATCATCATGCATAATAAAAATTGTCCCGGCTTCCGAGTCCTCCGTGGGTTCCACCCATGACCTGGGAGGAACACCACTGGAGCTGGCAAAGAGTTGGGACAGCAAAAAAAAAAAAAAAAAAAGAACACTTACAAGGCAAACTTCAAAGTTGAAGAAGTTGCAAGTCAACAGTACAGAATTGGACCACATGGTGTCTTTGCCTCCGATGCATCCATAGTTGATGGATTAGTTGCTTTCAATTTGGTGGGCTTCATGGATAGACGGCAGCTTCAATCAATGACCCATCTTAAAAGTAGCCAAAAACGTCATTCTGCAGGTAACGAACCAAACTCTTACAGTTAGATACTGAAGGGGTGGATTGGAAAACTCCCAAAACGTCTTCTTCCTGTTGTGACACTAAAAAATCGACTTCGTTTTCCCGCACTCACAGCTGGCGTGTAAGGTTTTAATTTTAGTTGCAAACATTTTCTTCCGTCCGCCATGACAAGTGAAAATAATACTCGCCACTTTCAGGGTTGAATTTAGTTGTAGATTGTGAACTGTGAGCATGTTGTGTGTTATTGTAAAGGTACCGCAAAGGTTTTGAAGTGCAGCCTAACGAGTATGCGGGTATCAACCTGGCTACACTCTTGGTCATCTCAGGCAAAGACTTCTCCACGTGTGCTGAACTACAGAGAATAGGTACGTTGTTCCTCTGCTTGCACCCTTACCGATTTTCATTTACACTAACAGGCCCACCTACAGATATGGTCTGTGGTGTTACAGCTGTGCAGAAGTCACTGTTTTGGATGCGCAGATTAAGCATGTGAAACCTTTTCCACAACACTTGTGTGTGCCCAGCAGTGTCTAGTCTGTAAGGTGTGCATGTGGCTGGTTTTGGGCTTGTAATTATGGGGGTGACAGTGATCATTTTTTGTTGAAAATCTATGGGTGAAATGGCCCACTGTGACCAACTTCTATGGGCCATTTCCAAATTTTATGGGTCATTCTAAAACGGAACCGAACAGATGAATTAATAACTTCCTCTTTTTAGGAGGCATGGTGTTTTCTTCTTCTGAAACATTGCTGCTTCGACAGAAAAACGGCGACGCGCACACAACTTTTCGTGTATGAAAAGCGCTCCAAAATGAGGCTCTGGGGTAGACGAACGATTGCTTCTGATTGGGGAGACCAGACCACCTGATTGTAGTCTCATCCAATGGGATTTTACGTAACAATATCTGTTGCTGGGTAGCAGACGAATTTTGTTGGGGAGTCTTCAGACTGTGAGCGCACAGCACTCTGTGTTGAAACTTTTAAAGTTATAACGATGCGCCGATCGGCGCACAGCTTAAGATTTTTTATGGGTCATTTTTTTTTTATGTATGCGCCAATGGCGCAAGGCGCGGACATAAAATGATCACTGGGGTGATGGTAATAATATTAATAATAATATATTACACTTGTAGAGTGCAGAGTTCTGCTTAGGAAAGCACTCAGTGCGCTTTTGCTCACGCATACACACAACATTCACACGCACACATTTATACGCATCAATATGGGCGGTGGAGTTTAAAGATTGAAGGCTAGTATGAAAAGATGTGTTTTGAGTTGTGCTTTAAACTGTAGGAGGGAAGGGATGTTTCTTAGAGAAGATGGTAAGGAGTTCCAAACGCGGACTATAACTGGATGGCGATGGAAGTCATCAATCTGCTGCTGGTTTGAAAAAAAAAAAAAAAAAAAACGGGGAATGAAACTAAGTGCAAAGAGCTCTGTTGTAAGTGTCCAAGCAGAGCAGAACAGAGCATTGAAGTTGTTTGTTGATGCCGCAGGTATTACGCTGAACAATTTGATCGGGAAGAAAGGAAACCTGGCTTCACTGACAGACTACTGGGATGTTGCCACGTTCTTTGAGATCAGCGTGCTGGCTGAGGACTGGACGAAAGCTTCACAGGCGGCAGAGTGCATGTACAAACTGGAACCCCCAAACTGGTAAGGGTTTGTTCGTGCGCATCACCTTCATGTTACTGGTTAAAAAAAAAAAAGAAAAAAAAAGGTGTCCTCTTGGTTTATGTTTGTTTTGGGATTGTACTAAAATGAGTAGAAAATTTTTTTTGTTTTATATATATATATATATATATATATATATATATATATATGTGTGTGTGTGTACAAGCAGAACCTAATGTTTTGTTCATTATACTCTTTGCTAAGATTTTTCTCTCTCTTTTTTTAAGGTACCTGAAATCTACAGTTGGCAACATTTTGCTCATCAATCGGTTCCGCAAGAAAAAACAAACTACCGGTCCTGGGCAAGACCTTCAGGTGAGCCTCTTTCCCTTAAAGTGTACAGGTGTGTGTTTGAATAAAACAGGTATTCTCTGTATAGAGAGCTAAAAGATTTGTAATTTAAGAAGAAATGTGAGAAGAACATATGTCCTTCTCACATTTCTTTTAAATCACAAATGTGATGAGCGTAGTGAAAAATTGCGTTGAAGTACATGTAGTGAAGTGAGGCTACCTGACATGTCTTGGAGTATTCAGGTTAGGTTTTAGACTGTCGCGCAGCAGCAGCTGTTACATGACGCTTTCCATCGGTCGTTTTCAGACCTTCAGTTTTTGGATTGAGTTCTTCATGGAAGCGTCAACTCCAGTGGAGGAGATGACCAGTAGCAGATACCCGGTGAGTGGTCTAACCCATGGATGCTCTTTGGTGCAGCATCACAGATGTTGTCACTGTACAGGTATCTAAGTGGTGTGATGATAGATACCATGAAAACAGCTGGAGAATGGTAGCATTAGTTCATGAGGATCTCCTCTCCGTTCCATCCCCTACATTTACACACACACACACACACACACACACACACACACACACACACACACACACACACACACACACACACAGCCTTCTGCAAACATCACATGTTTTCAGCGAAAGTTTGTTCTTGATTTCCAACAAGAAAGCATTGAGGCACTGTCCATTGAGTGCAAGGCAGTGCACGTTCACTACGTTTCCTTGCATGGCCTTGAACATGCGCACCTGTCTCGCACTATTTTGACAGGCCATCCTCATACATGACCGTGCTCCTCGTGCATCACGTGGCAAGGTTATCATCTGTGTTTAAAGTGTCCCTGAACCCCCATTTTGAAAATTTTACGGCGGAAAGGTTGGCTATTTCTTAGTCCAATGCCGTTCTTTGCATGTTCGAAACCCGCATATGAAGCCGTTAATCCGCCTTAATGCACCGCTGTAGCAGACGACACG
Source organism: Batillaria attramentaria (assembly GCA_018292915.2). Classification (NCBI taxonomy): domain Eukaryota; kingdom Metazoa; phylum Mollusca; class Gastropoda; family Batillariidae; genus Batillaria; species Batillaria attramentaria. The sequence continues at coordinate 413,253 of JACVVK020000084.1, forward strand.
CGCCCGGTTCGCGCAAAAGGCTGAGCACGCGGCGGAAACAGCCGAAGCTGATGATGACGTCATCAGGGTTACACAGCAATGGCCGACGCGGACGCAAGTAGCAGAATCGCTCTGCCGTATCAATTCGAGCCACAAAGACATCGTGCGCTCGAAGCAGTTGAGGATAAAGCGACGAACCGATTGTAGGAGGTTCCTTGTCCGGAACGGCCGACTGGTGAGTACTTTGGATCGATCAGTGTTTCGTTTTACCTAGCCTGTTCACCCCCCTTCGCCCCTCTTCCGAACATGTGTTGTTTTGACCGACTTTCGTTCAGAATGTATCATCAGTCTTCACTAAAATGGCAGTTGTGGAAACTGTTAGACTATGTTCAACCACTGCGATCTGCTCATCTTCAGAGCTATTTTGCTATCACTCGCGACGAGCGCATAAGACTTTAGTAATAAAGTAAAGACCACCTGATTTGCATTCCTTTCTGTTCACAGGTGTGCCTGTCTACACTGCAGGGTATGGACCATAGAGGGAGAAAAGTTTTGCGAATTGCCTCGCATTTGGGACGAGGCAGAGAAACAGAGGTACAACATGGCAGTTGTTTTATGTTACAGTGCCACTGCATTGATATAGATTTAATGTGCTCAGAGCTCACAATCAGTACACTCTAACATGTCATGTTGAGGTGATGAATCATTGAATGTAATTGTTTCGTACGTTAGAATTTGGCAGATTCAATATGATATTGACATGGGCGCGGCAGGGGGGGGGGGGGTGTGCAGAGTTTCTCGTGTTAGTTTCAGAGGTAATAGTGATAAAACATACAGAGTACTTTGTACGGCACTACTGTGCTAAGAATTGGATAAAATATGTTTTATGGGCCTGTCTGGCTTCCCTGCAAGGTTGACCTATCCAAAGGAATGGTCTAGGTAAAGGTTGGTTTCATTCACTGCATTTAGGTAGTTGTGGAGGGGCATTTGTTATTTTATTTGAGGATTAGCATGTGCATGTCATCTACTTCCCAATACTAGGCAGTGCCACAGTGTTACTTATGAGTAAATATTTCATCATTTTTGAGGGACCTGTCAGGAAACCTGTACATTGTGCTTATCAAACCACTTAGCAAATCTATTCACGCTAAGCATTTAGCCCCACCCTGGTGTATATTTTACTGCCATGTAGTATGTAATTCCTGAAAAGTTTGTGACATACATGCATGTTTACAAAACCTTATTATTACAGGTCACAAGGGACTGGGACTGAGGCCTGCATTACTGAGCTCCTTGGATTTTTTCCATGTTTGCCTGCAGCCTGATGTCATGGAGACAGCTTACTACCAATACAAGCAGGAACAAGGCACCATGGATAAGTCACAAAAAGAGTGAGTTAATGACAATGACCCTTCAGAATAATTCTCAAATTCATGAATTGACCCATCCACAACAACATCATTAGAGTGAAGGGCTCAGGAGCTCAAGTGTCAAATCGTTCCATATTATTAGTTTAAAGGCCCATTTCTTTAAAATCTTCGGATCATGAAATTAATGAACTGTTATTGTCATGCCACATGGTTCATTCAATCCTGGAAGTGAACCACAGGTGGTTGAGTGTGAATTGTATCAGGTTCTTATTTCGTTTCAGGAAGTATCGATACATGTTGCCATGGAGTATTGGGCCGGACAATTCGGGTGCCAGTCCCATCCTGTGCCCTGAAGGCCATCAGGGAGGCCTTCCAAAGCGAAAACTTTCAGGGTTTTTAGTACCCCACCTTGTGATGAATGTACACAAAATAAATATGATTTGAAAATCTTTAGTGTTTGGGACATTTCTTATTCAAGTAAGATATTTGCATGCTTTGCACACTGGGCATGAATGGTGGTGTACACTGCTGCAGACCTACATGTATTTGTGGATTGTGCCTGTTTACCTCACTGCTATCTTTCTTCGCAGTAAAAAAAAAAAAAAAAAAACCAACAACAAAAAACTGAAAATTTACCTGGGAAACTAGATTTGTCGCAAATTCTAAACCCAGTATTTATGACACACACATACTCATGAATGCATTCCTTCATCATTGATAATATGAGAGTGAGTGAGAGGATCCTGACCACACTTCCCAACTAGATGAGAAGAACTTTGAATTATGTAAATTTTGAATTTCAGTGTTACATTTGTTAAATATTATACATGTATGAAAAACACACAATTCCATGAGAACTACCAAATCTGCTGGGACATATTTATTCGGAATGCAGGTATGCACTCCTGGCAATCACAGCAAGCAGGATGACTGGTGACAGTTCAGTCTCTAACTTATTGGGAGAGGTAGCCATGGCTTCTGTAGATGTTGGGTGATAGTGGAAAGCCGACAGTGGATCTGGCTTCTTGAAACGGTCTGGCATTGATTCATATATCAGTGCCGGGCCAGCAGAATATTGGGCAAAGAGTTCCTTCACCAGTCTGGAACAGTAAACTGAAAGGACAATTCAAACAAAATATACAATGCAGTTCCTCTCTCTCTCTCTCTCTCTCTTTTTTTTTTTTTGTTTGGGGGGGGGGGGAGACTGGGAAACCACATCACATTTAAACATACTCTTGAAAGTGTCTCTTGTCTCAGAAGGACACAAAGTTGAAAGACCACACCCACATTTTCCAAAGAGGTATTTGATTTTTTCACTCTTGATATCATGAGTATGTGTAATATGGCTTTACAGTGGGTGTGAGCAAATAGGAAAATGCTGTGTGTTTAGGGCAAAACCTGAGTATTAAGAGGTGGAAGGATTCCAGGGCTGATGTTTGGTGCAGTGGGGACAACGTCGGTGTGCTTTTTCTGAGAAAGCGGTTGTCAAGGATGCTGCTCATAGCCAGGAATTCAGCCAAGTCTGCAAAAGTGCGGGTAGAAAAAAAAATGAATGTCTTCTTTCCATGACTCAGCAAGGTTTTTTGTTTGTTTTTTGTTTTTAAATAACCGTACATGCTGTACACTGTGTAAGTCTAATTATCAACAATAGTACTAACAGCAGAATATCTAGAACTGAAAGCTTTACATTTGCATATATTTATTATGTGAAGCTCATGTGACTTGTAGTATGACTCAAACTTTAGAAATTTCCATTTGGGGATCTCTCCAAGTTCTATTTCAATTTTCATGACTGGAAATACTAGCCTGCTGTGAACCAGTCCTTAGTTCTGCCATCCTCCTCCAGCTGCCCATGAGGTGGTTGTAGCCCTGATGCTTGTTTATGATTTGGTTCAGTTCTGTCATCCTCCTCCAACTGCCCATGCAAATATCTTGGCCGGAAAGAGGCGGTTGTAGCCCTGATGCTTGTTTATGATTTGGTTCAGCCAACATTCTTTCGGGTAGTTTTGACAAAATTGATCCACGCTCGTCTTCTCTCCGGTCAGTGTCTCTGCCGCGGGAAAGCGAAAGTGCTAACACCACTTTTCCCTGCAGAATTTGCGGCATAACCGAACACGGCGCAAATCTTTCCCATTGCAATGAAACGATGCTACTTTTGGTCTGTTATCACGGAGCTCTTTCAAGTGTTTAGCTACTAGCACGCGGCACGCTTGGCTGCACGCATCGCGATCGCCCTTTGTTCTCGCAACGCTGCGCGGCCGATGCCCTGATGACGTCACGCGAGGGGCGCGTAAGCGATGCTGGTTTTTCGAGGCCTGCGCCCACGCGGTACCGATGTACTGGTGTTTGAAACCCGATAAAACGTTTTCTGCGCCGCCAAATACTGCAGCGCGTATGCATTTAGGCTCTTCTAACAATGTATTATAGAAAACTTATACAGTTTGGGTGAGTGAAATGGGTGTTCAGGGACACTTTAAGGGCTTTTCTGAAAGACTTGTTATTGCGTTCATCATAATTCCTTTTATGCAAATTCTTCACAGGTGCTGGTTCTTGAGCCAACACGGGCCTTCCTGCCGAGCTACATTCAGATCAACATGCATGCTAATGTTTCGGACAGGGTGAGCCTCTTGTCCTGTGTCTCTGTATGAACATCTGCTAGCTTACCCTCCTGCAGTCAGCGATTCTGTCACTATTGTTTCATCCCCTCCGAACACTTTTTTCAAGAATTTTTATTGCACTTCTGTTAGGTGCAGTTACAGAACAGTTCCTTGCAGTACTAGCTGTTTTATTGGATGGGAGCCCCTCCTAACACTTGAATGAGGGCAAGTAGCTTGAGAAAATAACGGTAAACAGAACAGAAAATTTAGTATACTGCAGTGTGTGTGTGTGTGTGTGTGTGTGGTAAGCTGGATTCCCCCCCCCCCCCCAAGTTGATCTAGAAGTTTCCACTGTTGTACATGTACCTAAGCTGTCAGATGTTGTTGTGTTACGACAGAGTGTTCGGTTGTGGCATGTGTGTCAAGACCCTACTGACCGGGGCTTGAGTGAATGGACATTTCCAGCTGAAACCATCAAAAGAGTCAGGTATGTGCGGGTTTGTTTGTTTTTTTGTCTGTCTGTCTGTCTGTCTGTCTGTCTGTCTGTTATAACTTCTGCTAACTCAGAAGTCAAAATTAGTACTGATTACTTTGACAGAATACACTGGGAATGTAAAATACTGCAAATGCGCAGACACTTGGTTTAAACAGATTTAGTTTGTTGCATTGGAGGAAGTACAGAAAAACAGTTTGAGCATAAACAAGACGTACTTGTGACATGCTCAATAAAAAATTCAATTAAAACAACCTTTGCAACAGCGGTCCACGAATTATAAGGGGGGGGATCAGTTTGTCGTTGAGCATTTTCATATCAACGGCGGTCAACTGCTACACAGACATAGACACTTGAGTACACATTGTGTGTATACAGCACTTTTGTGAAGAATGTGACTTTTGCTTTTGTGAACTGCTTTTGCTGCCTCCACCATGGGAAGATGTTTTCTTTCACAGCAGTAATTTTTATCAGAAGCCCTTTGTGTTTCCAGTTTGTACAAACGAGACAGTCGAGCCATTTTCCTGTACGTCCAGGATGTATCTGACGATGATTTCCACATTTTCTTTCCGTCCGAGGGCCAGGCACAAAGGTATGAACACTGTTGGCCATATCATGTCCATTCATCAGTAACTTTACTGTGACTAGTTTTACAGACAGTTCATTATGTGTAGGTTCTGCATGAACCGATTCCCCTACCCGTCAGTTGTCAATCTTCTCACGAATGCATGAAAGTTTCCGGATCTATCCAACGGTTCACTTAGGGATGTAGGCACAGCGTTCTGTTAACTTTTTCACAACCATGCACCCAGCGTTTGTGCAGAGCCCTTGTATACCGTTGCGAACCACGCACCTGGACCCTGGGTGCTGACGCGTGAGGACGCTGTTACCAACCCCTTTAATCTCCACTCCCACTCCCAGTTTTTCCGGTCAAAAATATTTTTCTGTAAGCAATTATCTTTCAAACCATACCAAACATGATTAGGAAACATCTGAGGAAGACCTCTTTCTAAAAAATCGAATAATTGCTAAAAACCACCTGGTTGGCAAGGGTCGTGCACGCACACAGTGCCTGAGTCACGGGGGAATGCCACAGCGCACGGTCAAGGTCAGCAATGAGTTAAAGTGAACCACAAATGGAATAAAATCCCTGGGTGCTGCACTGAGCTGTTGCATGTTCAGTGGCATTTGGGAATGTCACAACAGAAGTGCTCTTTGCAGGATTTGTAAACTTCGCTTTTCGCCTTTATACATCACCTGTATGGACTTTCATGTCACTGGTACATATTTTCTGAGTGAGTTATCTGTGCACAGGTTCTACAATAACATGAGTGAGCTGTGCACCAGCCCTGACTGCCTGGCTGATGAAGACAGTATTGATGATGTGGTGGAGGTAATGTAATTCAAAATAATTCAGTTCAGTTTAATCTTTATATTTGCCTCATAATTGGACGGTTTGGATGCATCAATAAAATAACATACGTATACACACTATGCATTGCGCATGAGTTACATAAAAGTGAAATTAAAGATGATGCATTACATAATTAATAACTTGTTTCCCCTCCCTCTTCTGTGTTCCCTTTTGGGCTGAGTCCTGAGCAAGCATTGTCAGCATCACCAGAATTCGTTAAGAGCCACAAGAACCATATACAGACCAGGGGGTGGGAGTTATGTCATCAGCAGCCCAACACTGTGGAATCTGCACTGTTGGGGGACAGAGGAAACGCTTTAAAGACTCCCTGAAGGTGTCCCTGAAAAACCTCGACATTGACGTCACCTCATGGGAGACCCTTGCGCAAGATCGCCCCACCTGGCGCAACACAATCACGCGTGGCGCCCACACAGCAGAGGAGCAGAGAATCCAGAATGCACAAAGCAAACGCACTGCCCGAAAGGCTAGAGCTGCCAGCAACTCCACAGCCGGACCCACACATGTATGTCCTACTTGTGCAAGGGAATTCCATGCCCGGATTGGACTCGCCAGTCATCTCCAGACACATCGCACCCACTCAGCTCCAACAGACCGATGTCATGGTCATCTTCGCTTGCGATGACCGAACGAACTAGAACTAGGGAACTGTGGAATTTGCGCATGCATATTTTAAAGGATTCGCTGACCTTTCTCCTTTGTTGTAAAAATGGCGGTGGTCTGTTTGCAGTATGAATATGAGTTGGATGACAAGGAGATGCGTGTCTGTCTTGGAAGAGGTACATACGGAGCTGTCTACGCTGCCAGGGACAGGAAAACACAGGTTAAGATCGCTATCAAGGAAGTGCCAGAAAAATTTCAACAGTAAGTGATACATGTACTTCATCATTGTGCTTTCCCATTCTGCTGGTGGTTCATCTGAAAGTAAATTTGTCTTTTGTTTAGTGTGTGTGTGTTTGTGTGTGTAAAGGGGGGGGGGGGAGGGGGGGTATTTTATTGACAGTGGTTATGAGGAAGCACAACCGTAATTATTCTCCCTTTTTGTCTTGCTAACCCGTCACCATCTTTCAGAATTCAGCAGTGGTGTCTTTTTTTGTTGTTTTGTCTGTGTGTGTGTTCGTTTGTATTTTTTGTATTGTTTTTTTCTTGTTTGGGTTTTGGGGGTTTTTTGGTGGTGGTTTGTTTTGTTGTTGGTTTTGGTATCAGATTTTTCTTTGTTTGTTTTATTTGGGGGGGGGGGGGGGGGGTTCAGCAGAAAGCAAATTCCAGTACTAAATTGGTAAATAATTTCATGGTTTTAGTGAGGTTTGTCAGCTGGTTTTATCGGGAGTCAAGTCACTGGCAAGCTCACATACTCAATACCTTTGTGTGTTCCCCACTAACTCTTCTTGACTTCTTGACTAGCTGGGAAACTGACCACATGCTTTAGCGTTTTAGTGTACTGCACTTCAGTGTCTTGCCATACTTCTGTGATCTGTTGTAATAGCAGAAAACCTGTGTTAAAAGTGTTTTTCAAAGATTTATCCACTAACAGGGAGGTACAGCCCCTGCACGAAGAGATCAAACTTCACAGTCGGCTGAGCCACAAGAACATCGTTCGCTACCTGGGATCTGTCAGTGAAAACGGATTTTTTAAGATCTTCATGGAGCAGGTGCCTGGAGGTGAGAAACCATCTTCCATACATAAATGCATGCGTTTGTACACAAAGGTATGACAGGCACAGTAAATGAGTCTGCATGTGCATGTTACCTGATTTAGTGAGGAGAAATCCTGGACCAAATTCCTGCTCATCAAGGGAATTTGAACCAGTTACCTCAGAATCGTCATGCTTGACTACCAAGCCAAATCCCCCTTGTTACGTTTCTCGTAGTGTGTGTGTGTGTTTTGTTTGTGTCCTCCCCCCCCCCCCACCCCGGTGAAACGGGAAATTGAATGCATTTTACCAATGAACAAAACCAGTAGTTACACTGACTTTATTTTTAATCTGCAACACAGGTAGCTTGTCACAGTTACTACGGTCCAAATGGGGTCCACTGAAGGATAATGAGGTCACGATTGCATTCTACACCAAGCAGATACTGGAGGGACTGAAATATTTGGTGAGTGTATGTGTGTGTGTTTTTTTGATGCCATGCAAATTTTATATACTGTACATTGCAAAGTTGTAGCATTACTTAGTGTGAGAAAATTCTCTTGGCATTTAGTCCGGTGTTCACACATCACGTTTACTTGCAGCATGACAACAAGATTGTGCACCGCGACATCAAAGGAGACAACGTGCTGGTCAACACATACAGCGGAGTCCTGAAAATCTCCGATTTTGGCACCTCCAAGCGCTTGTCTGGCATCAACCCATGCACCGACACATTTGCGGGTATACATCCTTTGCTTGTTACTATTCAGCTTCCTTACTGAAGTGTTCAGGCTGTCACTTTGCATCTTGTGCATATTGCGCACATTCATGCTGCCAGCTCCAAGTCTGTGTGTAAAAAAGTGAATTATCAGTTTACTACAATTCTGAACCGCACTCTAGTTACATCTGGTTTTTGTTTGTTTTTTTCTCTTGCAGGGACCATCCAGTATATGGCACCTGAAGTCATTGACAAAGGTGTACGAGGATACGGCCCCCAGTAAGTTTTCTGCCTCTGATATATCTTTGCTGTCTTCTCCTCAGGTTCTCATCTTGTCTCAGGTTGTTTTTTTGTTTGTTTTTTGTTTTTGTTTTTTTTGGGGGGGTCTTTTTTTAAAAAAAACAATTTTAATCTTCACAAGTTCTTTAGAGCTGTTTGTATGTGTGTTACGAATCATACCACTTGGACAGATGGGTAGCCACAGCTTCGCTCAGGCTGGCAAACAAGCAAACACGAACCGCTGTTAACATGGCGGTATATGTAGCACGTCAAGATTTGGTGCAGGTTGGCAAAGACAGTTCTCCCCACTTGCACTGTTAACAAACACCAGTGTCTTGAGTGTAGATCTCTCACAGGTCATATACCCAAGATATTTCAAGTGTCAAATCCATTCTGAAAGAGAAATGTTTATCAGTTGTGTGTTTTACTAGTATGCGGACCAGAACTGGTCTAGTGGTTAAGGCATCCGACTTCGGATCCTGAGCTGCCTGGTTCGAGTCCCCGGTGGGCAGGAATATGGTTGGCTTTTTTCATACCATATCGAGTCAAATCCATGTGCAGACTCGTTTGCGGTGCTTGCCTCGCCTTCGTGTACACACGCACGCACAAATATCAAGTGTGCACGCTAAAAATCCCACGTTAATCTTTCGAAGAAGAGTAGGCTGTGGCCGGTGGCGTGGTAAAACAGAAATACTGTCGCACGCACCAGAGTGAATAGCAGGGTGGAGGTTTGCACACAAAGTAGCGCCTAGCGGCAGCAGGCTTTCCCCGCTTCATCCTCCAGCCTTGCGGCGCCTAGAGCATCTCATTAGAGATGGATACGTGCGCCGAGGAGAAGTCTACCATATCATACCATACCATATCATATCAACTGCAATTTCCCAATTTTGGGATCAATAAAGTATTCTGTATTCTGTATTCTGTAAATTCCTTTTTTGAATTAAATATTTAGGTATTATACACAGTTTTGAGCCGAGTGGCTTAAGAGTGCGGCGATCAGTTTTATTGATATTTGTGTCGGCCGTCCAAGGCTCTAACCAGTCTTCTATCTGCAACACAGGCTGATATCTGGTCATTGGGGTGTACTGTGATTGAGATGGCCACTGGAAAACCTCCATTCATTGAGGTAAAATATGATTAACATACTTTTGCAGTGACAAGATTTGTTTTAGTTTATTTCTTTTAGTGTTTTCGTATAACATGTTGAAGGTTTGGTGTCTGTAGGCACCTCCCTATGGAAGAAGGGGGAGCCGGGGTGGTCGAATAGTAGAGCATTGGACTTCTAATGCTCAGGTCGTGAGTTCGTATCCCGGCTGGGGCCAAATGTTTGTGCTGGCTTTTTCATAGTTGCCCCGCCTTTGATATAACCTGTATGTGGTGGAAAAGGACGTTAAAACCCCAAACACCCACCCACCCCTATGGAAAAAGAAGTAAGAATTTGATAAATTTTGCAAGTGCTGTGTGGAGTAATCATTAAATTTTCGAATGAAATTATTGTAATAGGCAACGTAAGATGTGCATGACTGTCTCAGTAATCAGATTTAAAGAAGAAAAAAGAATTTGGCCAGTGTGCCATGATGTCAGACCCAAGACAGTATTCTGCTTTGGAAATGTTCAGCCCACCAAATTTGAAAAATAAATGCAATTGAATTCTAAATTCCGAAATTTAAATTGCTGAGCTGACCCTTCGCACCACCTGATGGTAATGTGTTCATGTCCAGTGTGTGAGAGAATGCGTGTGATTCAGGTGAGCGTGCGTGTTGGGTTCAGTTCGCGGCGCTTTGAGCCAATTCACAAAATTTGGTAAAGCACCTATACAGTACTCAGTAGTAGTAGTAGTAGTAGTAGTAGTAGTAGTAGTACATGCAAAGGGATGAATGAAATTCGGGGGGGTTTTTTGGTAACAGCAGGAAAGTAACTTTACTTGCTGTCTGTCTCTTGTTCGCGTAGCTTGGCTCGGCAGAGGCTGCCATGTTTAAGGTTGGATTCTACAAGGCGCATCCACCGATACCAGACAACATGTCCAGTAGAGCTAAGGACTTTCTCCTCAGGTAAAATTCTTTTTGTCACATTGTAAAAAGAATTCTTACCGGCCCCCGTAGTGTAGTGGTTAGCACTTCGGACCATGGACCGGGAGACCCGGGTTCGAATCCCAGCCGAGGCAAGCGGGATTTTTCCTACCTAGGTCGGCTCCTACCCAGAGCGGGTGTGCTATGGGCCCGATGGGGAGGCTGTTGCCACACAGCCGAGTATCACCCACTTCACGGGTGCAACTTTGGGGGTGCTTCCCTTAGTATGACACGTCTTATGATGTGGATGATTACACGGCCGGCACCACAGGTGCCGTAGTTCCCGGGCCTGGTTAATGCCGGGATATTTATGACAGGAAGCGTGGAATGCGGCCCTGTCCCGCAGTCCCAAACCACATGGACCTCCATAGCATCATCTTACTATCATCCCCATCTCCATCATCATGCATAATAAAAAAAATGGTCCCGGCTTCCAAGTCCTCCGTGGGTTCCACCCATGACCTGGGAGAAACACCACTGGAGCTGGCAAAGAGTTGGGGCAGCAAAAAAAAAAAAAAAAAAAAAGAATTCTTGAGTTCTGAGGCCAGATCCCACAAGTCATTTAAAAAAAAAAAAAAAAAAAAAACCTGCTTGTGTACCACCTATTAATCCCAGGCATCGCAGCAGGGGAATCTGTTATGAACAACCTCAATATTTTGAAAAAAATGTGTTGCTTCATTCATTTTATTTATCATTTATGTAGAAATAAATGCTTATAGTAATACAGAGGCTTGGGACAGGCATGCATGGTTTAGTTTTTTCAGTCATCTTCATCAGCATCATCTTGTACAGCATATTCCCACAATTTCATCTAAACTGATTTCGCTTTGACACCTTGTAATATGAATACGGCTTGTGTTGGTGGCAGGTGCTTTGAGCCCGATCCTCCTAAGAGAGCCACTGCTGCCGAATTGCTGGACCATCCATTTATCAAGGAGTGAGTTTCGGTTGATTGATAGAAAGTTACACATCACTACCCCACCCTTCCCCCTTGCCTGACTCCCACCCTTTGACTCCCACCTCCCCAATGATATATCCTGTGTGACATAGCTTAGCTGAAACAGGTTAAGTACGTGAAACTACAGTATGCACAGAATGGAATTTTTCTTTGAGCAAAAATAATAATTTCCTTCAACCATAAGGCAGTATACAAATATCCTGATCCCGGCTGGGGCCAAATATTTGTGCTGGCCTTTTCTCGCTGCCCCGTCTTTGACATCGCCCTTATGTGGTGGAAAAGGACGTTAAACTCCCAAACACCCACCCACCCACAATTATCCTGATGGCACATGGCACACACAAAAATGACTTGCTTAATTTCTCTTGAAGTTAAATTTTGCATGCAAGTGCAAGAAAATGATCCTTCAGGTGTGTGTGTGGGGGGGGAGGGGGGTATGTGAACTGCATGTGTGTACTGATGCTCGCAGGTGAATTTGACGAGGCATGTTCACTTTGTAGAACACTGGGCAGTAAGAGGAAGAAGAGAAAAGTAAAAGATGACCACGACTTCTTGAGGAGCACATCTGAGCCGTGCGACAAACATGTAGAGAAACATGCACAGGAACTGAAGCTGCACATACCCCGAATCACCAGGTAAGATTATATGTCCATAAACTTGGTGCTGGGTGCCAGTGAGAGGGCAATCTGTTGGTAGAGGGAAAGAAATGCTGTTGTTAATGTACTGTCAGATTCACCTCTTCACAACAGTCGTCAACATGGCAGTGCAAATTTTGAGGTTGCTAATCATGGCAGTTTGGCTGCAGTACGATTACAAGGATTGGCAGTGAGCTGCCAGGAATCTCGCATCTTCGTTTGTCTTGTTAACTTGGTGGTGATCGTCGCAAGTCATTTTGCAAGTAGTGCTGCAGCTTTGAAAAGCATAATGAAAAGCGGCCATCACATACAGCTTTTAGACAGGCTCTTTTATTATTTGGTACGAGAACAGAGATGGCACCCTAGAAAGTGGTGTCCACTGTGGACAGATCACTGCTGTACTGAGGTGGCTGCTTTGTGCAGGTTTAACTGCCTGAACTAACTTCCATTTTTTTTTTTTTATGTTAGTTTTTTTTCCCCCTCCAATTTTTTTTATGCAGCACTCTGTACTGGGGCTGAGTTGAATTATATAGCAAGCGTATCCGTATGTAATCCTAAATATATACAGGTCGCTGCATGATAATCTGCTTCTTTTAATGTAATTTACTATACAAGTGGGCGGGGCGGTCGGTGGTCTAGTGGTTAAGAGACCTGTCACCAATGCGAGAGGTCAGGGGTTCGAGTCCCACTCGGGGCAAAGAATTTTTCCTTCTCGTATGTGGCACCGTTCATTCGGGCCGATCGTCGGGGGTTCTCTCCGGGTACTCCGGCTTCCTCCCCCTCTGCTTTGGAAATGTTCAGCCCACCAAATTTGAAAAATAAATGCAATTCTAAATTCCGAAATTTAAATAGCTGAGCTGACCCTTCGCACCACGTGATTGTAATGTGTTTATGTCCAGTGTGTGAGAGAATGTGTGTGATTCACGTGAGCGTGCGTGTTGGGTTCAGTTCGCGGCGCTTTGAGCCGATTCATGAAATTGGGTAAAGCGCCTATACAATACTCATTATTATTATTATTATTATTATTACATGTGTGCAGTCAACTTGTTCTAGGATTACAGCTGTGAACCACAGATAACCCTGGAAAACCTGTGGTATACAGTGAATTGAATGATAATGAGTTTCTCTTATCTTTAGCCCGTTCAGTGGACCTCAGAGACTGCACATGACCTGTATGATACATGCACTGGCTGTGTCTTTCAGCAGAAGGGGAATAATGAATAATGAAGAGCTGCAATGATTAAAAAAAAAAATAGCAAGACAAGGCCTTCTAAATTTATACAATATATTTATTAAAATAGAAAGCTTACTAACACATGGAACTGCTAATATGGGGGGCAGTTGACGAGGGATTGAGACGGACAAAGTTTGCTGATTAATTTTCAAGGAGTATGACAGTTTTCGTGCATTCTAATGAAGGTTGCGGACGGAGGCGAGCGGCAGTCTAGAAAACTTGGCAGATGACCTGGAGACGATCGACGAAGGGAGGTAAGTTGGTGTGCTCTGCCTTTGCATATGTTTGGCTAAGTGAGCATGGATTAGTGGCATTGAATATGCCAGAGCATGCATGAAACATGGCATGGCTGAACAGATTCAATAACACTGACGTTGTTTTTCAGTGAGTATAACTGATTGCTTGGTGTGCGTGTGTATGAGGACCTCGTGGATTGAGTTGTGAAAATTAGAACATACCTGTTAACTAAAGGAGAACGTGTGGATGCCAGGAGAAGTTCATGTTCTATCACTGATCACTTAGTGGAAAGAATGATCCATGTGGTTGTGATCGTTGTCCTAATATATCTATATCAAAAGTAGAGTGTGTTGTGCATGTTAGTTGTCTGTTATTGAATAAACTTAACTGAGGACACACAGTCCTGCAGTCGCATAAGTACGTACATCGGAGTCCCATTGCTGTAGTCTTAAGACAGAAGTATTAGATGTTTCTGTTTGTTCGGTTTGGCATAATGGGTACTCTGGTATCTGTTCTGCTGCTACAGCTTTTGCTTCGTTTCACTTTGGTTGTCGCCTCATTATCTTTCTGGTTTATCTTTCTACCGCCCAAAATATTCGTTTGGCTTTCTGTCACCATCTCCACACATTTTATGCTTGGTTTTTCCTTCTTTGTTTATTGTTCGTCATGCGCAGGATTAATAGCATCACTTATGTGTTGATTTTACCAGTTCTCTCATTTTTCATCCTTTTTCAGTGATTCTGATATTCCACGTTTTGTGTAAGTTTCTTCTCACTGCTCTTTCTCTCTCTCTCAGTTACCGAGACAGCCTCTGTAACAGTGCATTTTTTGCAGAAGTACTTGCAGCTACTTGTAGTGATCTTTCATGATCTGTATCCACACTTGGACCCCCTGCCGGTAACTGATATTTCTGAGAAAGTTGTGAGGCACCCCTTGGGAACATTAGGATCACACTGTTCCTGAGAGTGAGATTGCAGGTTGGGGGTGGGTGGAAGGGGAGGGGGTGGGGTGGGGGGGGTGGGTGGAAGACAGGGGTCAAATTGTGGATATGGCTGACATTTGGTTTTTTGTGTGTGCATTTTGAAGTTTTTTTAAGGGTGCTGCGGTGCATTTTTTTTTTTTTGTCTTCAGCTGAGTGCTAGGCACAAAAGTTTCTTAAACCTTTTTTTTTTTTTTTAATATCAGAATGATTTGGGTGCTGACTTTTTTTTTTTTTTTTTTGGTTTTGATTTGTTTAGGGTTTTTTTTTTGTGTTTTTTTCACTAGAAGCAAGACACAGGCAGTGGGAATGGCACTGAAATCAAAACTTTCTGTAAAATTCTGTTCAGTTTTGTTGAAGGAGGAGGTTTTTCCTCCAAAAACATTAGTTGGACACATCTTGTTCACATGTGAGATGGAAAAGTGTATTATAATTGATTGATATTTTGCAAGCAGCGAGCTTTTCCTGAAAGATTACAAGATTTTTTTTTTTTTTTTTTTTTTGCCTCTTCCATTGCTCTTGTGCCTTTTTTCGTTTTTTGCATTTTGCTTTCTCTTGGTTGAAATTTCAACATTAAGTTCACTTTCTCACACCTACAGTAACTCATCTCAGCAGTTTCCATGCCAGGCTTATATATTGAACCGGCCTGCTACCAGCCTGAGATTCCCCCCCCCCCCCCCCCCCCTCAGTTATTGGCTTGTGGATCATGCTCTGCATTATGTTGTCTTGTGTTCTTGTTTAGTCAGTCCTTATCCCACTCTGTGTGTGTGTGTGTGTGTGTGTGTGTGTGTGTGTGTGTGTGTGTGTGTGCACTGAGTTAGTGTCATTGCTTAGTCATCATCATTCCTTTGTGCTTTAACAGTACATGTACACTGCCGCCTTATACAGTCCTTCAGTTGTCCGCTATGCATGTTAGTCTCATTGGTGATGTTTCCCCAACATGTGTAATCAAAACTCCATGCCATTTCCTGATTTATCATAGTTTCAGGTCTCTTGTGTGTGTGTGTGTGTGTGTGTGTGTGTGTGTGTGTGTGTGTGTGTGTGTGTGTGTGTGTGCGCGCGTGTGCGTGTGTGTGTGTGTGTGTGTGCGTGTGTGTGTGTGTGCGTGTGCGTGTGTGTGCCACATTTTTGGTTGAGAAACGAATCCAGAAAATCATGCTTACTTGTGTGATGACACGATTTTGTCTATCACTACCACCGTATAGTTAGTCTAACAAGCCATTTGTTCATTTCCACCCTTTCAGCTCACATTGTCCATTCCTCCATCCTTACAGTAACAGCCTGCAGTTTGTGGTGATGGTGATTTTTGCATCTTTCCTCCTTCAAGTATTGTGCCATGATTCACGGGCCAGATTTCCCACACATTTACCATCATGATCCACCAGTCAATTTATCTGTTTGAAGCACAAAACATTTTGTTTCGTTCCATTTGTCGACATCCTCAGCATGCAATTTTGAATGAAACTTTCATAGTACCGGTAAAATACTTTAAACTGGGTAGTTTGTGAGCGTCTTCTGCAACAAACGTACTGTGTTCACGTGTATATATATTAACAGATAACACATTGTGTATCAGTCATTCTTTTTCATGCTCCAGAATGGCAACATACTGATGTCTGCATGCATCCTCCATCCTTTACATGTAGCATGATGGAGATCCAAATCATGTCTTGTCACATCTTGTACTGATCTAATGCATTCTTCCGTTGACCTAAGCAGCTAACAGCCGCATTTGTACAGTCCATGCGGCTTACAGAGGAATGTGGGTAGTTCCCCCCTCCCTCCCCTCCCCCACCCTCGCCCCTTCCTCTCACGTGAAAGCTGTTACATGGTGGAAAGGTTATGGTGTGATATGTCGACTCACAAACTGCGACAAGATGGAGAATGACAAGTGACGATGAAAGGGTTTTCACTTTTTGGACCGCTAACTGTAGGTTTCAGTTAACAAAATCAAAAGAGCGTTCACCCGGTTACAATTTTTATTGCATTTCATGCCGTGCTAGTTCTGCTGGAGGCTTGTAGAGACTTTGCACAAGCACCCCTTCCCTTCTTCCCCTAGCTGCAAAAAAAAAAAAAAAAAAAAAAACTTTGCTCTTTTCTAACGTTTTACTTGGTGATTTGGTTTCTTCTTCTTCTTTTTCTCCTTTCTAATTTATTTTGTTTATTTATTTTTGTTCACTGACCATGACGTTTAACCAAATACAAAAACACACAGGAAGCTGTAAAACAGGTCTAACACTGCTCACATGAACAGATTTATCTTTGTTCACTGACCATGACGTTTAACCTAATACAAAAAACACACTGGAAGCTAATAAAAGGGACGGAAACCACTTAACTTTCACAAAGTACGGCACGGGTCAACGTTTCGGCGTTCGCCTTCCTCAGGACACAAACAAAAAAAAAATTTGATTTTGATTTGATTTTGTTTGTGTCCTGAGGAAGGCGAAAGCCGAAACGTTGACCCGTGCCGTCCTTTGTGAAAATGAAGTGGTTTCTGTCCCTTTTATGTCGCTTATATTTGCTTAACTTGTAACCACTTCACAGTCATTACCGTTTCCTTTTCTACACTGGAAGCTGTAAAACAGGTCTTAACACTGCTCACTTGAACAGATGATATGGGGAACAAACTCTGGTTCTTTGTACTAAACACACATCTAACCTACCAGACTGTTTTATCTGTATTAAAATGGGGAAGCATCACCAATTGCAGATAATTTCAGAAGGAATGCATGTACCATGAAAAAAAAAAAATTAAAAAAAAAAACAAAAAAAAAACGATAATTTCAGAAGAATCAGAATGCCACCAGAATGCCACCAAACAAGAATGAAAGAGAGAATTTGTACTAAACACACATCTAACCTACCAGACTGTTTTATCTGTATTTAAATGGGGAAGCATCACCAATTGCAGATAATTTCAGAAGGAATTCATGTACCATGAAAAACAAAAATTAAAAAAATAAAATAAAATAAACCGATAATTTCAGAAGAATCAGAATGCCACCAGAATGCCACCAAACAAGAATGAAAGAGAGAATTACGTGGCTGCTGTCTTCAGGGTTCGGAGAGAGTGGAAATGTAGTTAATGTGATGATATTTCATCCCAGATACTCTCAGCACACACTGTGTAAATGTGCCTAGCTCCAGGCTTGCTTTATTTTCTTTTAAGTTTCAAGCTCAGGGGAGATTTAATTAAGTCTCTGTTATCAGTTACTGCTGCTGTTTACAGTCATGCTACTGTGGGGAAAAAAAAAAAAAAAGACCAGTGCTTGTGGCATATTTCCTTCGTCAGTCTGTCACTGTGAGTCTTATGCAGTTTTGTGAATCTGCTACGGTTTGGTGAAGTTTTGTTGTGGTCTCAACAGTTATCAGTATATTGTGTTACGAATATGGCTGTACATATACTGTGTGTTTGTACAGAGCTAGTGCTTGGTGGGGGGGAAAGTGTTCACCCGATTTTTTTTTTCTTTTTTTAAATTTTCACAGTACACGTAAATGCCTTCATGACTGGGATTTCTTTTAAAGGCCCACTGTCTTGACATTTTCAGGCTTCACAGAAGACAGCTTTTTTTAGGGAACAGTTGTAAATGTGCATTGTATTTGTAAAAAATAGCCTTTAAAGCCTCTGTGAACCTGTCTGGCATACAACAACGCTGTGGAAAACTTTTTGCTGAATGTGTTTACTGCACCTCCATGCTTCAAAACAGTAGTTTATATCAAGATGTAACAGCTGACCAGCAGGAAGCCTTGCGCCACACTACTTTTGCCCTAAGGCTAGTATAAAGCAAAGTGACTGAATGGGCTGGTCTATTTATAGAAAATCGTCATCATACAAGAAAAGTATCGCATTTTCCAATGAAAGGCATATTTCTGAAATGCCAGATGCTGTATAGTTAAGAAAATGGCTTCTATGCCCAAATGAAGCATCAGCTCCTTTAGCAAAGCCCTGGAGGTTCGTGAGTGCTCCCCCCCCCCCCCCCCTCCATTCAATCTGAATATGGTTATTTTAAGTTTGGTAGAGGTGTAATGGCAACACACTGAGGTTTGTTGGCTGCTTGAAGGAGGAGAAATTCAATGGCCCAATTAGTCCTCTTGGTCAGCCAAGGTGACAAGACTGTCGTGGACATAGCACACTTCAACTTATTTTTACTCAGTGCTAGCCAGTGTGTAAGTGTTCCATGTACAATGCAAGACAACTCGGGGACATCCCAGACTGACTTATGAGCCTCGATATGTCTAACGGTGGGCCTTTCGTGTTTGTATATGGTTTTGATTACTAACTTCGTGTTGCTCTGTCTCAGAAAATCTTATTTGACTTATCAAGTATTCTGATTACCCCACAGCAATAATTTTTAATCCAGTTTTTAAAAACAAATGCACTTTGCAAAATTAAAATTGAAAAAAAAACAAAATAAACATCAAAAGCATATTTACATTTTTGGGGTTTACTAAGCCTTTTTCAAGCCATCTTACATTAGAAACATGCAGGAACAGTTCCTGCTGTATTGCTCTATGGAGTCCTTTGGTGAACCATTTACTCTGTTGCTCCGCATTGCCAGCTTAAAGGTCTACGCATCTCTGAAAATTTTGGTTAAAAAACAAGTCCAACAACTTCCTCTGGATGATTGATGTTGATAATGTTGCCATTGCCAGCTTAAAGGTCTGTGCATCTCTGAAAGTTTGGTTTAAAAACAAGTTCAACCACTTTTTCTGAACGATTAAGTATGGGTATTATGCATTAGATGATTGAGATGTGGAAAACATCTGACAATGTTGATGTGCATCCTTGTGTGTCAAGGGTTTGACTAATACACTGTGTGGATACTGATGGCTTGTTTTCAGCCTCACCCCCTCTGGTAGTGCAACCGATCTGACCGCCTTAGATGACTATCCCAGGTACTGTATAAGAGGACCTTGACGACCTAAACATGACCCCAGTACCGATTGGCTGTTGCTCGGTCTTTTTATTGTTTTTTAGCTTTTTTGCTTATTGCTTGGTTAATCCTTGATTTTAGTGGTGTTTGCTTTTTTTTTTTCTTTATGTGCTTTTGTTTAGTGTGGGACATTAGTACATAATTTCAGAATAGAGCACAAAGCATTTTTTTCTTGCACACTTTTTATATTAAGTAGTTTTAACTGATTTCACTGCAGTCTCTAAGGGCAGGAAAATTCAGTCAAATAAAATTGTTAATTTTTCTCAAAATTCTGTCAGCAGTGTTCAGGTTAGAAATTTAGTTTCTTATTTAAAGGTGCATGCCTTTCCTCGTCTCTGAGAGCATTTTGAAATTTTGACAGAAGCTTGCACTTAGTTTTAGTTTATTTTAGCTTAGCTCACTGTGCAGTATTTAGTGAAGTGAAATGTTGAATCGGTTGCTAGGACAATAGCACTTTACAAGTGAAAGGATGAAATGAATTATGATGTGTGCTATCTCATCATAGAGATAACTTACACATGCACACATAATGATAACGGTTGTAATGGTTTTGGAGTTTAGTTTTAGTGCAAATACAATTTTGGAAATACACGGATATATTTGGGTTTAAACCTTAGACGTTTTAGATTCACTACTACTAGATGTGTTCTAAACTGTTTAGTCTTCAGACATAAACATACACGTGGCATGTAGTGGGATTGCATGAGGTTGGAGTATTATCGCATTGATAAACTAAGGTGTATTATGTATTTCCGTATCGTAAATGCTGTAGCTACTGACACAACCACCCTCAATGTTACAAAACGGTGATCTAAAACATGTAATCTGACTCTTGATTCGGTTTTAATTGTCCGTTACATGACATGCAACCAAAGCATTGGAGTGTTTTCAGTTGTTTGGGGGCTGTTTTTCAATGGTGTTGGCTCGCTGACTTTTAGGTTTTACACCAATTTTCAGACTGCCAATATTTTGACTTTAACTCAATTCCTACCAAGTAAGTTTTGGGGTTGTGCACCAATTGCCTCTCACAAAAAAAAAAAAATCATGATTAAATTAAATTTTGGTTCAGTGGGAGTGTTGCACTTCTGTTATGCTTAAGTTTCCTGACATACGATCTGTCGGGGAACTGTTAATCTTGCCTGATTTTCGCATACAGGGCCAAAACCGAAAAAGAATTTGTAAAAAAAAAAAAGGGATACTTGTGCGCAGTACAAAATGTGTGAAATGAATGTGTCTTCCATATATGCTTCACAAGATTTGCTAATCTCGAGCTGTCTGCAGATACAGGGAGTTGACTACATGTACTTGCGTCGGCTGATGCTTATGCAGTTTTCATAAAAGAAATGCATCTTTAGCTTAGTCACTGTATGGTTATGAAAACTTCTTATTTTTCATCAGTTTTGTCATACAAGTAACTGCATTACTTTACTACTTTTTTTTATTTTTATAAAACTGTGCTCTTACTGGGATTTGGGATTACAGTATAAATAAATATCTTGATATACCAGGCACATTTTCGTTTTGGGGTTTTTTGTTGTTGCTGTTTTCTTTTTTCCTTTTTTTCTGGTGGTCATTTTAGTAAAACACAAGGTACTGAATGACTGTCTATAACAGTACTTTCATTATTAGTAGTAGTATTTTAACGGGGAGATACATGTACATGTCTAACAGTGTGCAGAATTTGAAAGAACACAGGAAATTGTACTGATGCCTGGTGGCCCTACACTATTAATGGCATGAACAACTTACATTTCTAACACTTTTGAAACGGTAACATATACTATCTTTAAAATGAAAATCGAGATAACACAGTATTCATCATACCCCAAGTAATGTTGCGTAACAAACAATCGATATCTCCCATCTGTGATAAAAAGAGATGTGAAAAGTCATGCGTTAGACACTTCTTCTTGCACTCACTGTATCAAGTTAGTGAAACAGGGGTTACCTATCATACCTGCCCATTATCATTAACCTTCATACCTGTAGTGATGTACATATCACACATGGCTTGACATGTGCTCGCTTTATCACTTACATGTACCCGTATCATGAGCCGTCATCTTATCATTATGTTAGCATTATAAAAGTCATGCATTAGAAACTTCTGTATGATTACTCTGTACTAAAATAGTATAATGAGGTTACCCATCATGCATTGCCAATATCATCAACGATCATACATGTGCGTATCACATACGGCTTATCCTCATTGTCACTTTCTTTGTTATCATGAGCTGTCATGTTATCACTTCACGTAATACCATGTCCTTTCCATATTACGGCGGTTATCTGTGGTGCCAGCAGTCGTACTTACGTAGTACACATAAGTAATCATTGTGCATCTTATGACTATTTCCTTCAT
Source organism: Batillaria attramentaria (assembly GCA_018292915.2). NCBI lineage: Eukaryota > Metazoa > Mollusca > Gastropoda > Batillariidae > Batillaria > Batillaria attramentaria. Next base: position 435,169 of record JACVVK020000084.1, read on the forward strand.
TGGCTCTTTTGAAGCTGTTTGTATTCTGCAAAATGTGGTTTAAATGTTATACGCGAGCTTGAGTTTTTTGAGGACTAGCATGCATAAATTCACAGACACCAAACGGTAACTTCGGGTTAGTGGTCGGGTTTACTGTATTGTGTATGTGTGTGTGTGTGGGGGGGGGGGGGTGCTTTAGTGCAGGTCACTCCTCAGTCATCAGATTTCATTTTGGCTCTCTTTTTTTTTCTTTTCTTTTTTTCGTCCCGTTTTTGCTCTCTCTCTCTCTCTCTCTCTCTCTCTCTCTCTCTCTCTCTCTCATGCAGTTCATCTTGATACATCTGTTTGAAACATGCTTTTGTTTTGCCAATTGCCTAGCCATTGTTCTTCTCATGCTGTCGCCTGATCTGTGGGTCATTTCTGATTGTTCATAGATGTAATTGTCGATGCGTGGTGGAACAACTGTACATTTTGCATGCCAGTGAATTGGTGAACCTGCCTATCGTTCCACTTGGTGCCAGCGAAATGCATGAAAGCGCTTTTTAATACGGCTCTTAGCCTAAATTGCATGGATTCATCTTACGCTGCCCTAGCTGTGCTTTGGTCTCTGTCGTGGTGGAGTGGTTTGCCAACAGACCTGCAGTGTCCTGACTTTGTGGTGGTGAAGTTGTTGCATTTTGGGCCTTTGTGGTGTTATTTTCAGTGAGAGTATTCCTCATGGGGTGCCCGACCATATGTCTGTGAATATTTGTGTTGGAGTTGCCTTTAGAATGGAAGGAAATGCAAAATTTTACATTTTCTAGGATGGTATACTGCAGTTTTGGACTTAGATCTGTGGTCTAGCGACATCTTCGTTACTGGAATACCAGACTTTTTTTTTCTTTTCTTGTTTTAAATCCTATTGAAGTAATGACTTGTGGAAAGTTCTGCCCACCTGCATGGATGCATACACTGTTTTAAAAAAAAAAAGGGGGGGGGGGGGTATTGGCTAAAGTGGATGACATTAACATTGTGGAATACCAAAACTATTCATTTCAGTGGTTGCTAGTCAGTTGCTTGCATGGGGCATAATATGTGTGTTTAATTCTTGTTGTGTCCCTTGTGATGTTTTTCAAGTATCGAATGTTGAATGTGTCGAGTCTGTGTTGCGTGTGGAAGGTAAAGCGAGCGTAAGGTTGCAGCATTCAAATAATGTATTTCAATGCTTTGTGGTTTGAGATGTCATGATAAAGTCTGCCTGCCTTAGGTTACCCGAGTATGTATAGAATATGCCAGAATTGCGAATATATCTACGTATGCACGCACTTGCAGCGCTTACTTTACTGCGCACATCTTTTTGCGTCTTTTTTTTTTTCCGTTTACACAAACTATGATGCTGTTGACTGCAAGCTTTTTACTGTCTGCCAAGCATGGACCCAAGCTCATTTTGGCTGACTCTCTGTGCACTGCATAATGAACAGCTACCAGTCAGGAAAACCACTTTGACCTTCAGTATGGACAAGAAAATGTAGGCCAGTGTTTGACTTTGTGTGAATTCGCGCCGTCTGTGTGGGGCGGGGGCATGTTGAGTGTGTGTAATTTTTTTTCGTACCGTGCCTCTGCAGTGCCTTTCGCAAGAGAAGTCACTCTGACAGTCTCGCGCGGCCGGTCAGAAGGTAGGTGGCCGCTTTGTTTCCCCTGTCTGTGGTGGTTCATATATCATTTGTCAGCATATTAGGAATTAGTAATGTTATGTAAGGTTATATCAGGATGGGTTTTTTTAATTATTTAGTTATTTACTTTCCCTAAGATCATCATGCATCGGCAGAACCCCTACCCACTTCCCCGTCCACACACACCCTTCGCCCTAGCTAACGTACCATGGCTACAGAGGTACACGGAGTACCGGAAAATCTTCTACTTGTTGAGTACAGTATACACAGTTACAATATCCCAAAATTTGAAAAAGTCATGAAAAAGAAAACTTGAGATTATTTTCTACCCCATCCCTTGAATTGATCTTTAGTAGCGAATATTTATGTCAGATTTAGCCAGATCCCTGTACTTTAGATTTGAGAGAATTAACGCAGAAGCATAAAGGCAGTCAGTAGTGTAGTTTATATTCATAGAGACGGCTTTTGTCTGAAGTCAGTGTAAAAATGAACGTTACATGTTTTCCATGAAATCACCATCCATTCCACCACAGACTGAGAGGAGACTTGCATCACTGCTATAACAAGCATACCTATACTCAGTTATTTAACACAGTAATGACCTGGTCGCTGTGCATTGTAGTTTTCCACTTTTTTCAGTAGATTTTTATTACTATATTTTGATTCCATGTAGCCTGTAGGTAGTTATGGACTGGTATTTGTATGGGATCTGCTTGTAAAGGCACAGTCTGGAGCACTTCTTGCTGGATGCCTCACAATAATATGTTGTTTGTATGTGCTTGGATGTTGTCATGGTCTATGTGTACACACATGTTGACAGGAAGTAACATGGAGGGGGGGGGGAGGGGGGTCAGTATTCTCAGATAAAATGTTAATTGCAACATTTGTTGAATAAAGCGAATTCACCCAAACTACCAACCTAAGAATCTGAGGCAGAGTCCAGTACAGGGAGCAGTTTGAATGTAGTGGATGTGTTCAAATATACTCTGCTTTCTAGTAATTTAACTTTGCAATGTTCAGGCAGGTCTTTCTTCCCTACCATGCAAGTGTCTCACTCCCTGTAATTTCCACCATTGTATACTCCCCCATTCCATCCTGAAGACACACCCACCCAACTGTTTCCCTGATCTGTCTGGCAGAGGGGGGAAAATATATCAGTTATTCCTGTCTACATGTGCTTGTAGATAGAGTGCGTTATATTTTTTGCATGATCCATGCATTCAGTCCTTGTTGGTACGACCCTCATCATTAGCTGTATACCTACTTATTATTTGGTTAGTTCAATCTGTATTGTAGCCTCAGATTTTATCATTGGCTTAGCTTGTGTTCTGCGTTGCATCAAGGCTCCCTAAACATTTCTCACTGAGTAACAAAACCACAGAGAAGAAGTAGAGGTTAGCGCCATGTAAGGTAGGTCAGTCATTCCAAGGATTTGAGCTTGTCCATACCCTAGAGCCATCAGGGCTAGGCAGACGGTGTCATTTTTTCCTCAAGAGGTAGAAATAGAATTGCGGTAAAGATGATAAAAACGGAGTTGATTTCCAGGTTACTTGTTATTTGAAAGCGTGAAGGGAATCAATGAATGAATCAATGAAACTTTATTTTCCAACAGTTGAAGCAGTTGACGTCAGATAGTCAGTTTTCGTACCTGCCGTTGCTAAAGGCTGCTATTATCTAACTAATCAAAAGGAATAAGACAAAAAAAAAAAAAAAAAAAACACGAGCAGCTGTTGCACACACACACACACACATCTAGGAGAGACACAAGGGTGGGTTAGTTATTTAGGGCTTAACGCCGTGCAAGCAACAAAGACTATTTCGCGGCTAATCAAGGTCCTTCTTCAACAGACTAAAACAAAAAAGGAAGACAATAAAACAGAGTGTAAATTTATATTTGAAAAAAAATCTATGCGGTTTAAATAATAAACACGTTTCACTTCTTTGTACATCGAGAGACAGACGGGAGAACATGGTAGCATCGTACACGGTAGCCAGATAAGGAACGGACATTGGAAAGTAGTTCTGGAAGTTCTTCCATAGAGAGACAAAGAGTGGTTCTTCTCACAGACGGCGAGTAGCATTCCAGTACCCAACATATAACATACATGGTTCTTGGGTGTTCCATGAGACATGCACGTACGTGATACTGGCACATATACTGGTACAGATGAACTCACAGACAGGATGTGGGGCTTTGGAGCGTCGTGATTACTTGTCCGCTTTTTGTCGGCTGGAAGGTTTACCCAAGGTAGAGCAGGTTGTCGAGTCAAGGGACAGGTATCTGCTGTGTATGGTCATAATACCAGTGCGCACGTGTATATGGCGTAAATTATGTATGCTGACGCCAGAGGTGTTGGAAATCCATGCATCACTATCACTATCACTATCAGAGGGATTTGTTATTTGCAGTATCGTCATTGTTTCTGGTTTTTATCACAGTGGGCGCCAGATGTTGAGCACGGGCCCGAAACCGGTGGCACAGCTGTAACATTTTTTGTGTCACTAACAGCTACACATGTGATGATGACACATCCCTGACACCCTAGTGGGTTAGAATTCCCTTTTGATTCACGTCCGTTCGGTAGTCCTTCATTCGAAAGGTTACCCAGTTGGGTCTCGCACGTTAAAACGGGCCACTGCTAAATTATGTCAGTTGGGTTCAAGATGGATAAGTCAACGCAGGTGACATGTACCGAAATGTTATTGAGCTATTGGTAAGTCTGCAGGAGTTGCGGGACTTGGTCACCCCACTGTTTATTTTATTCTAAGGTTTGACTGATCATCCAAGCGGCTGTTGTTTCGTGGCATGGGTACTGTGGGCAGCATTTTGCACTGTGTGGTCAGCATTTGTGATTTCACCGTGGAAAAAAAAGTCGAATATTGTCACACTGATGCTGTGCTTTTCTTTGGCAGCACTCATCTGTGAAACCAGAGTGAAAAAAGTTTTGTTTTGTGCCTTTCAGTATTATGACGTGTTACATGTGAAAGTATTTGGTGATACGTACGGTTGTAAGTAAGGAAAATGTTTTTCAGTGCACGTAAAAACTCTCTGAACCTCAGCTTACTGCTGTTAGGATTGTAGAGTTAAAATTGTGCGTATTTTTCTGTGGCAGTTTCAGTGATGGAGAAATGGAAACATGCACTTATACCGATGATACAGTTCACTTACGACGACCCAAGAGCACAGATAGACTGAGGTTTCTTGCCTTTCCTCTCTGAAAAGTTCTCTGAGCCTTGAGTGTGGTAACAAACACCATATTAATTTGGAGGAGCACCAATGTAAAGTCAGATATTGCGGAGATATTGACAAAAGATTTGATTAAAGCAGATAAACTTCAGAAGCAAAGCTTTTTATTTTTTTCTGATGCACTTTAATATCGTTAAGAATGTGAAGATGTAGCTGAAATTTCGCTGTCAAAAGATTTACATAACAAATCTGATAAATTTTGATGTCATTTCATCTCTTCAGCAGCAAAAACTTCCTACACACACACACGCACCACACACGCACACGCACACACACACACACACACACACACACACACACACACACACACACACACGTAGGATTCGTAATTCATTAACATTCATTATCAACTGAAGATTTATAAATTGAGAATTGTAAAAAGAGTTTACATGTAAATTTATTTCCACTCGATCCACCAAAAACCCCTTTTCCCCATCATTATATTGGTGTTCCTCTCTGTTTTCTGGTGTGCTCGGTTTGTTTCGTTACTAATATTATAATAAGCTAGGTTCATTTAATTGAGTCATGTATTGTCTTTCTGTGGTTTCACTACATTCCAAAAGATTCATCCATCTCTTTTTTTTTTCCCCCAGAAATATGTAATTTGATATGCACTAAACCTCAGTGAAAATAGTACATGGAATAGATTTGTACTAGTACTAGTAGTTTTGGTTAGCTTGCAACGCCAGTGCATCTGTTATTTAATACCCTCTCAATGCCTTGTACTTTTTCTCCTTTCGTGCCTCTCGAGTACCGTATCAGAGAAACTAGCTTGAGTGTAGATCATGTCTCCCCTTTGTTATTGCTTGCCTCTCTATCCTTGCCTCTTTGTTAAATGCTTTTGTTTACGATATAGTCTGCATCTGCAAAATGGGTTCCAATAAAACAGGGTCATATGAACGATAATCTTCCCGAGAATCCACAGAAATTAGAATTGTTTTAGGTTGACTGTTATGAACAGTAATACATCATTGTTTTTCTCCCATGTCCACGTGGAATTGATCTTATTGAATTGTAAATACATAGGCATCAGAACCAGTTTGCCAACAAACGTCTTGTTAGAGTAACTTGGATCTTCATTTTATTTGTGTGTTTTAGTGCCCTTTCCAGTCATTTGCATTCTTTCTGAGACCGCTGACTCAGACTTCCCAGTATCATTGTCCAGTAATAGTGGTCTTCTTTTAACATACATGACCAGGAAAATACTCATTCTGAATGACTCACAAAACTCCACATCTTTTAAAATTACATGTTATGTGTACACTGATTCTGCAGTGTCAGAGGAACAAATAATACTGTGTTGAGTGCAGTGTTAATATTGCTTTATAGCCAGAGCATTGGAGCGTGTGTATGTATGTGTGTACAACTGTCACAGTGTCAGTTTTTAATTGCTTTGCTTTTGATGTCTTGTATTGCTTGTTCAACAGGGTTTAGTTGGTTTCTTGGCAAGAAAAATGATGGTGTGGGGTGTGTGTGTGTGTGTGTGCGCGCGCGCGCGCGTGCCATGCTCTTAGACTAAAAGGGCAGATTGTGCATTATTTGTGCAGAGCAGAGAAAAAGTTTGTGTCCTGCAGTTCAGTCTATGATGTTTGTACATAAAAGCCAATACATTGTGTAGCATACCATGTAAATACCATTTTCCTTTCTCATTTTTTATACTGCACAGGATGACTGCCAAGTCTCTCGTGCACAGTGTTTGTTTTTGTTGTAAGCAAAAGAGAGGTTTGGGAGGGGTTTTGTTGTTGTCGTTGTCATCATCGTTCTTCAGAGAACTAAATTCAGTTACATTTACCTAAATGGTGTCATTCATTATTTGTTTACAGAAGGATAACTGCACAGATACTTAAGTTCATGAGCTTGACAGTTTGTTTTGGTGTACATATGACATGTTCTTTTGCTGCGTTTGGGTTCTTAATTAGACCGCGGACAGGACTTGCATGTCTTGCCTGTGAGTTACGGTTTTGAGCGATTGGCAATTATGGCAATTACAATACATTTACCTTTCATTTCAAATTATTCATGTGGTGGTCAGGCATTTGAGTGGTGTCTAAAGTCTATACTGGAGTGATCTGATTCAAAATCACATACCGCAAATAGGCAGACATTGACCTAACTCGAGTACAATAAGTGAACTGGTTTTGTCTTCTCTTGATTTTTGTGTTTCCTGACTACTATTCGTCATACTGATGTTTCTGTGGATATTCTCTCCTCTGCTGCTCTCTTCAAGGACACTTGCCCTTGAGGACATAGGGTATTGTAGACCCTTTCCATCTTCTCATCATTCCTGTTGTCATGCTGTGTTGTGCTATATTTTTGCTTGGGTGGTTGGGGAGGCAGGATAGGGCTTGTCATTAAGTGGTGAGGGTGAGCGGTGGTCTAATAGGTAGTGCGTCGGATTTAGCCGCTGCGCTACTGAACGGCCGTCACCAATGTCACGGCGATGAAGCGTGGGTTCGAGCCCAGGTCGAGCTTGTGATATGTGATACCGGTTTTTCCTGGCTGCCAGGCCGCTCATCGGGGGTTTCTCTCCGGGTTATCCGGCTTTCCTCCCCCAGCAAAATTGCAAAATTGTTATTTTTAAAAAAAAAAAAAAAAAAGGAAGGATAGGTGTTGGGTGGCGCTGCACCGCGGCGACGCGCTTCCCCCAGGGGAAGCAGCCCGAATTTCCCGAAAGGGACAATAAAGATTTATTTAAAAAAAACAATAAAAAAACCCTCAGTTCTTACCAAGTAAGTTCAGTGTTGTGCACAACTGGCCTAAAATTAAAATTAAAATTATGCCTGCCTGTACATGTATTTAAATTTTTCTTAGTGGGAGTGTTGCACTTTGATTATACTAATATACACTTGTACTCATGTTTGCTGCAGTAAGAGTGGCTTAGGAACCGTTACTCTTGCCTGATTTTCGCATACAGGGCCAAAACCCAAAAAAACGTCTGATACTTGTGCGCGGTATGAAATGTGTTCAGCAAAGGGGGGGGGGGGGGGGGGGGGTTAGGGTAGGAAGGAGGAAAGGATGGATATGTGACAAGAGGAGGGAGGGTGGATATTTAGGGGAGACTTAGGGATGGTTGAGGACTCACTGAAGTCAAAGTATTGGTAGTGTTTTAGCCAAGAGAGCTTTGTGTGTTGTGCTGCACAGACCTATAGTGCCTGTGTATGTGTAAAAGGTCTATTCTTTGTTTATATCACCATATCCCTTGCGATGTCTTTATGTAAGGCCTTTGAGCTGGTGTCTTGATTTCCTGTGGTCACAGACGTGTAGTGTATCTGAGCATTCATAATGAACATGTAGCCCACTGGCCCGTAGCTAAGCCCTCTGATTCCCCATGGCAACCCTCGCTACCATGGAATGACACAAGACAGTTAAGTCCATGTGGCATTTTGTGGCAAAAGGGGTAATTTCAAGATGAAAGACATTGACCTAATGGTCTTTTTCCGCAAAATGACGTCATGGATTTATTGCATTTTGCCATTACATGGTGGCTATGTCGAGCAAATCGAGGGTTCCCTGCTATCGATACAGATAGAAAGAAGCGAGATAGGACATCCTGGCAAGGAACCCTCGAATACTCCAACAGACAGTCCCATTCCTGTAATTTGTCTTTGGAAGTGCTGGTGCACTGTGGCTGGTTGCACTGAGTTGTCAGTCAGAATCTGGCTACATGTCGATTACCATCGCATTCACATTCATATTCATCTTTCTGTGCATAATACTCACCGATAGTCTGCGCCACTTCTCTCACTACATGTACATGCATATGTGCTTGATGTCTTACACAAACTCCGTTATTTCTTGAGTTTGTAACCACTGCACCTTCTCCTTATCTGTCGTCTCTATTTCTTGTTTGTACATATGTATAAACAAGCATAAATATGCAGTGTTTCCTGCAGCTGCAACTTTCATCTTCTGTTGAGCATTTTCATAAATTAATATTTATGTGCTGGTTGTTTGTTTTTTTTTCCTGCTTAATTAACTGTCAGAATACTTGCTTTCACTTTAATTGCTATCTTTTAATACCTGGTACCTAACTATACAAAGCATTGCTTTGCAGAGCATATTCACAGAACAAAAGATAATCTGTTTCAGTTGATATATATGAGCAAGAAAGCAATGCTGTGTATGGGTGGTTAAATTGTTTATTTATGTCACAAACAAGATTGTAAGATTCGTATCCAGCAATTGGTGACGGGTATAGATTTAGATCCAGGGTTACAGTCAAAACTTTCATTACGCGAGACAGACATTTGCACTTGTTTTTAGCCAACGCTTTATGATGAGCACCCAGTTCTGTGTGAAAACTGAAATACATTGTTTAGTGTGCTATGAGGCTTGTGCAGTAGAGTAACATAATCATCTGCTATTGTCTCAAGTGATTTTCTGCATGAAGGAGTAATGTTTGGGGGCACTGGGTTTGCTGGTTGGGCTTTTGGATGGGAACTAACAGTCTTTGGCATTCTGTTTATTGTGATTATTTCAGCACAGAGAGCAACTCCGTGTACACACACACACACACACACACACACACACACACACACACACACACACACGCTGTCACAGTATGGCACCTCTGTGTCTGTGTGTATGTCTGTGCTAAAATTATCCTTGTTTTGAATTTGAGATCTGAAATGTCAGCACGTAGTGCCATAATTTCAGTTTGATTATAATCAATTTATACATCTTTCTTTTGTTGAAAACAGAAATACACACACACTGTATTTGTAATTACATATATAACACTTAGCAGATGTGTTCACATGTGCATGCATTTGCATTTTGTTTGATTTTGGCGTATGTCCATGTGCGTTTAGTTCCTAACTGTGTGTTGTTGCAGATTTTCTTTGAGTTCTCCAGTGAGAAGCAGAACTCCCAGGTACCTGTTCTTTAACTTTCAGGCTGTTGAGGTCAGAAACAGATATTTCAGGGGAACATTTGACTGTGTTTGCTGTGACCCGGAATGAAAAATCGTTAGCAGTTATGATTGGCTAATTGCAAGTAATGAGATGCAGGCAGCTTGGTTGCTTCTCTGAGCTTTCTGTGCAGTCCCTTTGCTTTGGCGACATGACAGCAACACAATCATTTTGCAACGTCTGACAACCGTGTGTAGATTTTTAGTTTTTGTGTCACCTGCAGTTAGAACATGTACATGTACCTATATTGTAGATTTGTACATGCACAAATTTGTATTCCATAAGCATTTTGTTTTTTGCCAGCACAGTATTGGTAGCAAATTATGCTTTTGGTGCTAGTTGTAGTTAGTAATCGCATAAACGTAAAGTGTATTGTTCCATGCATAGAACTCTCTCTCTCTCTCTCACTCTCTCTCTCTCTCTCTCTCTATCTCTCTCTGTGAAACACACACACGTACGCATACACACACACTCTCACTCTCTCTCTCTCTCTCTCTCTCTCTCTCTCTCTCTCTCTCTCTCTCTCTCTCTCTCTCTCTAAGACATCCTTTTTGCACTTCAGTTTTTGTTATATTTTTTGCACGCAGCATTTGGTAGGGCCTTACGTATGTCTTAGAGTGTGCATAATTGTTTTCTGTATGACATTAACAGTTGGTGCCGTTGAAGAACACAGTGGCATTATTGACATAGTTTGTCGATATTTTGAAGTTCTGTATGTGAAGTTTGATCATAGGTGTGCCTCATTGGAGTGAATTTGTTTCTTGCGACACACATAGTTAATACTTTGCAGTACCACAGTGGTCGCAAGCTGTGACTTTTCATTGAGCAGCAGACAACCTGAATGTTACAACATTTGATCAGAACAGTCTTTGAAAGGAAAGACAAAACAGTATTGCTTTTCTTATCTTTGCACAGATGTTATCAGACGTGGGTAGCTGACAAAGACTGCTACAAGTAGGTTCATTTGTAAAAAGGGTCTAAGTGCCATGGGTTTGACAAGTGCTGAAGATCTTTTTCCAAACGCTGGTGAAGAATATATTGACTTGTTTACATTTAACATCTTTAGATTTATTCATGCTCTTTTTCCCCCTCCAGTGCAGAGTCAAATTTGTCGACTGAGTCGAGCCCAGTGTCTTCATACCTGCTGTCCCCTGACATCGATGCACACGACGCGCCTTCCTTCAAAGATGGTGGCTTCTACCTGCTGCGGAAAGACTCGGAACGCCGCCACACTCTTGTTCACATTTTGTCTCAGGATATGGATAAGGTGAGCTGCTTGTTTGCTGAGTCAGTGAGGGACTGTGAGAATAAACTTTCATGGCAAAATGTTGTGCTAATACATGTATGTATTTTACTGGAGCGAGCTACGGTGGGTTTAGGTCTTATGTGGTTTTTTTGTTGTTGTTTGTTTTGGCAGGGTTTTTTTACTGGGTGGGTGGGTGTTTGGGGGTTTAACGTCCTTTGCCACCACATACGGGTGATATCAAAGACACAGCAACGATGAAAAAGCCAGCACAAATATTTGGCCCCAGCCGGGATACGAACTCACAGGGCTTGTGTTAACGCACAAACTGTGCGTATTGACGCACAGAAATCACGAAATGACGCAGAAAAAAAATCACTGGAGGTTTTACTGACGCACAGATTTTAAAATTTTGGAGCAGGAGTGCGTCGCGTGATAATCAAATTTGATAGCATGACGCACAGCTTTCACAGTTTTAGTTTCAATCTTCGGCAATCGATTGTCAGAGCAGTCGCCACAGACGCTCTGAAATGTACGGCGTTTATGTCTGTTAGAGTAGGCTGACCCTCAGATTTTTCTGCTGGAAGTCATGCTGACCCTCAGAAAAAATATCTACCACAAGCCCTGACTCACGACCCAAGCGTTTTTTTTACAGGGAATTTGTTTAATTTTGGTGATATTAAATTGTGAAGCTTTTTTTTTTCTTTTTTTGTAAACTTGGGGGGGGGGGGGGGGGGAATGCTGCTCAGGAAATGAAGAAAAAGTCTGTCTCAAAACACATGTAGTGTCTTACAGTGTGCCTGTTGTGTAACCCCTAACCCCTAACCCTAACCCTAACTTGTACCTGTTGTAAAAGAAGTTATGCAGGTACATATATATATATCTTTCTTTGGTGTTTCAGATATGTGATGTGTGGTTGGATATCCTTCACAGAGATGCCACAATATCCCACCCAAAGCTGACTGCAGTAAGTTTGTCTGTGTCTGTACGTGCGCACATGCTTGTGTGTGTGTATATGCCTGTGTGTCCCTGTCTGTAACTGGACCAGCTGTGAGTGTAGCTTCTCTCTGTGAATTCACTTACAAGTTTATGTGTGGAAACAGGTGCAGCACACTTGTTCCCATGTTTCTCTGTCTGTCTGGTTCTTTGAAGTGACAGGCTGCCATTACATAACATTTGATTGCCCTTTTTTTAAAATTCTTGTAACTGGGAAAACAGATTCATCACTTAACTCTTTCCAGACGAACTGGTGCCTATCAGTTTCAGATGGACAGCTGCATATGTGGATCATGGTTTTTGTTGTTGTTGTTTTTTTGTTGTTGGTACAACATGAATAACAACAAAGATATTTAAGTTTGAAAGTTGAAATGTCAGCAATAGCTGCATAAATATGTTAGTCAACTACCCTGAACGTTTCAAGTCTGTATCTTCTTTTGTTATTTTTGTATGATACTGTCTCTGAACCTCACAAATCGGCCCATCTACAGGGGATGGCTGAGGAAAATCGGCCCGTCGTGAATGAGTTAAAGGGGCGAATGCTACAACTTTTATGCCCACGGATCATTCTGAGCTGTTTTGTGGCATCTATCATTACAACATTTTGACACCTGGACAGTGACAGCGACTGTAATGCAGCCACTGAGCCAACGGAAGCATACTCAGTGACGAGGCAACTACAATGAATGCTCCAGTAGTGTAACAACAGTCAGAGTTTGAATGTTAGACCGCTCGTGCAACATTATGTCGCATTAAGAGCTGTACTAATCATCAGAATGAGTATTTCAAGCTATTCATGAGCACTCATGAGCAAAACTGTTCCAAAACAGAGCTAAGTTGGCTTAGCAAAGATGGAATTAACCAGTTCAATTGATGACTCAATTTGATTTTGTGTAGGACCACCTGAAAGTTCTGCTGATTGGTCTGAAGAGTTACATCAAGGACCAGCAACAAGAGCCCATCAGGGAAGCACTGAGTAAGTACTGTAGTTTCATTTCATTTCCGTGTTCAGGCAGGGTATCCAAGCAACACAAACATAGTCATAGTAATGCTATTCAGATATACCTGCTGGACCTATACTTTGTAGACAAGGGAATTGGCCTGGTCAAACTTCGTGCAAACTCATTTATGGGAATTTTCTCATCTTGCACGCACGCGCGCATGTGCTCACGCACACGCACACACACACACACACACACACACACAGATGTACAATCATCACTTGAAGGCCCCATTCTGCATAGGTCTTTAGGAAGAACAGAATGGAACGCAGGTGCGCACCATGTATGCAGGAACGGCCCTGAATTTTTGTTCATATCTGTGGGTGGGTGGGTGTTTGTGGGTTTAACGGCCTTTTCCACCACATACGGGTGATATCAAAGATGGAGCAACGATGAAAAAGCCAGCACAAATATTTGACTCCACCCAGGATACAAACTCACAACCCGAGCATTAGAAGTCCAGCGCTCTACCACTCGGCCGCCCCCGGTCCCCTCGTATCTGTGGGTGTAGGGGGTTGGCTGAATGTTGCTTCTGGGCGTCTGCTCAGTACACGGTACACTTCTAGAACAACATACACCCCGGCCAGAGTCACCACTATGGTTTCAGACGCTGTATTGTGATCCAAATGACCAATTCTGATGCACAAATCAAGCACACTGGATGAAAAGTTTTTCACACACTCTTGTATGTCTGTCATACGTGTTGACACTTTAACAGGACAGAAGACCAATACAATTTGTTTGAATGTACTCAGATGAGCTGCGGGAAGGAGTGCAGTTTGATGCTTCAGCCCTCATGGAGATACAGCTGGCGCTGTACGTCGTACAGGAAGCTGTGAGTAAACAGGCTGTCAAATATTCACTCATTTGGCAATTTTCAGCCAAATTCCCTATCCAATGTAAGTTTCAGCCAAAGAAAGCGAAAGAGGGAAAAGGTTGCACACACTATCATGATACACGTAATGCCATATGGTAACATTTTCATCAGGTAGCTTCATGGTTGTACAAAACTCAGACACATATCTCTTAAGAGCCCGAGTCCAATTATCTCCCGCCCACTATATGAAAGGACAGGCTTTAAAAGAACAAACCGCTGAGCACCAGTAGGAGCCCCTTCAAGCCACTATATCGCAAGGCTTGGGCCTTCCTGATAGGCCTGAGACCGCTTCAAACTGCATTTTAGTGGCTTCAGGCGGCTCCTAGTAAAATTGCAGTTTTTGCATGGGCTTTCAAGAGATAAGTATCTTCTGTATTTTTGAGTGTTTTGTTTGCCTTTGTGTGTGACACTCAGCGTCGTGTCATTTTCTTCAGGTCAGTTCAATACTGAAGACGCGCAACATCAAACCCCACTGGATGTTTGCGCTGGACAACCTGGTCCGAGTTGCTGTGCAGACCGCTATTACCGTTCTCTCACCAGGTATTCGCATATTCATTTTACACTTTGTTGTTCCTGCACAGTGTCTGCAATTTCTTTGTAAGTACATGTACCATTAGCTCAGCTCAGCTTGGCCCAGAATAAATTTTTGTTCATAACTGTTAGAAGGGAGGGCTCGTTGAATGTTAAATTATAATGTTTCCTCTGGTGACAGTGAAATTTTTTTTTTTTTTTTTTTTTTTTTGGGGGGGGGGGGGGGGGTTGGTTGATTGGTTTGTTGTTGTTGATTGTTTTTTTTGGGTGTTTTTTGTGGATTTTTGTTGTAAGTCTTGATAAAGTTGTTTTGCAGCACAAATTAAAGCAAATTTGACAAATAAACACCTGTCCATGATGCACTGGCATAAAATCAATAAACTTGCATCACCAGAGCAGTGCCAGCAACTCGCACACAAAGCTGGCATCAAACGGCAAAACACAAAAAGTTCACTCTTTTGTAGGTGGGCTTAGGTGATATTCTTTTCTGACATGACATGATTCCTTTTGTGTTGCCAGAACTTGGCGCAAATCTTGCTGAAGGCCTTGCACCAGTGGATGAGGAGGTGGTCACATCGGGCGTGTCCTCGGCAAACTCCGCTGGCAAGCCTCTGGCCTTCAAGAAGATCGCCGTCCAAGAATTGTACAAAGAGTTTGACAGACTGCAAGAGGAGAATGTCAAGTAAGCAATGCCCCCTCCCCCCCCCCCCCCCCAAAAAAGCGCATCGACATTGTCATGGAATTTCAGCATGACTCTATTTTGTGTGGAGAAAAGTGAGGGAGACGTGTACAACTCACGTCATCTCATGCTACTCGCAATATGCAGTAGTAATGCTAACATTCCATAACAATATCAACATGTCCTTATTCTTGTCATCACTTCATTACTTACAGTAGTTACAAGACATGATTTCACTGTTTCAGGTTCATAAGATGTTAGCTTGTAACCGTGAGAACTACAATAGGACAATGTCCTTGCTGACTTTAGAAGTACAGTACAGGACATTTGTCTTGAATACTGTCCACGCTGACACAGAAATAATAGGACATGTCCAGGGTTCCCTGCTAGAAGGTAATATTGATACAGATAGAAGAGAGATAGGACGTTCTGGCAGAAAGCCTCGAATCATGTCCACCTCAGTATGAAAGCAATAGGACATTTTAAAAAACGAATCAGTTCGTGACTGGTGTCTGACAGGGATGTGAATCTCTGATGTTCATGTACACTCACTGCAAGAGTTTACTCATTTCAGGATGATGCAGGAGCTTGTGGAGTCTCAGAAGTCTTACCAGCAACTGTTGACGCAAACGCTGCAGGAGAAGCGTCTGGCAATCTCACAGTTACAGTAAGTGGAGCGTTGGTGCAGAGATAGTGACATTTTTTATGGTTAGGCCGCGTGGATGAGGTTGGGGAGGTAGGAGAGGTGGGTGATATTGGCAAAGTTAGTGATGAGAGGCTAGTTTGACTTGTCGGGCGATGTCTACTGACAATTTATCAGTCTTTGGAAACCAGGAACCAGCATGAGTTGTCTTGGGTGAAGGCTTTTTTCTTTTTTTTTAAAACCTTATTAAGTTGAGTATGAATATAAACAAAAAATACAAAAAAAAAAAAAGAAGAAGAAAATGCGGACTGGAAGCAGAGGTGTTGATTTTCTGGCATGGTAAAAGTACAAAATGCACAATGTAACGGCTTTTTTTCGGCTTGATGACATGGAGAACTGTTACGGTTGGTTTGTGTGTTCCAGCCCAGTTACTACTGTATCTGACATGCGCTTTTTCACCTTTTTGGTGCTTTGAAGGTGGGCCAGTATTAATGTTTGATGTGGTCTGCTTTCTTTGTTTTATTTCAGACTTGTCAGTGGTCCTTCATTGACTGTCACCGAATCTGGCTTAGATGGTATGTGTTGTGATGAGTCAAATGTGTGTTTGAATGTGTCTCATGTAACAAGGCTACTTCATTTTACCGCAATCGCATCTGGCGACTAGATTTAAAGTTTTCTCACCAGTATTTTTTGTTCACCCACGATGCCAAGTAAAATGCTCACCACTTTCAGAGCTGTTGAGTTATGATAAAATTCCAAATGGTTTTGGAAATGATTTTTTTTTTTCTCCACAGGCACAAATTCCCTTCGAAAATGTTGACATCCCGCATGCAAGCACGGCACGCTGCCTGCTCTGTTAATAATAAAGTAGTTTACAAAGTAGTTTTTTTAACTACTGTATTGTCCCTTTCGGGAAATTCGGGCTGCTTCCCCCAGGAGAAGTGCATCGCCGCGGTGCAGCGCCACTCAATACCTATCCTATATTTTTTACAATTTTGCTGGGGGAGTAAAGCTGGATAACCCGTTTTAGGTTCCAGACACTTTTGGTACTCCCTGTGTATAGACATGTAGCATATGTGCACTCTCAGTTTTTATCACGTCACCTTTTCTCTGACAGAAACAGATGTTGCACCACCACATGTCCCTGTCCCACGAAATGGAGAACTTGTGAATTGGCTTCAGCATCACAACTTTGAGGAGGAGTCCATTGACAAGGTAGGCGAGATGGGTAGGGAATGAGGACAGCTGTGTCTATAATTAGCGCAGGCTTTTTTCGTCTTTTTTTTTTTTTTTTTTTTTTTTTGCTCTTACTATTTGCCCAAGACTTTCTTTAGTGCGTGTGTTTGTCTGTGAGTGTGTGCACATGCATGCCTGTCTGCATGTGTGTCTGTGTGTTGTGTGCCAGTGATTAGCTCTGGTTTTTCTTCACCTTTTTGTTTGCTGTTACTATTTGCCCAAGACTTTTGCGTGCATGCCTCTCTGTGTGTGGGTGCCCACTCGCCTGAGTGTGTATGCGGTTGTGTGACAGTCAGTCAGACTAACTGTGAAACTGTGCATTTGTGTCTTTCAGATCTGTGAAGAGGAATACACGCTTCAGGACCTGCTAGAGCTGGTTACTTGGGAAGATCTCAGGCAGCTTTCACTTAGGTATGAGAGATAATATTTTAAATCACATGTACTCCCTGAAATCAGTGTGGAAGTTTAAGCACAGTGTCAGAAATCATGCCTGATCATTGTGGAGTTTGACATTTTCCATGATAACCGTGCATTTGTCTCCTTTTCAAGAACTGCTGAACATCAGTCTGCATGATAAATCATGATATACATGTACCTGTGTTGAAAAAATCAGAGATGTTTGTACAGTTCATATATTTCAGTTGAAACACAAACACTGTTATGGAAAATCTAGAATTCAGTATTGTTTCTCTGCAGGGGAGGTGTA
Source organism: Batillaria attramentaria (assembly GCA_018292915.2). NCBI lineage: Eukaryota > Metazoa > Mollusca > Gastropoda > Batillariidae > Batillaria > Batillaria attramentaria. The sequence continues at coordinate 452,869 of JACVVK020000084.1, forward strand.
CGTTGCAAATTGTGGAGGGCGATCATGGAGCACAGAACAAAGCATCGAGACGAGGGCTGATCGTGTCTTTGTGCTGCTGTTATTCATAAAGACAGTTTTCATCATCACCCCTCTCGTCTACAGTGGACCCGGGTCTCTACAAAACTTCACTGATATTCACTGATAATACCCCGCAGTTGGATAATTTGCTTGTCGGCATCCAGGTTTATCTGACTTGCGAATCCTTGGTTTGGTTGTGTCATGGAGATGCCCACATTTGCTAAACTTACTGTGAGTGGTTACCGATCACTCTGTTTTGTGGCACACAGGCCAGAAACATACGTTTTTGCTTCCTTTTGACTTTTTTCCTGAACGAATAGCCATTTTGGTTATAACAGCAGAAGAACGTGTAATGAAAGGGGTCATTAGAAATTAGGATTCCTGTATCACAAGAATCTAGAGACGGCAGACATTAACATGAAAGGGAAGGGACATTTCATCATTATGTGACAGCCAATATTGGGCAGTTCAGGGCTGTGGACACAAATGTAGAAAACAGATCTGTTCTGCAGGTCAGTACATGTTGCATAGTGTACACAAAGCAGTGTACTCCTGTGTATGGTGATGTTACACAACTCTACACTGAGAGCCAGAAGTTGAGCTAGAGTGCGCTGGTGACAACTGAAGACATCCTGCTGTTTTATTCAGTTGGTGTACAATACAGACCAGCGCCACAGTGACCTTTCTTCCAGACTTTGGACAGATTTTCCTACGAAGACAGTCAGCTGAGGTGACGGACTATTTCTCCGCCAGGAGAAGGTTGAGGACGTTGGATCACCCAACAAAGAGATGATATACTGTGCACGTCGGACGCAAGACTAGTCTGACAGCACAGCAAAGCACTGCTGAGACCAAACACCCTGCCCTATCACATTTCCAGTGCCTGTTCAGACCTAGATAGGTGATACTTGGGATCTGGATGATGCTGTAGCCCTCACTTGGTATACCCATAACACTACTTCACACAATGGACAACATTCATCAGCTGCATCTGTTTGAAGGCAGCAGATTTGGTATTGCTAATGTTAAATTTCACTGAATATTTTTGCAGGTATGTGTAAATGAATGTTTACATTGTTGACACTTTATTATTGTGAGTGTAGAGACAGCATGCATGTATTAACTCATTTCCGACCTTGACCGCACACCGTGGAATTCCCCCGTGACCCGTGCACTGTATGTGTGCACAACCCTTGCCAACCGGGCGAATTTATCAATTTTTGAGGTTTTTTTTTAAAGAGGTCATCCTCAGATGTTTCCTAATCGTGTTTGGTATGGTTTGAAAGATAATTATAAGCACTTTTATGGAAAAATATTTTTGATCGGAAAGAATGGGCAAGTGGCCACAGCGAGAGTGGAGATAACATGGGTTGTGGGTGCTTGGTAACAGCGTCCTCCTGCGTCAGAGCCCGGTGTCTAGGTCAGTAGGTGTGTGGTTGGCAACAAGGGCTCTGCACGAACGCTGGGTGCATGGTCGCGGAACAGTTAAGCATCATGAATACTTACTCTTCATCCGTAGGATTTGATTTGGTGTAGCCTCCAGCTGCGTTGGGTACTGTTTGAGATGCTTCAAGCCTGAAGAGTATTATCATTTGACTATTTATGAGAGCATGGCTTACTGAATGATGTTACAGTACTCAAAACATTGTGTCCACAAGTCCTTGGGGACTGGTTTGTATGCGGTTGAGCTGGTGTTAATCAGGTCACTTCAGAGGTGTGAGCAGTGCACTGATGTAGGAAGCTTGTTGTTTCGAGTGCAGGATACATGTGTAGACTTGGTACTCAAACTGTCTTATCACAGTATAACTTTAGTCTGAATATAACTTTATCATTGTTGTTATCCATTTCTTCTTCAACTTCTTTTTCTTTTTCTTTACTTGCCTCGTCTTTGTCTTCTTTAGGTAGGTGCATTACATGTCGTTTTGAATTACATGTACCAAGCTTTTACGTAAGTTATTATTTTATTATTGTATTTTGAAGTTCATGTATCAGCATATCTGTGGAAGACAATCCATATCCCTCTCCCCCCAGCCCCCCACCCCCACCCCCAGCACCACCAATTTTCTTTGCTCTGGGCTGATAGAGAAAAAAAACACCACCACATACACACACACACGGAGTTGGTGGAGCCGTGCAGATTGTCACAGTGCGCATAATCAGTGCCATGTTGCTTGAATTTGTTTCTCTCACAAACGCTGCTCCACAGACGCTATCAAAGACTTCAAAACAGAGCTTATATTTTTACCACTATTAAAAGCCGTGTCTCTTTCAAATTTGTGATGCATGAGACTGAGAGTATTGCTCATCTGTCACAGTGTTGGTCAAACACAAGCAGACTGTCACTTTCAGAATTATTCTTCTGTGTCTAACGTGTATAGCAAAAGCTGAACCTATTTAGTTTGAAATACTTATGTTGACATAGTAACGTTTTAACTGTGCATGCAAGTCATCGGTTAGTCGATGCCAAGCGCGAAACTGTCTCTCTGGTATGTTCCTGGTCAGGGGGGTGTGTGAGTGGGTGTGTGTGTGAGAGAGAGAGAGAATTTTTTGCCGTACTGCTGGGGTCAAAAGCTTCAACTGTCTATCAATCAACATGATTGCCTGATTACACTTTTAAATAATAATAATAATAATAATAAATGGTATTTCTAGGGTGCATTTCTTTAAATAAAAGTCAATGCGCCTATCACTCACTCACACTCACGCACATTACACAACGATGAGCAGACGTACACTGGTGAAACTGACTAGTTACTCACATTCTATCTATTGACATTAATGCAGCTTCGAATACGACCATGTGTTGGCTTGTACTGTTCCTTTTTGGTGATCTGCGTGCCATATTCTTGCTTGAAAGACTGCATTTCGGTCCATCTCTTACAAGACTGGATCTAACTTTTTTTTTTTAATGATGTGTGGTTTTAAGTAGGTGGTATTCTTTTGAGTTTGGGGGGGTTTGTGGGGTGTTTGTTTTGTGTGTGTGTTTTTGTTCCCAGTCAATGGTCAAAGCGGTCTTTCTCTCTCCAAATGGTTTCCTGCTTGTTGGTTTTGTTGTTACTGGTTTTTGTGATATTACTTCTCTAAGGGGGAGGATGATTTTTGCGATGGTGCGCTTTTAAGAGCAGGACTGGTAGTGTTTTGAGCTTGTCAAGTGCACTGTATGCAGGTACACCAGTAATATTTTTCTTTTGATAGTTGTCCATCGTCAGTATTATCCTATAAATATCTTTTAGACTGGTATGCATCTGCTTAAACCAGTATGATACTCTGAACCCTTGTTCTTAGACTGTCGACAATAGCAGAGTGAGGCTGCACCTGAAGACTAATCGCTATAAGCGCTGATCACATGCCTCCGCCTGGAAAAGCAGTATGATCCACCAGCATCTGGTGTATCATGACCTGTTTCTACTGAGGGCAAACAATGCTGATTGTTTAGATGGGTTAGTAAGCTCAGTACAGTGAAATGTTTGCTATCTGACTGTCTTGACCATGGGACATCGTCTGTATGGCATATCAGGCTAGGCATGCAAGTGACAGATTGGAATTTTCAACTTTCTTTGGATCAGTAGACATGAACTGCTGCTCTTTCAAAGTTTTAGTCTAATTGGAGCCACGAAGACTTCTGGTGTTCCCTTGTTACGATAGCGCAGATGAGGACAGCAGTGTGTGTGTGCTCAGTAGTCGACATGCATGTGTGATCATGCAGTGACAATTTCACACCTCTTCAGTACTTCTGTCTGTATCACTCTTACAAGAATTAATGTGTGAACTATTATTTCTGAAGTTTTTCATGGATGTACTAGGCATGTGTGGAATTTATAAACCCAGTCGATGTAGCCTCTGTAACCGGAGATATGCCTCTGGCACCCCAAATGCCTTTGTAGGAAGTACTCTCGACTAATGTAAGTATGTGTGCAACTGTCTTGGAATGGAATGGAATGGAAAGGAGCTGATCTTGAAGTCACATTTATGTTTCTCATTACATGAGAAATGGACAGTATCTGCTCAACACATGCACACATGCTTAGGGAATGGTGTGGAAATCTAACAAAATTATTTACCTTCTATGGTCATACAGTACCACTGTATGTATAAACCAGCCAGTCATGATGTAAGTTAATATGTTGCAGTCCTTTCCTTTTTCTTCCTTTCAGTGGGGTCCCCCCCCCCCCCCTTCCCTTCCCTTCTCTTCTGTAGAATGCTGTACAAAACAACTAAAATCTACTCTTGTTGAAAATGACTGTTCACAGTACATATGCTTTTGTATCTAAAAACAGAAAAGACCCAAAGTGTCAAAGCCGTTTCATAATCTTTTAACTGTGTTTGAAGTTTACGGTTTTCAGCAATGCCTGTTTTTATGGTTGAAATGACTTCTGAATGGAATTAATTGGTTCAAATGTCCAGACAAATACAAACCAGTGTCGCTGTGGTGTTGTTTTATCTGTAGGTAGGATTTTTGTGCCTCCCACCTGTGAGGATTTTCACAGAGCTAGGTAATAAGTGTGCATTTAGTGTTTTGCCTTTTGCTACTTTTTATTTAGAAATATCCTTTTTAACCTCTTCTGAATTCTATTGTCTTGTGCCTTTGCCAAGTTTGAAACAGGACATTAATTTTGCTGTGAGGCAAGCCTGTTCCAGTGAAATATGTGTGTGTGTGTGTGTGTGTGTGTGTGTGTGTGTGTGTGTGTGTGTGTGTGTGTGTGATGGCAGCTTTATCATCCTGATGTTTGAAAAGAATGAAATGCTATGCCTGAAAATGAAAACCCAGTGACTCCTTTCCCCTGATTGCTGCTACAGTTTGTCTCATACAAGTACATGTGTGACTGTTTTGAACTGGATGGAGCAAAATCTAAATGAAAGTAAATTATTGCATATTAATATAATTTTTATATTTTATTGCCCATTAACTGCAGTCATAGCAAAGAGTTTACATAAGCTCTTTGGTTCTAGTACAGGTATTACTTTTTCCATTTCACAACTGATTCACCCTGTGAACACTTCAATATGAATTTTCATGCTTTGCTTTCGGGCTCTGTATTGATCCTATGAATAAAAGAAAAGCACTGTTGGTCTCTGTGTGTGTGTGTGTGTGTGTGTGTGTGTGTGACGGTGTATTTTTGCTCTCTCTCTCTCTCTCTCTCTCTCTCTGATTTTGCTTATGGAGACGAGTATGTGTGAAACTGATGTCACAGGTAAGTCAGTAACCGAGTCAAACTAGCGGATCTCTCTCTCTCTCTCTGTCTCCGATTGGTGAGGTGACGCCGACCGCACGGCACATCCGACCGAGTCCGTCGGCGGGGGGGAGGGGGGGGGAGGAGTTTCTAGAACACCCCTTGCATACTACAGCGGAGGCATAGTCGCCCTGCAGAAAGCAATGCTGTAGCGTGTCGGAATAATAATCTGTGCTGATGGAAAGTCAGTCAATACTGCCGGCCGCCGGCATTACGTTGTCGTCAGTACAACTGACTTCAAAAAGGAAGCAGAATTTAAAGTGCATTTGACGGCACCAAACCTAGGCCACTGTGTTATCCTTTTCGAGGCACCCCGATGTGCGGAACAAGCCAGCCGGCGCGGACAAGCGCCGCTGGAGCCTCGTTTGAAACCAAAATTCCCCTTAAGATTACGTCACGGGGAACCCCCTTCCTGGAAACCCGGTCCGCTTTGTTTGCAAAGAAAAGTTCTGTCTCAACGGAGTCCTCGTAAAATTTTGCAGACACAGACTGTTGCGCAAGCCTGAGGTAAGTGTCAACCGATTATTCTACTCCCGTTATGTCACAATCATAATGACAAAGGCTGTCACGGGAACCTTGTGCTCGTAATGAAGTAATTGGCCGTAATAAACATGGCTTCTGCCAGGTGCACGACCGATTATGTTCACCGGTTTCGACTTGTAATGTTCAGCCGAAGTACTTGTGTGTTTTCAGTGATGTAGTTTCACAGACAAACCCTTTGTAATGCTGTGCCTTTCTCGCACATTGCTTTGTGAGTATTCAAGTGGAAGTATCTCCACAGTGCAGCAATACTGTGTAATTCGTAGATGTTCAGCAATGAACCGAAAATGAAACCGGCCTGACTGTCGGATTTGTGTGACGGTATGCTAGTATTTTTTTTTTTTTTTTTTTTTTGGTGTGACAGGGAAGCACAGTGTTTGAAATTAAAATATCAAAGTGTTCCCGGCTGAAGTTAATTGCCCTTTTTCCCAGCAGGGAAGAATAAGTGGATACGCGTTTGTGCATCGGAATGCAGATTATCTCCCTTGATGCACCCCACCCCCCTCCCCCTCCCCCCTCCTAGGCCCCGCAGGCCAGTTTAGAAAATGGATAGCAGGTCGATTTTTCAGTAATATTAGTCCTTGTTTTTGTGTAAAAGGTGCTAACTAGTCAGTGTTGTGGAGCTAATGGCACAACTTGTGCATGCAGTGTATGTACTGATGCAGTGATGCACCTTCTATTGGGTGTGCATGCCTTCCATCAAATTTGGGTGTGCAGTTTTGCTTGATACAGATTCAGGTCAGTCACCTTACCAATATGTCATTTATTCCTTTTTATTAATTGCAGGTGAGAGTCAGTTTATCTGCCTGATAGTCTCCCATCTCACACTGTTGTTATGGAGAACACCACTGTCAGAGGCATTTGCTAGATACTTTACAAAAATTTCTAGCAGTAGGCATGCCTTGCACAAACAGTTACATTCAGTGCAAAAAGAAGTTTAATGTGTACTTTGTGGCAAAAAACTTGGTTCTTCGTAATGCCGGCAGAAATGCACAGCAGCGCTAGTGGCATAGAAAACAAAATGGTAGACGTAGACAGCAGATGACATGATCTGTTGCGTCAATTTCAAATTGAGAAACAAACGTTGATGTTTGACCACGAAGCACCAACATGAAGAAAGAATATCAGCTGAGGCTCACACAGAACTTGACATACTTAGAGAAAAATTTAGAGGTGGATAGAGTGGTTAATCTGTGCTACGAGAAGCTAGTGATCGAAGACACAGACTTCGAGCGCATCCAGGCGGAGGGAGCCCGCCCAGACAAAGTTGTGAAGTTCATAAAGATTCTGCAGTGCAAGCCACATGACAAATGCTATGAAATCTTCTTGGACGTGCTTTGTGACCACTCGGTGAGCCAGCCTTTCATCCGGCAGCAGCTGGAACAGACAGAACTTCCTGATGATTTTGAAGAAGGTGGGAGGAACAGTACAGTTATTGAGCGAAAGTATTATATTATTTCCTCTTTCTCTCTCGTGCCCTCTGTGTGCATGCATGAGTGTGGAAACTGTGTCCGGAACCCACTATGCAAGTTTCCACCTTTTCACGAAGCAAATCAGTGTTCACACTGATCCCTACCTCTCTCTCTCTCTCTCTCTCTCTCTCTCACACACACACACACACACACACACACACACACACACACACACACACACACACACACACACACCACTGCAATTTTCGTACAATCCATTTTGTTAAATTTGCACATCTTTTTACAGTCGTTTACTTACCTCTATTGTTACGTAACATTCATATTTTTTTCAGATTACAGAGAGGAAGAGCTACTGAGGCAGACTTTCCAGGACTGTTTTACAGTGAAGGATGGTAGCTCTTGCCCTGTCAAACTTTTTATCCAAGTGGTCCGTGTACACCTGCGACAACATGGAAAACTGCTCACTGCCACTGAATCAGAAGTGCTTCATCTTGCGGCAGCCACTGTGGCAGAAGTGAAACTGAAGAAGAGCAAGAGAGGGAAGACTATGTATCCTTTTTACAAAACTTGAAACTGCACTCTGCAGCTTCAAGCATCCACAGAACAATTTTTCTGGATTTGGGTTGCGTGTTTGATGATGATGAAGAGTTATGGTCTGTTATGAATGAAGTTGTTGCTGCTGCTGTTGTTTATAATGGGTTTTTGTAAAGTGTTTGTTCTTGTTTATTGGTGTGTTTGTTTGTCTGTTTATTTGTTTGTTTGAATGGTAGAGCGTTGGACTTCTAATGCTCGGGTCGTGAGTTTGATCCCGGCTGGGGCCAAATATTTGTGCTGGCTTTTTCATCGTTGCCCTGTCTTTGATATCACCCTATGTGGTGGAAAAGGACGTTAAACCCCCAAACACCCACCCCTTATTTGTTTGTTGTCTACGTTTATTTATTTAGGGGAGGTGCTTGTAAAAGTGAGAACTTTGTGACTCTGTCAGAGGTTATTTCCAAAGTACACACTTTGGAGGCAGGAAATAGGACAAATCATAGAGCGAACATGTCATTAGTTACCGTTACGCTGAATTGGTATAATGCCGGAATGAGCTATGTGTATTTCTCCTCTGAGTGCCTATGCCCCTTGACTGCTGCCAGCACTACGCTGCTAAACTGGTGTGTGAAACCAGAGGCCCTTCAAGCACTTGAGGAATGTGAGCAAGGTAAGAACAAGGCAAGATCTACAGCTGGCTTAACGTATCGTTTCATTTTATTTATTGATACTCTTCATATATTTATTTCCCATTGCTGGGAAATTCAGGTCATGGGGGGGGGGGGGATAATTGAACATGCTGCCACAGCACATCCCACTTTTTTCTTCTTTTTTTCTGTACGCACATTGTGTGATCATTTTCCGTTCCGCAGCCACATCCCTGTTTAACATGCACATTTTACTTACATAAGGGCGAGACAACCACTGTGAACGAGTCTCCATGTTGTTTTCTTTGGGGGGGGGGGGGGTCGATTTGGAAAGGAAAAATCCAATTAGATTCTTACCCACCAGGGTTTCGAACCAGGCAGCACAGGATCCGAAGTTGGATACCTTAACCACTCAGCCAAATCCCCTGACACCAAACGTCCTGCCAGCCCCCTGTCAGATGTGTATGAATTACTCTTCTTTTCCTGGGGAGCCTGGGTAGCGGAATAGTAGAGCATTGGACTTTCAATGCTCGGGTCGTATTTTTGAAAGCCTTTTTCTCCTTGCCCCATCTTTGAGATCACTCATACGTGGTGGAAAGGGACGTTTAACTCACAAACACCCACCCACCCACTCTTGTTTTCATCTTTTCTTCAAACAAGAAGCAATTAGTAATTCTGTGGTAAACTGATTTTTCAGAAATGCAGAGGACAGAATACCCTTGACATATTAGCTTTGGGTTCAAGATAAGAAACGTTCGTTTTGAGGCAGAATTTTTAGCAACTCTGAGAAAAATTCCAGAGACCCAGTTCTCAAAATCCACATTGTAGTGCACATATAATGCTTCATTATACTTATTTTAAAGCTTGGCAAAGGCAGTTTCATGCTGATGTGTCAGAGGGGTTTATTTCAGATGAAGACGACATTTTAGATTCTCCAAATCACGTGCGTCTCCAAGAAATATCCCCAGAAAGGGTGGCAGCCGCGTTGCGTGTCCACCTTGAAAAGCAAGGTCTAGATGTCGCCTTGGGGGAGAGAATGGAAGAAGAGGAGATAGATGGGAAGTCACTCTCGCAGCTTACTGAAGACCACGTGAAAGAACTGTACAAGGGTCTGTCAATGGGCAAAAGATTGAGACTCATGGAAGCCATTAAGGAGGCCCTGACAGACCTACAGAAACCGCTTCAAAACACCGTGAGAGAGAAGAAAGTGAGGCAGCCCAAGAAACTGGAAACGTACCGGCCTTTCGACACGAGGCCAAGATCTACCGACGTGTATGAGAAGGGGTGTGTCCTGCAGGAGGAGCAGTCACGTCCAGGTTATCTGCTGCAGCCCATCCACAAATACCACGTTATCGGCGGTGATGAAGTCAGCAAACTGGCCACGGAGACCATGCGTTTTGCGGCAGCTTGCATGAACGAGCGCGTCAACGGTACCATACACTTTGGCGTCAAATCAAGGTTTGACCCGACCCACAGTCTTCGTGCTGGAGAGATCGTTGGCCTTCCGATAAACAAAGAGCAGTGCGAAGTGGCGGTGACGGAGGAGATCTACAGAGCATTCTTTGCTGACCAGCGCGAAGCAGCCCTCAAGTGCATCAGGAACCCTGTCTATATCCCTGTCGTGGGGAAAGAAGTAGCGGCAAATGAACTGTTCGTTGTAGAAGTTGATGTCGTCCCCCACAGTGATGTTGTCTCAGAAGACGCCTTTTTCCTTCAGCCAGTGATAGGTAAAAACGCTGTGCTGCTGAAATACACGGATGGCGCGCCAGTGGAAGTAAGAGGGAAAGACCTGGAAGATTTCATGAAGTTCAAAAAGAAAGGGACGGACCTGCGCAAAGACTGCGAAAAATCCACACGAGTCCGCGGACTCGACACGCCGGACCTGCACAGAAAACTGCATGGCCTTCTGACTGATGAAAACAACTATGGTGAAATAGACATCTTCCCTCTCCTGTTCCTTAGCCCTTGTCCGGACAGCATGACCATCGACGTTCTCATGGAATACTTTGAGTGCCTCAAGAGCCTAGAGCCGCTGGCAGCGTTTGACTTCGATTCCTCAACGGCAGACTCAAGGGGTAACCCCAGGGGGCTTTACACGATGATGGAATCATACATGGGACAGGCGTACAAAGCACTGACCACCGATAATTTCGACAGAACCAGTGATGAAAACAAATCTGGGAATCACGATGCTGTGTCCAAGCTAATGGAAAGCATCACCATGTCATCCTTCAAGTCATGGATCTTCTGCAATGGCTACGGGCCGCTTGATAAAGAAGAAATGGACGCCGTCACGTGGAGGAGCAAACGTGGACAGGGTTACAAGGAAGCGATACGATTTTACAAGGAGCAGATTCCGGAGGAAAAAGCTCGCATTATCATTCTCGTCCTGTCGAGAAACTACGACGTTCTTCTTGGAGCCCTTGAAGAAGTTTTCGTGAAATTTCCAGACCAGTGGATCCTTCTGGCAGAATCGGAGAGAGTTGTACAGGACCTGCTGGCAGAGGTTGTCCGCAGATGCTACGTTCACAGAGGTGCTCTGGAGGAGCGATGCGTTATTGGGATGCCATGGTCACATTTCAACCAAAGCATAAAGAAAATCTGTGGCTACAGCTCTGGAACCGGGTGCACCCTCCCCTCCACTACAGGGACGCCCTGCGTCATGAAAGAAAGAGAGAAAAATGGGCTGACTGACCTTGACATTCTGAGCATTTCACAATGCGCAGATGACGACTTGATGCACAAGGGGAAGGTGGAAGAGGTGGACGAGTTTCAGAGGAAGGCTGAAGAAGACTTCTACAGAGGAAAACAAGTCACATGGTGGAACTTCTATTTCGGAAACCACGTCCGCAGGCGGACACAGTTTGACGAATTGAAAGAGAAGGTGGAGAAAGCGCTTGAGGGGGATATCCCAGAAGATGAGAAGGTGGCTGTCATCACTCTCCTTCACCAACCTGGAGCAGGTGGCACCACGACCGCGAGGGAAATTCTCTGGGAACTCAGGAAGAAGGTCCGTTGTTGTGTGGTCAAGCAGATCACTGACCAGACAGGTGATCATATCGCAAGACTCAGAGGTTTTGAAGAGCAGGACTGCCCCAAACCACCTCTCGTGCTGATCGACAACGAAGACGAGGAGAGGGTCTTTCAGCTGTGTTCGTACATGAACGAAAAAGCAAGGCGGGAAGCAAGAGACAGCCGAGGTGCCCAGAAGATTTTTTGCGTGCTCATCATCTGCGTCCGTATGACAGCCTTTCCCAAAAAGAAGGACAAGTCAAAGGTCATTCTGGATCATGAACTACAGCCAGAGGAGATCACCTGGTTTCGCCAGAAGTACGAGACGCTTGAGGAAAGGTACGAGAAAAAGAAGCTTGGCCTGCATCCCAAACTCCTAATTTCTTTCAACATCCTGAAAGAAAATTTCAACAAAGATTACATCAAGTCCATAGTGGAGGAATTCATCAGTCAGATCCACGAGTACAAAGAGAAGTGCCTGCTGAAGTACATCGCTTTGATCAACAGTTTTGACACTGACTTCCAGCCCATACCGATGAGCTGCTTTAACGTCCTCATGAATCCTGCAAAGGACAGAAAGGCCGTGAAGCCAAGACTTGGCCAACAACCATTCTCAAAGGGAACAATCCACTGGGAAACAACTCTTAGCCGGTCCCTGAATGTCCTTCTAAACAGAACGTCAAGGAGCTGCATGGGAGGAGACTTCAAAGCAGTCAGGATTATCAGCAACAACTTGTCACGAGAGATCCTTGACAACCTTTGTCGGCGAGAACGACAGAAAGTCAGCGACGTGGTACTTGAACTCCTGCACAGTGACATTTTCAAAGGAAGCAACGCATCAAGAGTTCAGACCCAGCTGATCAAGATCATGAAAGACATCCTCAAGAAGAGGGCTGCTTTCAAGAAAGGCCGTAAGAAATTCTCGCCCATCATTCTCGAAATTGGGGACAATGAGGGTTTTGAGAAAGCAGCTGAGGTCCTTACAGTTGGCTTCGACCGCTTTGATGACCCTATGATTGCCCAGCAGCTCGCCCGAGTCTACATTCACTCACAAAACTGGACACTGGCAGACAAGACCGCAAGAGCTGCACAAAACCTGAAGCCCAAAAACTCGTACCTCTGTGACACTCATGGACAGGTGTTCAAAGAGCAGCTAATACGAATCTGGAAGGAGTGTTTGGAGAACGAGAAAGAGATGGAAGCTGAGAAGGCCAGAGACGTCGTCGACATGGCTTTCAAAGCGATGGAAATCTTTCGGAGGGAGCAGAGGCTGAGTGACGAGGACTGCAGCACTGGTTACAATAACTGTGGCTTCTTCTCAGAACTGAGGGTCGTTGTCACGTTACTGGACTGTTGCCGTTTCATGAAAGCGTTTAAGTGCGACAAAGGAGAAAAGCTTCATAAGTTTCTCGTTGATCAGTCGTACATTCCTCCTGAGCTGATGGAAGAGCTTGGACAGGATCGCATCAGCCTGCTGAAGAAACTGTACTTTGAATACGAGAGGCCTATGAGGCGACTTGAGGACGAGCAGATACAGCTGAAGGAAGACACGTGCTACCAGTACAGCCCGGGGTACTCCAACAGTGTTCGAGATCGGCAGATGTTTGTTCACCTGCAAGAATGTCTAGACACGTACTTCGGTGAAGAATCGGACCAGGTCCCACCAGAACTGAAGGGTGACGCTGCATGCGAGTTCCGACGAAGAAGAGTGAAGAGGAAAGGTGGCAACTCTTTACGGTCCATCTACGGTCTTCGAGACGACGACAACGCCAACGTCGAGTTCCGTGATATGTACAGACTTATTGAGAAAAATGTGAAATCCCCGCATTGCAACGCCTTTGACTTGCGCACCATTCTGAATATCACGCTTGCTCGCATCTCGCTAGACAAGAGATGTGCGCGCGAAATCTCCATGGATCGCATACTGGAGTGGACCTCTGAGCTCTATTCCAAGACAAAGAGTGAAGCTGCCTCTTACCTCGAAGCCTACCTGTATTTGGTCATGTTCCACTGGCCGACAGATTGGAGGAACCGCCAGGGACTGCAGCTCTCTCCTTGCAACAAGATTAAAGACGTCATGAAGGAATGGAAAGCAGCTTTCCAGAACAACCACCCAGCGCAGAAAGAAGAAGAGGGCAAAAAGCCGGACAGGCGCAAGGGAACCACTCTTTTCTTCCTCGGCCAAGGAGAGGGCTTTGATGAGATCGTCTTCTACAACGAACTGCGTGGCTACAGCAGAGGACAGAAGCTCGGTGACGGTATCTGGGACACTGACCTCGCCAAGGACAGGCTGAAGAGACTGAAAGGCACTCTCTTGCATGGCGGCGGGGAGATGTCAGTGACCATCGTGTCTGCGAAAGGCAACGCCGTCCAGTTAGAAATCCCCACCTCCTTCCCCATCAAAGACCACTCGCTGTGGCAGAAGAAAGTGCAGTTCGTGCTGGGTTTCTGCTGGTCCGGCCCCAAGGCTTACTCGGTGACCCGAGATGACAACGTAGACCTTCGGTCTGTCCCCACGCCGCAGAACTTCACTGTCAGAAGCAGGAAGGTGGATCGTTCCCAGCAGAAGGCAATGTCCCTGGAGGCGGTGGAGGAGTTCTGGCAGCGCTACTTTGCCAACCAGGTTCTTCTGGAGAGGTTGGACACAGACATCAAGCTCTGCTCCAACATGGTAAGTCTTCTTCTTCTTCTTCTTCTTGTTCTACGTTCCCTGTACTGGACGGGGAGACGGGATAGCCGAATGGTAGAGCATTGGACCTTTTAAACTTTTTTCAAAATGGACGTTAATTATCGACATTGTTTGCATATAGATGCCAAGGGTTCCTTGCCACTGTCGATACAGATGGAAAGAAGAGTAAGAGTACTCTCATATATATGTGTGTGTGTGTGTGTGTGTGTGTGTGTGTGTGTGTGTATGTGTCGGGTCCTCCAAATCGCCGTTACAACTGTGCCTAAACGCATTATACCATCGACAATTTTGACTCATTTATTTCAGGTTTTGTTCCCACCCATTCCCATTTCTGGGGGCAGGGTCATGTCTAACCGTCATCTGGGCGCCCATCAAATCCGTAGCGCGTCTAACCCCTTTTTTTCCGGATGACGGTAAAATGTGTTAACGTTAGAGTACAGTGTAACTCAGACGCTTTGTAGATACCAATTTATTCCGATGTTAACAATTTTGTCCTCTTATTTTTTCACCACAGCACATCAAGCGGAAGCTGGAGCAAAAGAAGAAGAAGCTGGAGAAGGATCGCGAAGAGTTGGTGGACAAGAGAACGTCAGTGCTGCAGGGGCCGGACTGATGATCGCGTTGTCTGTGACGTGTGTGGTGAACTGGACCCCAGGCTCAAGTCTAGTGTGAGAAGTCCATAGGGCCATCGGGGCGATGTGATAAACCACAAGAGACACACGGCATTGACTTAAAACAGTTTTTTTTTAACCTGTTCTGCACCACTGTATGTATTGCAGTTTTGAAGCACATCAGTGGCAACAAAAAAAAGCAAGCAGTCGACGACTAGACTGGACGAGGCAGCACCCGCTCAAACTGGTCAACATTCCACTTTTGTGTGCGTTGGGTTTTTTTGCTGTTGGTTGGTTTATTTGGTGGTGGTTGTTTGTTGGGTTTTTGTTTTGTTTATTTGGTTGGTTGGTTTGTTTGTTTGTTTTGTTTTGTTTTGTTTTGTTTTGTTGGTTTTTTTTTGTTTGTTTGTTTGTTTTTTGTTGTTTTTTTTTTGTTTTGTTTTTTTTTTGGGGGGGGGGGTTCTTGGGTTTGTTTGTTTGTTTGTTTGTTTGTTTGTTTGTTTGTTTGTTTGTTTGTTTGGGATATATTTTTCCAGAGGAAGAAATGGAATAGATGCCTCAAGATCCCAGACAAAACATAGTATTACACTGGTTGTCACACGCGGGGAAGCAATGTCAGGTGAAATGGCGCGTAATGTAGTGAAAGATTATGACATTTTACTAGTGACTCAGCTCCGCTAGTAACTTTCGGCATCATATGATTGTATAAACCTCCTCTCGCTGATCACGTGACCTGTCTGTGCAGGATTTTAGGCGAGGCATCGTTATTGATAGAAGAATCGTCTGTTAAGTTTACATCGCACTTCTCCCTTGTACGACAACAGGTCTTTGCACCTGGGCGTTCAAAACTGTGACTTTAGATGTACATACTACTGCGCCGTTAGGATGGCCATAGAAGTGGTTGTCAGTTATGTGCGTAGTTTTGTTATTTCACCTCTGTTGTGTCCAATATGTAGTCTACAACTGTATTATACAGTATGGATTTTAGATGATATCACTGGGTATATTTGGTACAAGCACTTAACGGTCTTTAAATGATTATGCACGGAAATATATGAAGTTTGTGTGTGTGTGTGTGTGGTAAACGCACGCAGTCCTTTCTTTTTCGTAAATTGTAACTGCTGATATACGCGATTATAATGCAGTTATAGTATTTAATGCGATCGGTGTTTGCAGCTGTTTTGGCTTTATTGCGGTGTGTCATGTGCACGTGTACTGCTATTTGATGACGCTGTTTTCGAGATGTGTTTAGGAGGGAAGTGTACATTGTGGTGTTAGTTTTAAAGCTGTTTTGGCTTTATTACGGTGTATCATGTGCTCGTGTGTACTGCTATTTGATGACGCTGTTTTCGAGATGTGTTTAGGAGGGAAGTGCACATTCTGGTGTTAGTTACTCTGGGAAAGATTTTGGCAAGAAACGAATCGTGTCGAAGTCGTTGCTTGTGCATGCAATTTGAAAACAAAAAGCTCACAATCAGTGCGGTGCTGTTAGCTTCTTGACACCGTTTCAGCACTTCATCTTGCCTTCGAACCCCTCCTTCACAGACTGCCAGTACGGATCTGTGGCAGTAGGTGATAGAACTGAGTTTTTCTGTTCCATTTTGGGGGTGACATTGCAGTGGTTTGCCACGTGCTGATTTTTTCTTTAGAGATTGTCTGGTTTGTCGCCCTTTTTTTCCTGCTGGGTGTTGATTCTGATTTTTAGAGATTTTATGAGAAGTTTTGTTTTCTTTATCTTTCGAATCGTGTCTTTTATCTCTGCGAAAATCCTACATAATTCTGCTTTCATGGTTGTTTAAGGGGTTGTATGCCTGCAATTTTTTTCTTTGATGTAATGGTTCTTGCCGTGTGATGTTGTAACATTTTCAAGTTCAATGAATTCGTAAAGCGTCATATTGTAAAACGAAAGTGGAAACGAAAGCTGAAAGTTCTCAGTTTTTTGTTTTAATTTATCTTCGAGGCATATGGAGCAACGCACTGCCGTATGCTTCTTCATTTAAAGCTTTCTTGCAGTTTGAAGGTTTTACGTGCTACGAACTGTTAGCACATATTTGTACAGAGTGACAATTCGAAATAACACTATATGTACATATGTATTTTTATGTAAGTGGACGCACTATTCTTAAAATGACTGCTGTGGCTCATGAATGCATATAAATAATATATTTTTGTCGTCTTATGTACGGGAATGTAATGATGTATATCGCTTTTTGTCTAAGTTTGTTATTGTAATAGTCTTGGAAAGGCTAGTCTACGTTGTGCCATAGTAACTGTCGGGACCAGCCCTCAGGAGGTGTTTTGCAATATACAGCCTTTAGAACCATCATTTTCCACTATTGCCACCGCCAAACTTACCCCAAGCAGTATTGCTGAAAGGAGTTTTTTGTTGTTGTTTTTTTACGTTAAGTTAGTGGCAAGGTTAGTGGTTTTTCACAGCCGGCGAAAAGACACCCTCCGAATGCGTGCAGCTTATAGCACTCCTCCCTCCCCCCCCCCCC
The DNA here is from genome assembly GCA_018292915.2 of Batillaria attramentaria. Taxonomy (NCBI): domain Eukaryota; kingdom Metazoa; phylum Mollusca; class Gastropoda; family Batillariidae; genus Batillaria; species Batillaria attramentaria. The sequence continues at coordinate 470,103 of JACVVK020000084.1, forward strand.
CCCCCGCCCTGTTTGTCCGGCCTCACGTCGACTTTAAAGTTACCTGGGAGTCAAGTGTACGGAACCTGTGTAAGTCCAGTAGGAGATTACAGGATGTCTGTCCGATCACAGTGACTTCGGACCGTGTCTTGTGATACATCATTCCTTTATGAGCTTGTTGTATAAAAGATTAACAGTTGCCGACCAACACACTTTTGGGGAAAATAATAATAAAATTAACTATGAATTATTAAAAGCGCCCATTCCCCCCCCCCCCCCTTTCTCTTTTTCTCTTTGTATTTACGACTTTTTTCCGTGGCAGCATTTTTTTTTTTTTCGATTTGACTTTTTTGTATTTTTTCTTTTTTTGTTTTGTAATCATCTTCATCGAACGGGTTTTGAAAATAAAGAACGTCGAAAATAAGTACTTAAAGAGTAGTCAGAGGTTTTTTTTGTTTTGTTGTTGTTGTTGTTGTTGTTTTTACGTTTTGTGTGTATACAGTCACTTCATGTCGCCGAATACTGTCAATTAATAAAGAACTGGTCTCAGGTTACGTAGTGGACGTTTTCGCCAACAGTAATTAATTGTGATGATTGTTGATTTAATAATGCACAGTATCCACACATCTAATCTTGAAATATATCACAATAATTTTGGTCATTTAAGTTCATGTGCCGTGTCATTATGGTAAATGTGAAAGCGTTGTTTTTTGTTTTGTTTTGTTTTTTGTTGGCTTTTTTTTGTGCCGTAAGAGTGTATCTTTGGGTGCTATATCCACTAGAATGCAGAATCTGATATGAATCGTCGGCAATCCATTTGATAGTTGCAGTGATAATGGGTGGAGGTGAAGGGGGGGGGGGGGGGGGTGTGTGTGTGCGTTTTTTTGTTTTTTTCACCGTACAGGTCATAGGGCAAACTGACTTACATGTTTCATTCTTACCAAGCGATAGAATTCGTACTTTTTGTGAGAATGTTGTGCAAATATCGATATGTATTGAGAAGTGTAAACAAGAGGGGTTATTGTCATTGCTGTTGTTCAAAATATTTTTAAATAAATATGTTCTGTGCATTATCTGGATTATTTCCGTAAATGTACTCTGCTTTTATCGGTGCTTCATTTACTATTGTGGGTAAATGCTACCCTGCGGAAGGAGCCGGCGAGATTTTGTGTTGCTTCTCTTCTTTTTAATATATGCTGCTGATAATAGCTAGTTTACAACTGTTTTTGTTTTATTGATTTTTATGTTATATTAAGGCTGAAACTATGTACGAAACGACAACAACAGCAACAACACAAAACCCACCAATTGTACCCTGGTCCAGAAACTACTATTTTTATGTGCTTTGTTGTTTTGTTGTTGTTTTTATTGGAGGGGGGGGGGGTCACAAGCGTGATTTAGGGTTATGTAAAAGGGTACCCACCACCTTGGGGTTCGTGTTTGATATGAAGTTTTGTCTGTCATGCTGATGAAGGAAATCTGTGGGACAAGTTTCAGCTGAACCGCTATTTGTGCAGAATTATCTATCTTTTTACTGCGAGACCGAGACGCAAGCAATAGCAGATCGTGCACTCTTTCCCGTTCTATCCCTATCCAATAAAATCAAGACCCTGGTGTATTTTTAATAAGAGGAGTACCTATGTTAACGCTTTTGATTCCAACGTTTGTATAATTTGCCATTCTGTACAAGTACGGTTGGACGGTTTGAATGGGATATTGTCTCACGGTACATCGGATCATTCATAGAAAACATCGTTCGAATAAAATATAAAAAACATATTTCGTAAAAAGGTACTGCGGTTCATTCTGAGTGCATGTGTGTGTGTGTGTGTGTGTGTGTGTGTGTGTGTGTGTAAGAGAGAGAAAGTGCACGTGCACACATTCTACGTTGTCTCTCTGCATGACCTGGGCCCGTATGTAGAAGTTGGGGTTAGGGAGTTTAGCCCCGGGTTAGAGTCTACCCTCGAACTAAACTAGGTCTAGGGTTAAAATTTCTGTTTTTTGTTTTAAATCAGGAAGCGGGTCCATTCCAGCAAGGTACCTATGCCGTTATATAAGGAGTTTTATCTTTCTTTCTTCGCTCCCTTTTTTATTTAAATTTGTTTTGGGGGTTCTTTTGTCCTAGTCTGGGTTAGGCCCGTAGCCGTGAGTTAAATTAACCTCGAGTTTTACATACGGGTCCTGCGCGGTAAAATTAGGACTATAACTGCATGACCGCCAACTGGAATTTAGTATGGAGGGTGGCAGACCTACAACCGCAGCCCGAACCCTCAAGAGAAACCGAATGGGTCTCTGTTCAGCCGGATTCTGCCATGTACAGAACAATGACAGCAGCCTAAGGTGCACCGCTAGCCCACAAGGGTGTCGATGTCAGCGGAGGTATGGCCAAATGATGGGTTCAGTCACCTAAAATTACTTAGGTAATTGGCAGCCGATGGTAAGATAATATCCGTTAATTACATCAAAGCACTACGGCTGTCGCACTGCCGACGGAAAGCCGGATGGAATACATCTGGAGAAGCGACAAGTCGAGAGAGGTTAGCGGCGTATTACTGTGTGTAGAGGATGCTTACGTTGACATACAAGTATATGTTGTGTCCTCAGGCCGAGTCAGGCAGAAAATTGAAGTAGGGAACAATTGCATTGTTAGGCTAGGAAACCCACCAAAAAACAAAACTGGGATTCCGAATGAACTCAGCAGAGTGTGCCAACACCGTCACACACACACACACACACACACACACACACACACACACACACAATTTAATGGAAGTGTTGCAGAATCTGTCCCTTCTGCTGTAACACCCACCCACCGTACCCCCGTTTTCAACCCGGGGGCTGATCTCAGGCAACACGCTTTTGTTTGTTGTTAGTGGTGGTGGTGGTGGTGGTGTGTGTGTGTGTGTGTGTGTGTGTGTGCTGTTGTGGTTGTTGTCGTTATTTTTTATTTGAAAAAAAATATTTACTTGGTGTCGTTAAAGTTTTTCAGTTTCTACATCTACATAGTGAAGCACCCTTCAAACACATAACAGTTTTATTATTCGTATTGCAGTTCGCGTATGTGTCAGCTGAAATACAGAGAAGGTCTGTCTGTGGCATCAGATGTAAAGCCACGTACCGCTGTTCTCACACACACGCAACATAATTATAACAACAATGATTTTCTTTGTGGTGCCAGAGAAAGAGATTTATGTCTTTAGTGATAATTATATTCTCACACTTTTTTTTTTTTTTTTTTTTGCACGGGCGTCTTTCATAATTTCGTGTTGCAATCGTGTTTGTGTAGGAAGGCCTCTCAAGTTTGTGAGAGTGGATGGTGACAGGAAGCAAAGGTAACGTCACCGACGTGGGGTTCTGGACGGGAGAAAACACTTCGAAGCTGGAAGGCTGTACGTTGAAAATTTGAGAAAACAAAACCGATCAGTTTAAGCCTATTAGAAACTGTTGCTAGTTGAGAGTGTTCGTGTTGTTTTTGTTGATATTTAAAGCAAATCCCTTGTGACTGTTCTGAATTGTAGTAATTGCGAAATACGTGTGTTAAACCCATGCAGTACCTCAGTCACTCAGTGTTTCGCAAACGTCACCGCCGCGCGCTCCGTCTTGTGACAGGTATGCAGGCTATGTCAGTTGTGGCCCTCTTTGATCGATACAACACAGAAACGAACACATTCGCGCACCTAGGTAATATTCCCACAGACACCAAAGTAACATAATAAACGTATGATTATCTTGATAACCTGCTAGGCTTTGTTTAGCGGGCGCTTCCTTTGTGTGCGAGTGTGTGAGAGGCGACTGGCGACACGGTGTGTGTGCGTGTGACAAAGCCAGGCATAGCTGACTGTTGAGCTGTCAAGGGCCGCGGTGACCTATTTACAGCACACCTGAGCTGAGAGCACACTCGCACGACCTGCATAGCGTCCCCTCTCTCATTTGAATAAGGTGAGACACAGGCAGCCGCCATTTTGAACGACTGAGAGCAGTGACAGTGCGGAAGTGAGTGAATTTTCATTCACAGCGGCTTTGGAGGCCGCTCTTTTTGCTACCTGTTTCACCTGGACTATGTGATCGAAGTCGGCAAAGGTGAAAATGAAAGGTAGCCAGGTGTATTTCATCCTTTTACTGGGCCTTGGGGCCCTGTTTCTGGCCAGTTCGGACGTGACCCCGTTCGAATGGATGCGCCCGGACAAATTTGACATAATCAACGACAAGTTTTACTCCATCACAGGTGAGAACTGTCGCGCGAGAAGGGAAGAAGATCTGAGGTTCCGAGATGACACGGTGGCGCAGAAACCGCGTTACAACATGCTTCTCAGCACGATCATATACTCCAACAGGTCCGCTTTGCTACACGCGCATAACATGGCTTTGAACCGCGCGTTCTTCTACAGCTTTATTTACCAACAGCTCAACCAGTCGTGGGACTTCGACACGCAACCCGGTCTCATGTACATGCACATGGGCCACGCTGCAGATGTGTCCGCCAACCCAGGTTTCATCAACGGCTCGTCGATCTTCTTCGACAACAACTGCAGCTACCCCAACTACTACCGGAAGTTGAATTTCAACGAGACGTTGCCGCTTTTCGGACCCAGGGCGTGGAGGGAGGACGACTACAACGAACCGACGAACTGGCTGAGGGAACCGACCAACAACACGATCGACATTCACGACTACGGAGCCGGAAGGGCTCGGAACTATACGCATCCGCAGTACAAGGGCAACCCTTGGTACGACCCGTGGCTGCCAGACCTGTTCGAGAAGGACGATTCCGTGAGAAAGTTCACGTACTCGGTAGGGATAAAATATTCCAACACGACAGGCATGTTTATTAAAGATGAGTTCCAGGACTATTCGTTCTTTGGTCCGCCACAGCCGGGTCAGCAGTCTGGGAGTGAATCACTGCCTGTCCTCATCTCCTACCCCTACTTCGACTGCGGCCGCTCCAACCGCTGGATCGTCACAGCATCGGCGCCAGTGGTCGAGTACATGCCCCGTTACTCCCCCTGGATCCACTTGAGACGTGCCAGGTTAGTGGTGAAGTGTCTCTCTCTCTCTCTCTGTTCTTGCCATTTCTTTCTTCTTCTTTTCTTGTGTTTCTTTTTATTATTGCTAGTGTAGTCTTTATTTCTTCTTCTTATTATTTTTGTAGCAACGGCTGATTGAAAATTAATCATGGTTTGGTTAAATCATTTCCATTAAAAAATAAAGTTCTTTCGTTTGTTCTCTCTCTCTCTCTCTCTCTCTCTCTCTCTCTCTCTCTCTCTCTGTTATTGTTTTGTTGTTTTTGTCATGCATAGATCTACCCTTTTCTTTGTAGAGGATGCAGTGGCAAGTTAAATGTGGTCTGTCATCCTAAAACCTTAACCATTGTAAAATAAAGGTTCATCTCTGTCTCTCTGTGTGTGTGTGTGTGTGTGTGTGTGTGTGTGTGTGTGTGTGTGTGTGTGTGTGTGTCTCTCTCTCTCTCTCTCTCTGTGATAAACACTTCCCCATGTCATCATCTGTTGTTCATCATCATGATATCACCATCTCCGCCACTTTCATTTTTTTCCCACTGGCTAGCTTCATGGCAAACATTTTCATGGGACAAAATCTAATGTGTGACTTTTAGTGTACCTTGTGTGTGTGTGTGTGTGTGTGTGTGTGTGTGTGTGTGTGTGTGTGTGTGTGTGTGAGGGGAAGAGAGATTAACACATTGTCATCATTACCATTTGTTTATCACCATAATCTATATCGCCTATCTCGCCACTTTCACTTGTTTGTCAGTTTTGCTCTGTGGTGTCTTACTACCATGGGATACAACCCATTCTGTGAACATTATGTGTAGTTCTCTTGCTTTTTCTGTCCTCCTGTCTTTGTGCTGCCAGTGTAAAATTGGCTGAATGTGAAAGGACTTGGAAATCTCAGATAAGTTAGTGTCTTTTCTCAACTCTGTGCTCCAACCCTCACCACACAAAACTCCCATGCAGCGAGCCAGAATTTTTTTCTGTCTTTTCTTCACTGGCACCGTAGCCGAATTTCGAACTTCTGACGGTTTTTCTGTATGAACCTGCATGCAGCCTTACTCTGCACTTAAATCGGTCAGAACAACCTTCTTACTCTCTCATCTCACACTTCCATGCATCGTGAGCTGTCAGAGTTGAAGCGCGTGGCGACTAAAGTTACCGAACCTCAAGTTAGCCTCTAGGCTTATGACACACTGGAGACGTTTTTGTTCGAACAAACATAATTATGGACAACAGCGCAAAAACGCCTCTGCTGAAACATCTCCACTGGCTTCCTGTTAAATTCCGCTTCCAAAATCGCCTCTTTTGCATTCCGTTTCTTCGAGGGTTCTCTTCCTCCCTACCTCTTGGCGTTACTCTGTAAGTATCAACCGTCGCGCACCCTGCGTTCCGCTAGCGCAAAACTTCGCAAAATTCCGAAGCGTGAACATGAAAACTGCCAGAGAGCGCTCTTTCAGCATCTTAGCCCCGACTGTCTGGAACTCCTTGCCATTCGAACTCCGCCTTCAGACCTCACCGCTGCCCCTGTTAACTGTAGTAAATAGCATCCGTGAAGACCTTTCTCTTCCGTCAAGCCTTTCATAGTTAAACGGCCTCTGTTGAGTCTGCCTGTTCGTACCATGACTGAGTCGTTGCACTGCCAGATTGTATGTAAGAGGGGATGTATAGTGTGTGTGTGTGTGTGTGTGTGTGTGTGTGTGTGTGTGTGTGTGTGTGTGTGTGTGTGTGTGTGTGTGTGTGTGCTTTAAGCGCAGCGAGTCCTTGGAATAGGGAAAGCAGCGCTCTATAAAAATACGTATTATTATAAAACCCGCTTCGGAAAAAATAGGTCAAAGGCATGTTGTAGTCACGTCACACGAGAAACCGAAAAAACGTCATGTTCGCTGTTTGTTCGGACTGAAAACACTCCCGTGTGACATCTACCTTCGTCTTGAAGCGTGAACGTGTAGTCACCGGAAGAAAAATCAACATGCACATGAATAAATGACCTCTGTTTTGAAACAATGAAAACCCACTTCCAACGTCTGTAATGAAAAATATGCAGCGCCTTGAAGAATTCATGCACTGATTACAACCCAACATCAGATACACATGTGTTTGAGACAAACGCATTAAGTTCACCTCAGCTGACCCATCTAATCTCCATACACCCAGGGTACGTAACACCGATAAGTCAGTGTGAATGGCCACACAGTCGGTCCGGCTGTGTTGGCCGTATGCTAGTACTGAATTGTAGGACTGGAAGCTCCATGAAGCATTTGCTATCAGCCCGACTGTAAATACATAGTAAAAGCGTCCACTTGGGTACGCAAAATAAATATCGGTATGTTGTTGCCCCCTCCCCCCCCCCCCTCTCTCTCTCTCTCTCTCTCACAGTCTCTCTGAGACAGAGAATTGAAACCGTTATGAAGTCAGAATTTTGTCCGGAGTAGAATCGGCGATATGAGCTGTAGGTTCATTTTCACTTGCTTGCTTGCTTGCTTGTATCTTCTATCGCTTGTGTGTGTGTGTGTGTGTGTGTGTGTGTGTGTGTGTGTGTGTGTGTGTGTGTGTGTGTGTGTTACAGTTGCACAGGAACCGTTATCACATATAAACATTTTGACAGAAGGAAGAAAAACGTGCCCCAGGTGTGAACTTAACAGACTGACAGACGCAGTTAATAGTGCGATGACGCCATATCTCTTTTTATCCCCTGAGCCGCCTACCCGTTTTCATACCCGGCACCCACCTGCTAGTATTACGATCCGTTCCCCTCCCACACAGTTCCTGTCTCCGAAGGACAGTTCAAATTCGTTTTCGTTACGCGGCAGAAGATATTACCTGCACACCGGCTTCTTGTCGTCCTAGCATTACATCACACCTACATCGCGAAGTCTTCAGCCGCTGGAGCTTTTTTAAAAAATCTCTTTGTAAACTATGATTAGAACAGGTTGGAGAGTGGTCTTTGCGATTGTCGAGGAAATCGTATCCGAGGGCAAGTGAATTGTGACGGAAAAGAGAGAAAATAGAAACAACCTACATAACTAATGTGGGACAACGTTCTCCTGTTCTGTGCACTTTCACACAAAGAAGCCTGTCTTGACTTTCTGTCTCCTGCAAAGGAGCTAATGCCGCCATTTCTATGCTCACAGGTCGCCCTGAGCTGTTATTGTCGTATCTTTCATCACACCACTTAGACACCTGCTCAGTGACAGCGGTCTTTAATGCTGGCACTGAGCCAACGGATGACGAGGCAACCACACTTAGCGCTCCAGTAGTGTAACCACGGTCGTCGAATTTGAATGTTCGACCGCTCGCGCAAAGTGGAAACTGACAACATTGTATCGCGTTAAGAGCTGTACTAATCATCAGGATAGAGTATCTCGAGCCTACAGGCGCACTCACGAGCGAAACTGTTCCATAACATTAGTTGGCTCAGCAAATATGGAATTAGCACGTTTAAGTGATTGACCTGGAAACGTTTGTGAGCTGTGTCATTTGTCGGTGGTATAGAAAAGGTTCACTTGTTTCCCTGTGAAGCCGAGACTTAGTTGTACTTGAAAGAAAGTGATTTCTTTTGGCATTTGAGTACACGTGTGCTATATTGTAGTTGTACACCTTCTTCAGTTTCCTGGAGAACAGCTTGTTTGTGACCAAGACTGGCGGCTTTGTCCTGTATATTAAGTTTTCCTGGACTTCTTCACACCCTGTTCACACGTGAAGCGCTCAGCAAATGTAATTTAAAGTGTGACTGCAATTAAAAACAAACAAAAAAAAAACCCCGTGACTTGCTAGACAGAAAAGAATGTCACCGGCTCCTCCAGCAGAACAGCCAAGACTGTAACAAGCATGAAAGTAAACCAAGTCTCACTCTTCATCCTTTGGTTTACCCGCTGACCAGATCAATCGGCTCCAACGCGTTCAGAACGGGGGAGGCTATTATGGAGGGAACTCGTACAGGTCTATTTTTAGACGGTTAGGGTTAGGGTTTGAACGCGCTATCGGGCGTTTCCGGAATCCCGTGACCTCAGGTGACGTCCGTCTAAAAATAGACATGTACGAGTTCCCTCCATAATAGCCACCACCGTTCAGAACAGTGCAGCGCGGCTTATTTTCCGGAAGCGCAAGCGCGACCATGTCATACCCCTAAGTACAAAATTGCAACACTGTCTTTCCGTCATTTTGAGCAGTCCCTTCCACAGTATCTTTCCGACAAGCTTACCACTTATGAACCATCTCGTACTCTCCGCTCCTCATCAGAAAAGCTCCTAAAAGTTCCCAAGTTCAATCTCAAAACTTTCCGTGAGCGTTCTTTCAGTTTCTGTGCCCCCAAGGAATGGAATTCCCTGCCTCCCTCCCTTTAGGAACACCCGGACCCTCTCACAGTTTAAGTCAAAAGTAAAGACTCACCTATTCAAGATAGCATATGATCTGTAGTATCATCTACCCCCTCCCCCCCCCCCCACTTAGTGTTTCATGTATGCGTGAGAATGTGTGTGTGTGTGTGTGTGTGTGTGTGTGTGTGTGTGTGTGTGTAGCGCACTGAGTGTTCTCTGAGCAGACTGTTAGCGCTTTATAAGACCTATTATTATTATTATTTATTACTTCAGTTTGCATCACTGCCGTCGTTTTGTAAAAGGGCCTGTGGGGCCGAGAAACACTTACGCCCCTTTACCATTGAATTGACGGTAGATCTTGTACCTTGATGTGACTATATAGTTGGTCAGTGTTATTTTTAGAACTTGCGCGTGCGTTGTGACTCATTTCTGGTTTAGAGTTAGCCGACGTATAAGTTTGCTCAACTCAGCATTCCTTATTACTCAGCATTCCTTATTGTGCGTCGTTTACGCAGAGATTTCAGAATCTGGCGCAGAGATTTTGAGGCTGTACTTCACTGATTTTAGAAAATGATCCTCTGAATTTGATAGAGATGGTCAAAGTGACCCTCAGTTTTGAAAGCTGTAAAGAACACTGTAACTTACTTGTGGACGGCATTAATACTTCCAGAGCAAGAAAATAAACTGTTCTTCTCGTAGGATACTGGAGAGAGAGAGAGAGAGAAAAGAAATTTTAAACACACACACACACACACACACACACACACAAAGAGACGGGATTTCCTGCGTACCAGCCCTGCGGCGCCTTTGGTGTCTCAACAGAGACGAGGAAAACCATACTTTACCGTATGGCGCAAACGTTTTTTCCTGCTAATGGGGCGGGTGGGTGTTTGGAAGTTTAACGTCCTTTTCCACCACATAAGGGTGATATCAAAGACGGGGCAACGAGAAAAAAAAAGGCCAGCACAAATAGTTGGCCCCAGCCGGCGGGATTCGAACTCACGACCCGAGCATTGAGAGTCCAACGCTCTACCATTCGGCCACCCCGGCTCCCCCTGCTACTGGGGCAGTATAATTATAACAATTGTCAAAGTTAGCTTAGTGAACGGATATATACATTTACTTCATATAAGCATCGCCGTACGCTGTGGGCGTTAAGACGTAGCCTACTTGTGTCCGCTGCTTGTACACGTAGCTGAATTCTCATGAACGGAGATAAGTTGGAAAGGGAACACGAAGGAAGTAGAGAGAAGAGTGATGGTTGAGTGACAAAGTCGGCACCACTCATGCGAGATCACGGTTCAGGGACGCTGGCCGTGCAACAATACAACCTGATCCCTCAATGGACAAATCACAGTGCCTGGTGGGTCGTTTTCACAGTCGGTGGCTCGAAACTGGTACATGTATTGCGGTACACGTTCTAGGCTCTCTCTCTCTCTGGATTGTCCCAAACAGCACGAATGGGAAAAAAATACACCAAAACAAAACAAACAAACGCAACTAAGCTCGGTTTTGAGCGGTTTCGTAAACGCAGAGTTAGGGACGGAAACTTATGAAAGAATAATGACAAATGCCGGGAATGAGCGCTCACACACACAACACACACACACACACACACACACACACACACACACACACACAGAGAGAGAGAGAGGCACGCATTGTATTGTCTCGAATGACTGAGGTGCGCCGGGGCTTTTGAATATTTTTTAATCTTTCACTGACGCAGACGGTAAGATGTTTAGGGTCAGGTCATGTCAGTGTCAGGGTGTGATAATATGCGGACATAAGTGGCTCCGTACAGCCGTACACATACTGTACCTGCCTTACACCTAACACAGGTGTGGTGAAGTGAACAAGTTTACAATTCCTTAAAAATACAGTGAAGTGAAACATAAACGAATGAATGAATACGTGGAACTGCGGCAGTCAGGTTGGGCCCGGCGAATGTGGCGAAAACATTGTAAAATCCCACACGAGTGCCCACGTGCTTCAGAAAGACAGGTGCACGGTGCGTACTAAGGAATTGCGTGACGCGGTTGGTCAGTCATTGCGGCCTCATTAAATCGTAGGCACTCGCAGAATGGTGTACAGTGCACAACAGAACTTGAATACACTAATCAGTCCGTAATATATTAATACATATGAGTGTCCACGTATTTGTTCAGACTGAAAAGACAAAAGCATATGCGCACCAAGTCAGTAACGATGTGGCGTGGTTGGTCGGTCATTCAGGCGTTACTTCATTCGTGCACATCCAGAATTTAGTACAGTCACGTTGTTCACGTATGCTAATCAGTCCGTCACAGCCGTGCACGTGCTATCGTAGCGAAAACGAGGACAAACCAACCGGAACTGGCAGCGATAGCGTGAGCTTGCATGAGTAATACTCGGCGAGTGAACAACGTCCCTGCTTGCAAAGTCAGTGTTCGATCCCGCTCGGCACACTAGGTAGGCACATGTATATCAGGCATCACGTGCAAGAAGTGACGCCCAGTCCTTATACACAGGCGGCTCACACACACACACACACCTGTGCGCTGCTGTCAGTCAGGCAAACCACACAGCTAAGAGACACCACGCCGGATCTGCACGGCATCATCATGTGCATTCCCTTCAGCCAGCGTGCGCACTGTGAGTATAATCCCATCACATATTTCTTGCTGACGTCCCTTCTGTCTCCCTTGCTTCACGTCTGCGGTTGGGGTCATTCGAATTACCAGGGAAAAGTGGTATGACCTTACTGAAAAGCCTATTGTTAGGTGTTGCTCATCTTTGCAACACAGTCACGGACCGCCGGATTGAGGGCAGGCGCATGTTTCACGGAAGCGGCCCATGAATACAAGTTGTACTGTAGTTAGGTCGTTTTTCTGCTCTTGGGCCTTATGCTGTTTAACGTGTGATTTAAAAAAAAAATGTCTGCAGTCGAGTTCTTTCGGAGTATTGCTGTACGCATGGCATTTGTAAGTGCATGACGCCATGACTTTTGCAGGGAAGTCAGTTTTGGGACAGGAGAACTTCATGGAAATCGCCGGCATAAGACAGCCTCTTCTGAAATACTCAACATCAGGAAATACTCAACATCAATGTCCGTTGACTTTCCATAACTGTCACCGATGTACTGCTGCAAGTAGCACAGGGTTTCCTGTACTCTTTCATTTGGAACCGGGTTCCTGTATGTGAAGTGGAATGAGTTGAGTGAAAATCACTCGCCGAAAGATAAAATTTTGCATCTCTGCCACAAATGACGACCGGTCGTCAATTTCAGTTTTCAGATTTTACCGTCAAGGCCATTGGCATGTCACAAAACGGCAGGCATATTAGTGCGTGTCCACCAACGAGATTTGATTCCGGGGTGGGGTCCAATATTTGTGCTGGCCTTTTTCTAGTGGCCCACATCCATATGTGGTGGAAAAGACGTTACGCTCTCAAACATCCGCCCACCTATCAATGTAAGGTCAAAACCTTCGTTCGTTGGCTCGCAGAATTTTTTTCGAGGCGTCCCGGCCTCTCTGCTGTCAAATGAATTTGGACTACAGGGATATATGCAACCACATGCCATGAAAAGTTCTGGAAACAAAGGAAAAGAACGCAAGCAATTTACCCAGATACATGTACTATCGTCTCCTCCATCTCTGCAGTGTAGCAGACGCTTGTTTTTTTAATCGAGAGTTGGATAAATTAGCATGAAGGTGCAGCGTCTCCCGCATGTCCGAGGTTAATACTGCCCCGTAGATCAGTTTGCATCGGTTGTCCAATGTTACATTTTACTAGTATCACGTAGTGCAGGCACACTTAGCTGCGAAGTAGTTTTTGCGCGTCGTTAAGCCCTAAACTCTCAGCCACTCGACCAACTCTGCAGTGTAGCAGTGTGTATAATGTTGACAAACGTTCTGGTTTATTGGCCAAACTCCGTTGTTATAGCCGCCTCAGCTGCCGACCCAGAGATCTGAGCAGGGCTTGAAAGGTATCACTTCAAACACAGGAAATTGTTGTGTGTAGCCTACATCTGTGTCGTCTGATAAATTGCCTCGTGGTTGACATTGCCTGTCCTGCTAGGCACTGCATGTAGACAGGGACCTAAAATCATTTTGTTCCTGGTAGATAGGTAATCACACGAAACAACAGTTTTGATAAAACTATGTGTAAACTTTTATGTTTTTTTTTAATGTTTTATGATTTGTTTGTCCCGAAGAAGGCGAAAGCCGAAACGTTGACCTGTGCCGTCCTTTGTGAAAGTTAAGTGGTTTCTGTCCCTTTTATGTCGCTTTTATTTGCTATGTGTAAACTGCCAGTGCTGCTGATAAGAAATTTGGAGAACCTATCAAAATTACACTTGTCTTTTGCAAGAGCGGTTGTAAGCGCGGCCTAAACTTTACGACGTATTTCTGTGTTGATGATAATACTACCACAACACACAGGCTTTAGGCTCTAGCAGTATAGTAAAGGATCATTGTAAAGATGGGGAAAAATACTACGCGGCGGCGATGTCTAGATCTAAACCTAAAATCTTCAACTGGGAGCATGCCCTAAACCCTACAACACTAACACCTCTTCAAAGCTGACACTGAAGCTCTAACACTTGGTCATAGCTGAAACGGAAGCATACCAAGAAACCTGCGAGTTGTTTATCCTACGTACAACCTCGGTTGTAAGCCTGCCCTAAGCCCTACGACCTTTCCCTGCAGCCCGAACACCTGTTCAAAGCCAAAGTTGAAGCAGCACACCACATACCGAGTAGCCTGCGAGACACTGCGATACGGGGTCCCAGCAAGGCCGCACAAGCACCATCATTATACAGCCACACAAAGCCCCTGTGGCCTAGGTAGGCCATCGAAGGCCCACAACAATGAGGGGGGGGGGGGAGGGGGGCAGGGGGACCCGTGTAAAGGGACAGGGAGAGGGGAGGGGAGGGGGGGTAGGACTGAATGGCTGTACGACTGTACGTGTTTTGGACATCCTGCCTGCAGTCGGATTTCGTTTGCGAACTGCACACAAGTAGTACAATAAAGATGATGATGATGACGAAATGTTCACTTGTATTTTGCAATTCTTACAGTAGAAGCTTATTTCCCTTTCCTAATGTCGAACTTATGTGGTGGAAAAGGACGTTAAACTCCTAAACACCCACCCACCCGATGTCGAGCAAACCACATGATCAACATTATATTTGTACAAGGAGCCTTTTCAGTCGAAATGCTGGAGAGCACAGCTGAGTAGTCTCTTGAAAATATTCTAGAAATGTATGCAACATTCAGACATTTGGTTCTGAGTTTTGCCCAGGTACTTGTTCGGGTTTTGCTATGAACAGTTTAAATGGAGGTGTATTTCTCATGTCACTGTATGTTATACTGGTGGCCAGTGTACTGAGCGTAGTCCCTCCTCAGTGCTTGAGCCTAAGAAATGCCCGTGTATGCATTGGGTTTAGTCTGTGTTTTCAGATAAGCTTGACAGATTATACTTTTTTTCTCAGCTACACTCAGGACTTGTTGGGTTTAATGATAGGTGTCATGTATCCAGGTTTGGGGCTAGATCGTGAGCCGAATAATAGTGTTCAGCATTCAGTTTGGCTGCACTGTTAGCTTACCTGGAGTTTTGGGGGGCTTTTATGTCCGTTGTTGCTGTAGAACCGCAGAAGTAAGTCTTGAGTTTGAAAACTCAGCACAAATAGATGAACATGTATTAGCAACACACACACACACACACACACACACACACACACACACACACACTCTCTCTCTCTCTCTCTCCAATTGTACACTTTATTTCATCTTTTGAAAGTTTAAGTTGGTACAAACTTCTCTTTTTTTAATTCTTATCCTGTCTACACTGTTTAGAGAAGAGAGGAGAGGGAGACAGCGAGAACACGCTCCACTGCCGATTGACAATAGAGTTTCGAAACATCTACACAGCAGCAGTAACGTTTTCAGTACATTTTGTAAATGTAGGTCATCCTAGACGTTCGCCATAGAATCATCCGTCCGGCTTGTCACAAGAAGAAGAGACGAGAGATCATGTTTCTCTCCCCCTGAAGTCTCGCTACGAGCACTGAAGCCACCAAACAAAGGCTGTCACCATCGTCTTGTGTCCAGTGGATATGTGAAAACAAAAATTAGTTTCACCACTGAGCTGCTAATTACGCGACATCGTTAGAACGTCTACCCACCGGCTGAGTAAGCTGACCCACAGGTGGCATGCACACTTGCGCAGGTACCGCCCCAGGCAATACTGTGTTGCAAGACCCAAGCGAGAAGGGTCGGCCTGGGTCGCTTCTGTTCTTATAAAACAGCGGTCTGCCTGTGCAGCAGCCGTGTGTTACAAGTGGACGGTGTGGGGAGGGTGCTACGAATCGGATTGCGCAACAGCCGGTGAAAGTGCCACTGACTGCAACACTGAAAGAGGGACAGAAGACACGGCCTGTGAGCACCGGCAATGGTCGGAGTGTCTCCAAAGCCTTCATGTTGTTGTCTTGGGGAGAAAGGGGTGATTGAAAAAGGGCTTGTGTCACATCAGTGTCCCTTGCCCCTTAGCCCCCACCCTCCGCCCCTTTTTCTGTGACAACACCCCCCCCCCCCTCCGGCCATCGCCTACAGCAACAGCTACCTTGTCAACTGTAGATCCCATTACCGCCATTACCTGTAGAACCCCATTACCTCCACCCCCCCCCCCCCGCCTTCCTCACCCACCCCCTTCACGCCTCTTTTCTTTTCGATGGGCCCACCTCCCACCCCTCGGTCGCAGCCCACGTGACGGGTCTACCCTTCTTTTCTTGCGTGCGTTTCGGTTAGGCGCGTCACTGGTAGGGCGTGGGAAAGCCGAGGCTGACAGTCACGCCTCCGAAGTCACTAGTCTCTCGCACTCCGCGTCTTCAGCCCAGTTCAGTCGTGACGAGGCGTTTCACGAGGATCAACCGCTCTGCTCTCTGTGCCCAAGACTTTAAAAACCTTGCTGTGGTCAGTTCTCTCGCTCAGTCCTCCGGTCACGCATTGCCGGTGCTGGCGTCCAGTCGTTTCACTCAGGTCGGGTCGTGGTCACAGTGCAAGCTAAAGCAAGATGTCAAGGCACGCGGCAGTGCTGAGTACCGCCGATGACAGACGATCGGCTTATCTGCTGCTACAGGGCCACGGAAGACCGACGCTCAAGTCGCCAGGCCATTTCAAGGCAGATTTCGCAACACGAGAGGTAACACTGACCTTTATGGCGCGGCGACGGAGTGAAGACACGAACAGAACTCCGCAACCTCCTGTGTTCCGGCACTGGCAGTTTTGCTTTTGAAGATCTGGGGGCACTGACTGGAGACCAAATTTTGCAACGGAGGACACCGGGCGAAAGCTACCAGAACCTCACTTAAACCATCCTTAGAAACTCGAGCGCCTACAGAGCATGAAACGATGCCGCCAAATGCTTTCAGGACCAAGCCAGCAATGGGCAGCTCCGAGATTTTCTGCAAAAAAGACGCATGAAATGCCTTCAGACCCACTGACCAGTCAGCCGATCGCACGAGTTGCTCCGAAAAGGTTCGCTACGACTCTTGCATGCAGCCGACCACAGGGTGTAGGAGGGAGCGGCTGAAGGCTTTTTGTCCTGCACGACCTGCGAGATGCCATCTGCAGTTTGCGGTATGGAGTCACATTTAGTCTCTCTCAATCTCGGGCTACTTTTTCCCATGGCGTTCTCAGTTCACAACGCATAAGAGATACCCTGCGTTCTACCTGTGCCTTTTGCTTGTAACAAAATCTGTTTGCTTTGGTGGAAAGCGTTTTGAATGGTGTTATTTTAAGGATCTTACCCCAAGCTTTCGGTCACGCTTCTGTGTTTTACTTGTGTGTTGAGATCAAGGGTTTTTTGTTTTTTTTTGTTTTGTTTTGTTTTTTTTTTTTGTTTTTTTTTTTGGGGGGGGGGGGTCAGGTTCAGCGTTGTATGTGTTTTACTATAATGACACCCGCCATGTATCGTGCCGCGGAACAGGTACTGATGCTATCTCGGTTCTTAAAATCGTATCGCAAACGTTTGGCATCACAGTCCTCACCGAAATGTATTCCTTTTTTTTAATAGCCAGCTTTATTGCTGGCTACAAAGAAAGATGATGTGCATGATAAAGGAACGTACGAAAACATTAATTTGTGTCTTTGTAACCAAGCATAAAAAAGTTCCCCCAGAGCTTAATTTCTTTTTAAAGTGCGAAAACAACATGCGCACTGGTTAAGCAAAACCGACGCACTTTTCTACCCCGCTTTGTCAGTCCTCCCAACCAAGAAGTAGAGAATGACTAAAAAGAGGTCAGTGCACGGATAAGTATTACAGTAAATAAATGCGATACCCCTAACGTTATGGCAACGGGATCGCAGGACGAATTTACATTTTCATTCTCATCAGTCGTGTCGGCTGGCGTCCCGCGTACCGCGTGGGTGTCAACTGTGCGCTGACAGAACGGTCGGTAACCGAAGCAGATTGACGCGGACGGACTTGGACAAACTGGTGCACTGTAGATAAATCTCTACTATGTTTTATGTTCTCGGACGACCCAGCAGTAAAGCTTCGGCATAAATTACATTGAAGTGCCTTCGGCTTTGATTCGATTGAAAAGATTCAGGCGTTATGTGCGCGGCACGTTTCAAAATTTACCGTGATAACAGATTGAAAAAAGGATATCATAGGTGTACTCACATTAATGCCATCCTTGTATTATTATTTACCAGCTAAATCTGGGCAGTTTCACTAACTTTCTGTCCTTTTAGCTACAGAAACTGAATTGCTGCCCATGATACTCGGTGGAACTGACAGTAGAGAAGGTTGAATGTTGGCCTTTCCGGCAGTAAAGAGGACGTTTGAAATAGTGCACGGATGCTGTGAGTCTGTACCTTTTGAACACTGTTCGTGCCAGCGCGCATTTGAAAGAGTTAATGGTGCAGCTGCAGGTGGTGATTTGACGATGGTGTGTGTGCGCGCGCGCGTCATTTCTGTACTATGTATTTGAAGCTGCGAAGCCACGAAAACGGTCGCAGTGGCCATAAGGAACATCTATTCACTTAGTAAAACAGCCTTGGAGCTTTGTAAGCGGCAGTACCTCCCCTCAGAGCTCATTTACATTACGAACATAGAGACTTCAGGGATCATTACCAGCTCTCTCTCTCTCTCTCTCTCTCATTAGCCTTTGTTGCTTGCGCGGCGTAAAGCCCTAAATAACTAACTGTCTCTCTCTCTCTGAACGGCAAGTTTTAAAGCAACGGCAAGTTTTAAAGCAACAGCAAGTTTTAAAATTGGTATGAATATGCCTGTAACTTCTACCGTTGTAAAATAAAGGTTCTTGTTCTTGTTCTTTCTCTCTCTCTCTGTAATATTTCTTCCGAGTAATTTTTCTTTATTATGCCATTGTTTTTCTTTCTTTTTCTTTTTTTCTCGTATTTCCTTTTCTTACCATTTTAGTCTATCTTTTTTTTTTTGTAGCAACGGCTGATTGAAAATTAATCATTGTTTAAATCACTTCCGTTGAAAAATAAAGTTCGTTCGTTTGCGCTCTCTCTCTCTCTCTCTCGCCCTCTCTCGCCCACACGAAAACTGACTACTGCGTGCGGTGTCGTCCTTGTCCTCTTTATTTTAAGTGATGCTGCGCTCCGATTTCTGGACACTCAAGACTGAGAATGTCAAAAGGATGCATCGCATCAACATCTAGCTATGTAGCCACCGCCCCCACACCGTGCCCAAGAAACCAGAGTCGGTCCTACCGGCTACATTTGTATTATTCTGGGCTTTCTTTGGCCGCGTGTGTTGATTGACATACACGGGTTTGTGATGAGACGGGTTTAAAGCAGAGATTTTTCCGTTGTGCAGCAGCCACTCAGATTCTTCATCTTGATAATTGTAATCACAGCCAGCCGCTCCCTTGATACGTGACGCCTGCCTCTCTCTCTCTCACACACTCACTCACTCGCTCGCTCTCTCTCACTCGCTCTCTCTCACTCGCACTCACTCACTCACTCACTCACTCACTCACTAACTCACTCTCTCTCTCTCTCACTCACTCTCTCTCTCTCTCACACTCACTCACTCACTCACTCACTCACTCTCTCTCTCTCTCTCTCTGCCCCCCCCCCCCCTACTATTCGTTCTGGCGTACTCCTCTTATCTGTGAGATGAGACTTAAAAGTAAACGTGACTGATAACGGTGTGTGCATCTACCATTCAACAACTTTGATGATATTTGTGTGCCAAATTCGTGAAATCCGTGCCGATGAAAGTGTCCTCTTTCTCCAATTGTAACTCTCTGGCGTGTTTTTTATCCCCCGATTCGCATACTAACACATGGTTGCTTCCCTTTGACCGGTAGAAATCCGTTTGCTAGCGCTGCATAGGTCGAGATCTGACGTCTGTTGCTCGTGCGAAGGACTGAGAAAGTTCCACGGCAGCGGCTGAAAAGCTCTCCCAGTCAGCCCGTAGCAGACGCTCTGCTTTTTGGCCGGCGTTTCGGCTTCTCTTCGTTCGGTACCAGACGGCGCGAGGCGATAACTGTGCACAATGTCTGACTGCTGCGACGCTGGGCACCACCAGATACAGAAAAGGTTTTGTGAGCCTAGGATTATGACGGAAGACGGCCGGGTGAATGTTTGAGGTATTGAACTGTTGCCATCTTGTCCGCACCAATCCGCCCCCATGTAACGTGACCCGCGTCTGTTTTTTGCTGACGCCGGTGGCTTGAAAGGGGGGGGGGGGGGGGGTTGCATTGTCGTACTTCCTGCTGAGCTTCAGCGAGCGTCGTTAGATCACCTTACCTTTCTGTTTCATGTGCACCTCATCTAAGGACAATGCCCGCTTTGTGTGCACCTTTGTGACTGTTGCACGGCTTTGGGGCTTTTCTTTCGCTTGTTGCATTACCGGGCTTTGTGTCTGTTGGGGATTTTGACGTAAACCGGTATCAGTGAAAGAAACCTTGCTTTGTCAGCAGTATGATTATGCGGGCGCCTCGCCCCCCCCCCCCCTCTCTCTCTCTCTATAATAAGCATCGCAAAGCTGCAAGTACGTTTTTGTAAGAGTCTCAGAACATGAAACAGCACGCTTTGCTTTGTAAGCATATTCCTATAACAAAGCCCATGGTCGAAAATACAACTACGAGATCTCGTTGCTCCTCACTGTAAAGTCTGCTCAGCTGTTTCTCTTCGATCTCTCAAACGCTCCGACCCACCCCATCCACCCTCAGTGTTCATGCCCCCCTTTCCCCCGCCCTGCTGTTTGCATTTCTCATTTCTTCATGTTCTTGTGACGCACGCGGGATATTTGTATCTGGTACATGGCCATTCTCTCTCTCTCTCTCTCTCTCTCTCTCGTGTCAGTCACCTGTTGTTTTGTCATCCCTCGTGGGACCCTCAATCCCATTTATACATACCGAGAAACCGATTTTAGTTTCCGCTTGTCAGTTTCTCTCCGACTGCGTATGTCAACCGCGCTGTCATTAGAGATTGGTAATGAGGGACCTCGCGCTCTGATTGGTCGTTTCGCGTCTACCGGAGGAACCCTCTTTTGTCGGGTGGTCAGGAAATTGACGTGGGAAGCTTTCCGGGTTTGCGGTTTTCAGAAAGAAGAAAACTGACGAGCACACCCCGGCCGACAGGTCACGAGACAAAATTGAGATGCTGCACGTGCGCGCTGCATCAGTGTCACGTGTGGTCACGTGTGTCATTTTCACTCTGTGTGTCTGTGCGTGCGTGCGTGTGTGCGTGGGTGTCAATTTTTTCTCACAACACAAGGTACACTTGCGACAGTGTGTACCATTCGCATGCTCAGAACAGCGAAAACATATGGATGGTCCTGTGTATTGTTTACTGAAAGTTATGGCCGAATGATAAAAATCGGGTTGACATACTCAGTGCTCAAATGACCGCTTCACCTGCTCTTTCTTATCATTTCCCTTCTGGCACACACATCCCCTATCGTTACGGTTTAACTGAGGTGCATGTGAATTAAGACAGAAAATATCGTCAAGATTCTGGATTCACTGTGAACAGTGCTACCTTTCAAAACAATTCGTTTTTGTACATGAATGGTTATCAGTTGTTTGTTGTGTCTGTGTGTGCAGGTTTGTGGCCGTCACGACAATGGACATCGAGTTTGAGAGACTGGACATGAACCAGTGCCCTCTGGCTGAGGGTAACCCTCCGCCCAACTACTTCGCCAACACCGCTCGATGCCGGGAAACCACTATGGTACGTCAAGTTGTCACACCCCTCTCTCTCTCTCACACTCTCACACACACACACACACACACACACACACACACACACACACACACACACACTCACACTCACACACACTCACACACACACTCTCACACTCACACTCACACTCACACACACACACACTCACACACTCACTCACTCACTCACTCACTCACACACTCTCTCTCTCTCTCTCTCTCTCTCTCTCTCTCTCTCACACACTCACGCACACTCTCTCTCACGCACACTCACTCTTTCACACTCACTCACTCTCTCGCTCTCTCTCTCTCTCTCTCTCTCTCTCTCTCTCTCTCTCTCTCTCTCTCTCTCACACACACACTCACACACACACACACACACACACACACACACACACACACACACACACACACACACACACACACACACACACACACAGAGTGAAGGAAAAAGAACAGCTGCACATTATTTTTCTGTTTTTGACGCTTGTCTTATGAACTACTTATACCACACTCCATACGTTACGTTGCGGTTGCATTCTCTCTCTCTCTCCCCACTCCCCCCCACCCACCCACTCTACCCCGTTTGTTCTTTCTAACAGCCAGTATGGCTTCTGTTCTATCTAACAGCCAGTATGGCGAAACGGAAGCATACATGAAACAGGTACATGTAACTAACAATGCGTGGTTGACATTCTTGCACCTTTGGGTCTCAAGGCTGATACGAGAGCTGTACCTATAGAGCAAAATGACATTGCAAAATCACGGGGGGGTTGAGGCAAAACAGCCTTTAGAATGTTTGTTTTATGTATGCATGTATATTTAACCTATCTGAGTCTCCCCCTTGCGACACACCTCCGCCGAAAGACAATTTTAGTTCCAGCCCCCCTCCAGGGAAATCTGTTCAAATGTTCAGGAGTGCTCAAATGTTGCGGGTATCGCTGGTAAATGGCACTGAGATGTCGAATCGAAATTGGAAGCGATTTTATCACGGTATGTGTGAAGAGGTCTCCATCCACACCCAGACTAATTTTGAAACCGCATTTAGAACCCGACCGATTCGTTTTCGTCAACACAACGCTCTTTAAACCATCCTCCCCATGCCCAGGCGTCAGAAACATTTCCACCCGATTAAGCACTCGATCTGTCAGTCCTAAAATTGTAACAGGAGTGTTGCCGCACGTGACTGGGGCCGGGAGGGGAATTCTACCCGAGATTCAACGATTTGTCTCTGTCTTCTGCCAGTGTGAGCCGCTGATGGGGTGGGGGTTCCGGAGGGGCGGATACCAGTGCGTATGCCAGCCCGGGTACTACTACCCCTGGTGGCACGACGGACCATTCCAGGGCTGGGAAATCGAAGAGTCAACTTGGGACGAGTACCAGTACGGCTTCGACTGCCTGTCTGTTGGCGGTGAGTTCTTTTGTTGAACATTTAGAAACTTGAAATGGGCTAACTGCTTCCATGTTCATGCTCAGACTGTTCTGAGCTGTTTTCGTCGCTTCTATCATCACACTGCTTAGACACCTGGACAGTGACAGCATCAGTAATGCTGGCACTGATGATGATGATTAGGATAATAATAATAGACAGCATTTGTAGGGCGCATTTCTTTGGAATAAACTCGCCAGTCACTCACCAACACTCACGCACATTTTACAAACAGTGGACAGACATACACTGGTGAAACTGACCAGTTGCTGACACGGGAAATTACTGGAAAGCTTTACAAAAGAGAAACGTTTTAAGATTGCTCTTAAAAACACAGTGTGGGCGCAAGGATGAAACCTTTATTTTAGGATAGAGTTGTTAGGCACTAGAAGGACTTTCTTTCGATTTTCTCAGCTGTAGCAGAACACCAGTATACCGTCATTATTTCTCTCACAGAGCGCATGCTGACTCCTGACGTGGCCCCGGAGTTCGTGACGCGCAAGAAGCGGTCAGTGTACACGGACAAGCAGAAGTTCATGGACTCGCTACCCAAGGCCCAGAGCGTCAGGCTGACTGCCCGTCAGAAACGCAGCGTCATCGAGGCGCTGAAGGCACACCGCCAAGAGATGGACAAGCTGAAGGAATCGGAGAAGGCTGCGGCTGAACACCCTCGTGTCATCAAGAAACGCTTCGTGCCCAAGAAGAAGGTGAGATCAGTTTATCTACGGTCTGTTTGTTTGCCCAGTGTAATCTGTCGAGTGTTTGTATGAATGCGCGTGCTTCACATGAGCTCAGTTAGCGCGCGGCGCTCAGAGGCGAACGATTAATAGTCTATCGAGTCTAATTTTTTGGGAATCTCCGCACTAGATTTTTTTTTATTCACTTCCTTTTGGCCGGTCGTCATGGGCATGCTTTTTATTGCAAGGTTTGTGATAAGAGGTGGCTATAGTGAAAGTTGACCAATTGTTGTGACCTACGTTTTAGCCAGTAAGACTAAAATTCTGGTGTTCTATTTTTATCTGCGTGATATACTACACATTGTAAACTACACTTCGCGCCCCCCCCCCCCCCCCTCCAAAAAAAAAAAAAAATAAAATAAAATAAACCAACTACTCTCTCGCAGAGATTTCCACCTCTTGCATATTTATCAGTAGTTTGACTGGACTATAATTAAAGCGCTCACATAATTCATATTCTGTACTCTGCTCTACTGTGGGAAGCCGGGATAGCCCAATGGTAGAGCGTTGGACTTTCAATGCTCGGGTTGTGAGTTCAAATCCCGGCTGGGGTCGAATATTTGTACATGTACTGGCCTTTTTTCTCGTTACCCCGTGGTGGAAAACGCCCACCCCACCCTCTGCTCTACTGTACTGTGCACAGCCGGGGAGCCGGGATAGCCCAATGGTAGAGCGTTGGACTTTCAATGCTCGGGTTGTGAGTTCAAATCCCGGCTGGGGTCGAATATTTGTACATGTACTAGCCTTTTTTCTCGTTACCCCGTGGTGGAAAACGCCCACCCCACCCTCTGCTCTACTGTACTGTGCACAGCCGGGGAGCCGGGATAGCCCAATGGTAGAGCGTTGGACTTTCAATGCTCGGGTTGTGAGTTCAAATCCCGGCTGGGGTCGAATATTTGTACATGTAGTGGCCTTTTTTTTTCTTGCCCCGTCTTTGATATCACCCATACGTGGTGGAAAAGGACTATTAACTCCCAAACGCCCACCCACCCTCTGCTCTACTGTACTGTGCACAGCCATGCTGGACAGTGGTCGGTAGATGTATGTTGTGTAGTTCAGATTGTGTTGCCACTTGCCAGTTCGTCAACCTATCAGTCGTGCAAGTACCTTCTCTCAAGGAAGTCATAACTGTGTCTCTCGCGCTGCTGTCGTATGACTTTGCACCTATCGAGTTTCGCGCTGACATTTCATTTTAATCATCACCAGATGTCCAGACGCATTCCGAATCGGAATTCGATCTTTGATTTTTGATACCCGGAACGCCATAAACATCGCCTCCACATTTCGCCGCCTACTCGACAGAAGCAGCTTCTCTTTTCGTGTCTTTTTGCCAGCAACAGCCAACTTTGTTTCCAAATGCACGGACTTTAATCACCGCCCACAGCATTAATTGCGTGTCTCTTCCTCCCCCCCCCCCCCCCCGCCCCATTTCAAGCGTCTGTCTGCTTCGTTTAAAGGCGTAATTCTAGGCTTCACAAAACAAAAGTCAGCTTTCGTTTTGAAGTCCCCGCTTGCGCATTACGCTCAGAACAGCATATCTTCATGATATGCAGACAAGCAAAAGTTCATGGCAGAGCTCTGAATGCAGTATCCTGACGCTTGCTGGTCCTGCGAACGAGAACCGCAGCGGTCTTAACGCGTAACGTACCGCGCACGGCGGTTCCTCGTTCTTGCAGTTCTCTGCCTACCACATCATTCTGTCTTTTAATTATGTTTAAGTCAAGAGAAGGCAAGTCATTTTATTTCCCCCGCTCCCTGGGGGCATTGCATGGTAGCCGTGTGAAACGTCATCGGTCCTAACTGAACAGTCAGTCCTCTATGCTTCTTGGGCTTGCATAACCTACTTGGTACGAATTGAGTTTAGCTGACATAGTTGTATCGGTACGGCTGTTTCCTAGCAGACGCTCTCCTTCTTCGGCCTCTGTTCAGTACCAACCTGTGTACGTGTGTGTTTTATGCATTTGTCTGCATTGCGCATAGCTTAGCTAGACATCACCACAACAGCCCGGAACGATTTGTGAGCGTAGTTTTCAGGTCAGAACTCAGCCCGAATAATTCAGCGCAAAACTGAGGTGCCCTGCTTGCTGTGCAAACGGAGAGCACAAACCGGCGATTCTTTACCGGGCTGAGTCTTGTCGAAAGGCGAGCGTTTCATTTTTTTTTCACTCACAGTTTGATCCTTACGGTTTTGGTTACAATGCAGGCGACGACCCCAGCCCTGCACAGACAGAAGCGGGCGGCAGTGGACGAGGAGGCTGCTGGCCGCATGAGGCGTATCATGGATCGCAAGTACCAGATCAACAAGGACAACTGCGCCCAGCAGAAGGCCTACCAGCTCTACCTGCCTGGAGACGTCAACTTCGGTACGTGATTTGAGCTCGTGCAGAACGCGGCTGAGCGCCAAGTTGTCGGTGATCCTCCTCCACTTGCTTTCTCTTCTGCTTGGTTCCCACCACCTCCTCATTTCAGTTTACTTCTTTTTCTTCTTCTGTCTCTTCTTCTTTTTGTTTTCCACCTCCTCCTTTTACTTCTTCTGCCTCTTCTTTTTGTTTTCCACCTCCTTCTTTTTTTACTTCTTCTGCCTCTTCTTTTTGTTTTCCACCTCCTCCTTTTACTTCTTCTGCCTCTTCTTTTTGTTTTCCACCTCCTCCTTTTACTTCTTCTGCCTCTTCTTTTTGTTTTCCACCTCCTTCTCCTTTTACTTCTTCTGCCTCTTCTTTTTGTTTTCCACCTCCTTCTCCTTTTACTTCTTCTGCCTCTTCTTTTTGTTTTCCTCCTCCTCCTTTTACTTCTTCTGCCTCTTCTTTTTGTTTTCCACCTCCTCCTTTTACTTCTTCTGCCTCTTCTTTTTGTTTTCCACCTCCTTCTTTTTTTACTTCTTCTGCCTCTTCTTTTTGTTTTCCACCTCCTCCTTTTACTTCTTCTGCCTCTTCTTTTTGTTTTCCACCTCCTTCTCCTTTTACTTCTTCTGCCTCTTCTTTTTGTTTTCCACCTCCTCCTTTTACTTCTTCTGCCTCTTCTTTTTGTTTTCCACCTCCTTCTCCTTTTACTTCTTCTGCCTCTTCTTTTTGTTTTCCACCTCCTTCTCCTTTTACTTCTTCTGCCTCTTCTTTTTGTTTTCCACCTCCTTCTCCTTTTACTTCTTCTGCCTCTTCTTTTTGTTTTCCACCTCCTCCTTTTACTTCTTCTGCCTCTTCTTTTTGTTTTCCACCTCCTTCTCCTTTTACTTCTTCTGCCTCTTCTTTTTGTTTTCCACCTCCTCCTTTTACTTCTTCTGCCTCTTCTTTTTGTTTTCCACCTCCTTCTCCTTTTACTTCTTCTGCCTCTTCTTTTTGTTTTCCACCTCCTTCTCCTTTTACTTCTTCTGCCTCTTCTTTTTGTTTTCCACCTCCTCCTTTTACTTCTTCTGCCTCTTCTTTTTGTTTTCCACCTCCTTCTCCTTTTACTTCTTCTGCCTCTTCTTTTTGTTTTCCACCTCCTTCTCCTTTTACTTCTTCTGCCTCTTCTTTTTGTTTTCCACCTCCTCCTTTTACTTCTTCTGCCTCTTCTTTTTGTTTTCCACCTCCTCCTTTTACTTCTTCTGCCTCTTCTTTTTGTTTTCCACCTCCTTCTCCTTTTACTTCTTCTGCCTCTTCTTTTTGTTTTCCACCTCCTCCTTTTACTTCTTCTGCCTCTTCTTTTTGTTTTCCACCTCCTCCTCCTTTTACTTCTTCTGCCTCTTCTTTTTGTTTTCCACCTCCTACTCCTTTTACTTCTTCTGCCTCTTCTTTTTGTTTTCCACCTCCTACTCCTTTTACTTCTTCTGCCTCTTCTTTTTGTTTTCCACCTCCTTCTTTTTTTACTTCTTCTGCCTCTTCTTTTTGTTTTCCACCTCCTCCTTTTACTTCTTCTGCCTCTTCTTTTTGTTTTCCACCTCCTTCTTTTTTTACTTCTTCTGCCTCTTCTTTTTGTTTTCCACCTCCTCCTCCTTTTACTTCTTCTGCCTCTTCTTTTTGTTTTCCACCTCCTCCTCCTTTTACTTCTTCTGCCTCTTCTTTTTGTTTTCCACCTCCTCCTCCTTTTACTTCTTCTGCCTCTTCTTTTTGTTTTCCACCTCCTCCTCCTTTTACTTCTTCTGCCTCTTCTTTTTGTTTTCCACCTCCTCCTTTTACTTCTTCTGCCTCTTCTTTTTGTTTTCCACCTCCTCCTCCTTTTACTTCTTCTGCCTCTTCTTTTTGTTTTCTCATCTTCTCCTTTTACTTCTTCTGCCTCTTCTTTTTGTTTTCCACCTCCTCCTTTTACTTCTTCTGCCTCTTCTTTTTGTTTTCCACCTCCTCCTTTTACTTCTTCTGCCTCTTCTTTTTGTTTTCCACCTTCTCCTTTTACTTCTTCTGCCTCTTCTTTTTGTTTTCCACCTTCTCCTTTTACTTCTTCTGCCTCTTCTTTTTGTTTTCCACCTCCTTCTCCTTTTACTTCTTCTGCCTCTTCTTTTTGTTTTCCACCTCCTCCTTTTACTTCTTCTGCCTCTTCTTTTTGTTTTCCACCTCCTTCTCGCCTTTTACTTCTTCTGCTTCTTTTTGTTTTCCACCTCCTTCTCCTTTTACTTCTTCTGCCTCTTCTTTTTGTTTTCTCATCTTCTCCATTTGCTTCCTCTGCTGCTTCTTCCTTTTGTTTTCCACCGTCTCGCCTTTTACTTCTTCTGCTTTTTGTTTTCCACCTTCTTCTGGAGCCGGGGTGGCCGAATGGTAGAGCGTTGGACTCTCAATGCTCGGGTCGTGAGTTCGATTCCCGGTTGGGGCCAGATATTTGTGCTGGCCTTTTTTTCTCGTTGCCCCGTCTTTGATATCACCCTTATGTGGTGGAAAAGGACGTTAAACTCCCAAACACCCACCCTCCCTTTCCACCTTCCCCTCCTTTTACTTCTTTTTCTGTGTCTTCTTCTTCTGCCTCTTTTTGTTTTCCACCTTCTCCAATTTTTAACCCCCCCCCCCTCTTCTGCCTTCATTTCTTTCTGTTTTCCATCTTCTCCTCCTTTCACTTCTTCTTCTGTCTTCTTCTTCTGTGTCTTTTTGTTTTCCACCTTCTCCTCTTACTTCTTCTGCTTCTGCCCGTTCTTCTGCTGTGTTACGCATGAACTCGTTTCCCAGATGGATGGGCAGTTGGAGTTTGCATCACTATCAGTAGCTTTTGCGCAGTCCCCAAGAACTGAAAATTGTTACTCATCCCAAACTGGGCCTCCTTAAAGGCCGGACATACCTGTTCAGTACGAGGGTTGATTTCCTGTTACGCATGTGCACTGAACCTTCCTGTGTGACTCCCCTCAGCCTGCTATGCGGGAGTTCTGCGTCATAGGTGAATGTTTTGACGTTATCATTAGTATATGTTTGTGTGTTTTATTTCGTCGCATACAGGCGTGGAGCGGCAGTTTGAGGCACAGGGCCGCACGGCCCTCCGTCTGGCCCACTTCCTCAGCAACTTTATGCAGAACGTTGACGAGTATGGAGAGTTCGGTGACCTCAAGGGCGACAGACGTCTGAACGAGACACAGATCTTCGCTGAGGTCATTGCTAACGTCATGGGCGACTTCAAGTAAGAGGGCCCCCTCTCTCTCTCTCTGTATTGTTACTGTTGTTTCATCGTCCTTAGATTTTTTTAAAAATTAAATCACGTGCTTTCTTTCATCCGTGGTTCCTGAATCCTTTCCCGGGCACACACATCATTCTCATTCTTGTGCACTTGACAGTGAAGATTAATTGAAAAAGAGCATGTCAGTGATGTGATGACAGTATTTCGACATTTTTTTAAAGACAGTCTTATGCAGGACCAGTTCTCAGATATTTGTAGAGGCTTTTACGCCGATAGAAAATCTGTTATGGTGACCGACGTCTAACGCCACAAGCACACTGAGCTCTCGGGGGGGAAAATGGGGGGGGGGGTACGTCAGTGTGACGTCAGACGTCATGCTGTCTTTCACAAAATGGACATTATTTAGCAGTTATTCCCCATCAAGCTGTGGGATACCGAGGAGTATTTTGATCCTAGACGCTGATCAACCCTGAGCTTTAGCGAAGGCCGGGTCGATTGCGTCTTGGATCAAAATACGAGTTGGTATACCAACAGCTTGATGGCGTGTAAATGCTTTATCATCCTTTTTTGGGTCAATTTATGGTATATTTTGAATAATTATCCTAGTAAAAACTGACAGTCGACAGCTGCTGCACATAGCAGACGAACGAGTTTGTACGTCGGCAGAGCACGACGCCGACAGAATAAAGTGAGCTTTTTATGCTGGCAAGACGGTGTCACTTCACTCATGAACCCAAATCAAAACAAAAACACAAGTTTTAAACTTCCACTAAAGACACAAACATGCTGACGCTTTCAAGGAAATGTAAATTTGCTAGGTGAATGCGAAACCGGTCCAGCACAGCTCAGTCTGCTCACGCTTTGCACGATTAGGGCCCGTTCAAGCGGGGGTCTTACTGTCGCGATTCTTCACGAAATCTGAAGCTTTGTGAGTGATTCTAATATTTGTAGTACATGTACACCGATTAAAGTGTTCTCCCCCCAGCAGCTACATTTTATAACTGCATGCATGACTCAAACGATTCAAGAAGCTTCTGTTCAATCGGAGGTCTGTCTAGACCGAAACCGCTGCCATTCTCTGCGCCGATAGCACACGGCCAAATCAGTAAACAGCATGCATGTCGGTGAGACGCCAGCTTCGATTGAACTTTTTGAGAACGACTTTTGATAAGTGTTGGTTAAAACTCCGAAATTTGAATAAGGAGTGCTTTCTAGGCACAGGCTACTGTTATTTTGTACTTGAACAACGAGTTTATGAAGTCGGAAACACCGATATGCCGAGTCAAAATGTTTCGTCGATGGTGTTGACATAGGGAGCGAGTTCTCCCCGATGTGTACTTGCTCATCGATGACGATAGTTTTTTTGCCAAAAAGGCTGTATCTGTTCTTTCTGTCTGAAAGAAAACCTTTTTGCAGGGAACCATGCCTGATTGTCATGTGATGTCGTGCTCTGTGTCACAGGATTTCTCAAGTACTAGTACAATACGGACACTTATTCCACAGGAGAGATCAAAGAAAAAGAGGCCGTCCGCTATGGATGATAAAACTTCATACCATCTCTCTTCGGCGCTTTTTCAGAATCCTGGGCAGCGGTGCGTTCTTCGATCGATACACGTTCCGCATGTCTCCGCCTGTGAACAACACGGACCCAAGGTTCGTGAACGGCATCACTCGCGAGTTCTTTGGCCCGTACGCCTGGCGACACAGCACCGCTCAGGCCGGCCTCGACTTCTTCAACGCTCTCGACTTCTCCGGCTTCAAGAAGTTCTACACGGACGAGCCGTGGTTCCAGAACATGAAGGCTCGCTGGGCCACTAACTTCTACGATCTGAAGAAGTTCACGGCGAAGCCGATGATCAGGTAACTTGAGACAGGAGAGAAATAGCGGAGCAGGTGGAGTGCTGTGGTATCATTAGGAGAAGAGTTGAATCAGTGTTAAAAAAAAAGAAATATAGAACAGCGCACTTGCATAGCGCAGGTGGTTGGTCAGAACGTAGCAACGTGCAGGTGTGTGCCAGAAACCCTTTATGAGCCCGACCCCGACAACCCCCAGCCCGCCATTTGATAAGACTGGTTTAAAAAAAAAAACCCACCTTACACCAGTGGGAGCCACTTCAAGCAACTATTACGTTAGGCATGGGCCTTCCCCGCTAGGCCCGAGACCACTGAAGATTATTGCATAATACTAAATAGTGGCTTGAAGTGGCGTGTAGTGATCTGAAGATTTCAAGTGAAATTGCTATTTTTGCATGGGCCTTAGTTAATAGTGGTTCGGATTTTGTCACTGTGCACTGTATCTGAATTATGATGATCGAACTAAGTTATAATGGCGAGTATAAAATTTGATATTTAGCCTATGCGCAATACGCGATCCATGTGTTGTGTATGTGTCTCTTGTGCTGATTGTATAACGGTTTCATGTGACTGACGTGTTTTTAATGTTGAATTGATTAATAAGCGTTCCTTAACCGTTGGTCTTTTCTTCTGTCTGACAGGTCGGACTACAACGGCACGAGTCTGATCCGGTTTGAGTATTATCCAATCACGTTCCGCGCTGCTACTTACGAGGACGGCGAGTGGCTGAGGCCACAGTTTAAATGTGACGGGCGCGTGTCTGATTGGGTGGTCACCTACCTGGCCCCCATCTTCGGCAAAAACGACCTCAAGACCAGACTTGAATTCAAGTGAGTATTGGATGATATTGTTTCTATCTTTTGCTCATTCACTTTTCACAGTTGCAAGCAAATTGGGCCGCACATGCAGACGACCGCATACATAGTTTGTAAAGTCTTTGTCGTATTGGTACTAAGTCACAGCAGTGAAGTATGTGTATGGTTGCAAAAACAGGAAATGCTCTGAGGTGAGGTGTTGATTACCAGTTGACGATCCCATCAGTTCAAAGTTGTTTTTTTCCCTGTCAACAGAGGCGTTGTCACAGTGGATGTGAAACTTGACTACCTCGACATCAATCAGTGTCCCAGCAGCTTCTATGCTGCTAACGCATTCAAGAACACAGCACGATGTGACTACGAGTCACAATACGTGAGTTTATTCTTCCCCGTGTCTGTCCCTGTGGCTGTGTGGTTGTTTCTCTCTCTCTCTCTCTCTGTGCCGTTCTCTGTCTGCCTGCCTGCATGTCTGTCTGTCAAACTTGCCGTCTTTGATTTTTTAAAAAATTGTATCTCTTTTTGTCTTTGTCTTGTGTAGACTTTCTTTCTTTCATTTTTTTTTTTTGGAGGGGGGGAGGGGTGAGGTTGTTGCAGCAACGATTGCTTGTAAGTCAGTCATTGTTTGGTGTAATCACTTCCGCTGGACAATATATCTCTCTCCCTCTCCGTCTCCCTCCCCCTCCCCTCTCTCTGTATGACAGTGTGTGTGTGTGTGTGTGTGTGTGAGTGAGTGAGGGGGGGGGGGGGCGCAGGTCGTTTTGTGTGCTTTTCTGTGCTTGTGCGTCGTCGGCATTGCTTCCATTTTACTAATTTTCCATGTGGCGAAGGCTTGAGTTCTCTTCTCCAGTCAGGTTTTTTTTGTGTGTGTTCAGTCAGTGTTCAGAATTACGCAGTCGATATTTTCTCAGGTCATTTCGCCCGTGACCGACTAGGTGAAACGAGGTGACCAGACAATGTTTCCTGTTTACCTCAGATGGACAGCCAGACACACCTGACGGTTGGCGATTTGCTTTGCGGTGGTTTAAAGGCGGAGGATCGAGGAGGATTTATTATGTTAATGTATGCGTTTTTGCTTTGTCCTTGGGTTGTTTCGTTCTGCAAGACACGTCTACCCTACTTAGATGCTGCTTCTGTTACAGGCTTTTGTCAGTTGAGGCTTTGTATTTCTGATGACCTGTTAATGCGTTTTCAATTTGTCCTTAAGGCGTCTCGAGCTGCAAAACACGCCTGTCGTACCGTAGCGTGCATTGTTATGGATTGTGAGTAAAGGACCATTCGTGTTCTAGCGATCCTCGAAGATGCGGCTTTACTGTCCTCAGTTTAGATGTTTCAAGCTGCAAAACACGTCTATCATACTTAGAGGTCGCAACTTTTAAGGAGTGTGTTTGTAGAGGAGTACTGCTTTTTGCTGCTGCGGCTGCTGCCGCTATTTTCATAGCTATATATTGAGGTGTTTTCCGCTATCTATTGAGGTGTATTAAGGAAACAAGAAGAACACGTTTCGGGCTGCGAAAAAACACGTCTTTCGTATATAGAGGTAGCGTCTCGAGGACTTCGAGCCGCAAAACATGTCATTTAATTGCCCCTCGAGGGATAAATAATTTAAAGTATCTTTAACTTGAAGAACTTAGAGATGGCATCTAGTGTGTGTTGAAGACTGGTTTTCAAGGGACCTGTTGAGAGGTTTTCACACTAGGCCTCTAGACAGTTCGAGCTGCAGGTCTGTCGCACTTAGAGGTAGCAGCGAGTACAAGCTTGTGTGTGTTGAGGTTTGGTTTTGGTGGGTACCTGTTGTGATGTATTCTTAATTTGTCCTGAGACAATCTGCAAAAACCCGCCGGCAGAGGTTCCATCTAGTAAAGACCTATGTTTGGGAATTGGTTTTCTAGGAGCCTATTTCTATGGATGGTGGTGGTGGTTGTTGTTGTTTTGCGGTTTTTCCCCCACTTTGTCCTTGAGACGTTACGAGCTCCAGACAGGTCCATCAAACGTAGAGGTAGCGTCTGTTACAGGCTTGTGTTACGGATACTCATTAATGTTCGTCTGTGATGTTTTGTCCTTGAAACTTCAGATTTCCAACGTTTGCTCATTGTGCCGAGATAACAAAGGTAGACAGAGAAGTAGTTAGCCCGGGGGGCAAAGTCCGGTAATAGGATGACTAAACCCCAGGAGCGAGTGCAAACAAGAATCAAGGCCGACGAGGTTCTTTCACAGAATCTGTCAACCGTGAACGTCTTTACGCTCTAATTGGCTAGGCGATGCCATGGGGAATTATGTACAGTCCTTCAGTTTCCAACGCGGAATACCTCATGTGATAGAAAAGGTGGATGGGGAAGCGGGTGTGGGGGGGGGGGAGAGCAATTTTGCGGAGGGCAAGACATTTTTCTTGAAGAAAATATAGTTTGGCGTTGGGGGACTTCACTTGACTGTATTGGCGCTGAATTTGTTTGCCCTGCGGCAGCCGTTTCAGCAGATTGGGCTTCCATTGCCCTCGTTATGGGAGACAGGACGCGGCTAACAGCGAGCTGCGGAGAGCGGACTTGTTTGTCGTACACACTGAACATCTAGCAAACAGGCAGTAAGAACCTTACTAGTTTGCCGCTCTGTAAGAGATTTGTTTCTCTGCACTGCCGGTTGACTTTAACTTGAATACAGGAAACCCGTTGGAATGTGTGATTGGGTGGGTAAGGAAAGTCACGGGCAATAAACATCGAAGGCTCTTGACTCGTGGGTTTGCAATTAATTGTGGATACTTCGCCTTCACAGCATTTGAATAGACTCGTGCATGTATACCGAAGTTTGTACATGTATTTAGAACCTCAATGGTCGCTTTCGGCGTGAAGAATCGTTCTATCAATCTACTCAGTAGCGTGTGACACCCTCATCCATTGCGTATACCACTACGGGACCTGTTTCAGCGTTTGCCTGATCACAGAACACACACCTGTCAGTTTACAGCTCTGTGGCTGGGATTACTGAGAAAGACGATGTCCTCTGGCCGTCCTTGGCACTGGCGGAATAGTCACGTGATTAGACTGTGATTGTTCCCTAGTGCCTTAGATGGACTTTGGGCTGCATTGGCAATCCGACTTGGAGTTTGGGGTCGTTGGTTTTAACTACCCTGTTCTTGTGTGTGATTGTCTACTGACTTTCGAAGTTTGCTGTTTCTGGGACTCGGTTCAAATCAAATTGACGGCAGAGAGTATTACGGACATTTACGGTCACGGTACTATCCCGTTTTAGGCGGTTTTTGTTGATATACCAGTATAATCTCTTCTGTGTCCGTTTGTTTTGTGGTGGTGTCGCTGAAAATTTTCTTCTGATCAGATTGACGGCAGAGAGTATTACGAACGGTCACGGTCCTACGTTGTTTTAGGCGATTTTTGTTGACATACCAGTATAATCTCTTCTTTGTCAGTTTAAGTTTTGTGGTGGTGTCGCTGAAAAATTTCTTCCCAGAAGGCTGCTGACACTGTCAGCGTTCTCTTTGCTTTCTCTTCCTTTGCTTTGCCTTACTTTGCTTTGCTTGTGACTGTTCTCGTGTTCATTACACTGTGACGAAAGCACACTGGTCGGCACTCATAGCCTACACTCTTTATTTCTTTATTTCACTTCTTTATTTCAGTGTGTCGCCCTGGAGGGAAAGCGTTTCAACACAGGGGGTTACAAGTGCGAGTGTCGCCAGGGCTACGAGTATCCGTTCAACGACCTGGCCTGGTTCTTCGACGGGCAAACCATGGAACAGGAGTATGGAAAACTGCAGAGAGGGGAGCCGAACAGGTGGGTGGATTTTCAGTCATGTTTCGGATTTCACGTACAACCGCATTTCTGGTCAGTTTTATATGTACTGTATTTTAATTGCAATTCCGGTGTGTAGGGATGGAAACTGAATAGCTTGCCAGAACTTAGACTGGTAGACTTCGGAATCGCACGCCGAAAATTCCATTTGCTATCACAAGAAAGGGTCTTGTTGTTTTTTTTACTGAGGAAGTTCAGACAAGGTTGTGCCGAAGAGCATAATGAAAGCAAAAATGTGTTTAATAAAACAAATATAATTTTCTGCTTAGAGCATCAGACTGCATCATCTTTTCAGAGACGTACATAACATGTGTATGTCTCTGGTCGTTTACACTTGAGTTTGTCGCCTGACTGCTCCACTGGATACGAACCATATGGCATGACTTCAGTCGATGCGCTGTAAAACCGGAGGGTCGCGTTACTGTTAGAGGTGTTCATTAGTGCTTCCTTTTTGACTATGGTTGATGTTTTACACCAGTGAAATTCAAATGTACTGACTGTTACCCGTTTCCCTTTTGCAGGTACCATACCCTCAGGTGCCGTATCGGTGGCGCGTCCTCGGTAGCAGCAAGCCTCGTTCTGGTGGTTGCCATGGCAGTAATGCAGTTGCTGGTGTGATCAAGACTGCTGGGGGGAAAGGGGAATGGGGGTGGGGTTGGGGGATATGACAAAAACAATTAGATTAATCAAGGAAGGTAGGTAGGAATTAAAACTAAAAAAGCATGATCTGTACCCTCGATAATAGTTATCCAGGAATCAAAACCATGAAAAATATTGGGGGGGGGGGGGGGGGGGTTCCCTCTTTTTTTTTTCTTTTTTTTTGCTGGAGCCGTGCATCGCACGCAAGACACAAAGACCATGTGATCATCATCTTTCGTTCAGTGTCATGTATACTTATATCCCATCCTTAGTTTCAGCCATATTTCTCTAGTCTAGTCTGCTTTTACTGCAATCTTCACTGGTTTATTTCTAACCTTCATCTGTAAAGGTAGACTCAGCCTGCTCCTTTTGCATCTGGCTGGTGCCATCCTGATTATTATTATTATAATCGGCGGACTTAAAATTACATCTGACTAAAACTAGTAGTTGTAAGGGAGTGCTGAAACTTGTGCCAATCACGGGTGATAGTTTTGTTTTTCAATCATACATATCACATAACCTCATTGTTTTGTACTGGCTGAGCTAGTAAAAACATTCTTTTTGTATGTATAAACAAAACACCTATGGAGCTGTACAGCATTTGCGAACGTTTCTCATTCCATTCTTGCCTCCTTGTACATTGTCATTCAGATCTTTGCATTTGCCTAAGTATAACGTATCGCTGCACAAAAACAATATCAACACTTCCTATGTTTCTGTTCTGCCTAAATGCGTTTAGGATTAAGTGCCAAGGTATTCTTCCCCCCTTGAGAACTGCAGTTTCCTACAATCATACTATAGCCATGACAAAATAAGGTGGCTGTAATCCTCAGAATTGTTACTATGCACACGATTTTGTTTTTCAAGTTTCCATTACTTTGTAAGATTCCCTGTGATGATCACCGCACAGAATTTACCGTCATTTTGTGTGCAACTACAAATGATGAACTGAGTGCACACAGGGTTCACGAAAGCTGTTCAATTCTGCGAAGGATATTAACGTTACAGTTTATGCTCATAATTATGATACTTGTATATATTTTGTACAGACGCTGTGTTTGCACAGAACAGAAACTTGCTGCCTTTCAAAAAAATAAAACCCTTACTGTTAGTTTTACCAGCCGTTCTTTGGTCTTAACCTGTAAAATGCTGCATTTATATTATGTGCATTGATTTTTCTTCAATGTTCCTATACTTTTTTTTTTAAATGGGAGGTGTACGACTTAAACGTTACTGTGAACGGTTTCCCCTCTTTAAAAAAACAAAAACAAATCCGTTCTATTCTCTGAGCGTCTGTACAAACTGTCTTGTGTACATAACCTGTTTCATAATAGCTTACTGTTGATTTTTTATCGTCAGAAAATGAATGTACATAGAGATGAACACAAGATGACTTTTTATAATCAGTGAATATTTGGAAGAGATTTTGCTTTTGTAATAAAATCTTTTATAGAAAAAAGTGCGCGTGCGTGCGTGTTCGTGTGTGTGAGAGAGATGGCACAGCTGGACTGAGTACATGTAATATTATTCCAGGCTGAGTGTGGGTTGCTTTCACGGCTGTAGCGTAAGTTCTGGAGTATTCCAGCTGGGAGCGCACGCGCACACGCACACACGGCACACACACACGGGGCACACACACACACGGGGCACACACACACACACGGGGCACACACACACACACACGGGGCACACACACACACACACACGGGGCACACACACACACACACACACGGGGCGCACACACACACTGGCGCACACACACACACTGGCACACACACACTGGCACACACACACTGGCACACACACACACACACGGCACACATACGCACGCACACAAACCAAAATACCCGCGCGCGCACGCACACACACACACACCTGTGCCGTTTCCCCCGGCATTGTGCTGCTTCAGTTGACGAGGATACCAGTTGAACTCGGTGGAAGAACGCTGGACTTGTAATGCCGGCCAGGGCCCGTCGTGTTCGAATCCCGGCTGGAACAGATCCAAATACATTCTCAGTTTGTCCTGGCATTTTCTTTCAGTGTTGCCCCGTCGTTTATATCACCCTTATATGGTGGGAAAAGACGTGAACGATCCATACAAACAGCTGCCTTCCACATCCCCTTTAGATGGTGGGCATTAAAGCCTCTATGTTCTGAGGGAAAACCTTCCGCGTACGGCGAAACTCTAGGCTGTTTACCAAACGCCCAGATTATCCTTTTGGCCACTGCGACCATTTTCGTGACTTTGGGGCTTCTAATAGTAGAGAAATATGGACGGACTTTTGGTCTTTAACGCGTCCATACCTGCACTACAATAGCCCGCGCCAGTCAACGCTGACTAGTTGGTCTTCAGTCCACAACCCCAATAACGTTGCTTGCCCAATGCGCGATACGCTTCTGCGTACATACCCCAACAAAAGCCACCACAATATTGTTTTAGATCATAGATAGCAAATACCTAGATCCGGCGACTGTGACGTCATTTTCCACTGAGACTGAAGGGGAGAGCGAAAAGCCGTATAGGTGCGCAAGGAATCACGGGATCGTTGGCCGGTTCGGCTGTGGTACATGTACATGTATTTGGTATCTGTGTTACAGATGCGATATTGTGTCCCAAGTGTCTGATTCTGATATTAAGTGCATTCGGTGAAACTCCGGTCTGTTCCGCCGCCGCAGCGTTCAAGTTATATGTCTCACAAACGCATTGATACTTTAACCCCCCCCCCCCTCCTACACACACACACCCGTCAACGACTGAACCAGTCTCAGTAGTTCGGCCTGAGTCAACGTTTTTGCGGCCGCTGACTGAACCGTTCTGAGCCATACTGATACCATACTTTTATCTTTTACTGATATATACTTTCTTCTCAGGCTTTTTCATATTCGCACCCTCACACACTGATACTGAGTCTGAAATGGCAAAACATCAGAAGAAAACAAGAATCACCCTAGTTTTGATAGTTTCCCTTCCGAACTTTAAAGTTTACGACATCAGTACTAATTATATGAGCTCAAGCCGTGACCATCGCTGATGCAAGTTCATGGACTATTTATAAGGTTTTCATGGGACAATCACGTGCAACATTATCCAGGGCCCGCATGTAAAAGTCGGGGTTAGGGAGTTCAGCCCCGGGTTAGAGTCTAACCTCGAACTAAACTAGCACTAGGGTTAAATTTTCAGTTGTTTTTTGTTTTTAATCAGGAAGCGGGTCCATTCCAGCAAGGTGCCTATGTCGTTATAGAAGGATTTCTGTCTTTCTTTCTTCGCTTCCTTTTTCATTTAATCAGTTTTGTCAGTTTTGGGGTTTTTTTTGGTCCTAGTCTGTGTTAGGGTGGCCGGTTAAATTTGGCTCGACTTTTACATGCGGGCCCTGATCTCACGATCACTTAAGGCGGACTGACAGGGACCTACGCTGCTCAAGTGACTACAATCGAAAATCAGTGTGTCCGTCGTCAGTGGAAACCGTGACGCCAGTATGGCCGCGTCAAGTAATAGGAATCAGGTGGGAATGGATTCAGTATTTTACTTGACTGACTTGGATACCTTTACTTTCGATTCATCACTGCCATTCGTCCGTTTTGCATTGAAACACTCGGGAACAGAACTTTATTGTGCCGTCAGAGTTCAGATGTGAGCGGCAAAAAGAACTTGACTGAATCAGGCAAGAAGTGGGTCAGTCCGACAACCGCCGGTCTCCGCCGATTTGCACCCATGATTGACTCGGAAATAAGACCATAGACTGGATGACACTACCGCGCGGTGGAGGTGGTTGAATGCCCGGCCAACCAATCACAACAACTGTTGCACTGGGCGATTCACCTGACTGTCATCTCCAAAGACTGCAAACAAGAGCAGTAATGCAGAGCGGAGAGGCAACGCTGCGGTGATTTGGCCACTTCATTGGTAAGGCTCTAGGCAGGCGTAGGACTCGCAAATTCGTATGAAATGTCAGTTTTGTTGGAGCCATGTTTGGCAAAGGTGCTGGTTTGTAGACTGAGCTTTTGTCGGTATGAAAAAGTGTAGGTTTGTGGGGCAATGCGCATGCGAAGGGTGGCAGGAGGGAAACAGCCACTCAACCCGGCGCGGCCTCTGAACAGGTCATACTCTGCAGGAATCGGGCGTGTGTATGTGTGAAGAAAGGGGTGAACCAAGTCTCCGGTAAACCAGAGGCTACTGGTAGTCCGAATACGATCTTAGAGTGAACACCGATCTGCAGGAACTCATAAAAAGCTCTTTCTCATTCATGTTATTGGTTCTTGCACGAAGTAAACTTGACAAGTTGGCTGTAACAAGAGGAATAGCCCAATACATCCATTACAACTAATGACTGTTTTTCTCCAGATAAGTGGGGCATCATGCAGCAGTAGAGAGCATCTCTGGAGACTACGCATGCACACCTGCAGCACCATGATCATGGATGCAGCCAATAGTGCCACTGAGGGAATTAAAACGACAACCACAGTGAACACCCCATCACCAGTATCACCCATTAGTGTTCCAGAAACAGGCGGGCGTGTTCCCTTTGACCTGGATTCAAACATCTCTACACGCTGGAGAAATATTGGGAACAAAGAAGGCTTGGAGACTGACTTTCAGATAGCCAACTTTCTGGTTCAGTTGTGAGTGAAGTTTAATTGACAAAGCGTCAATTTTGTATGGAGGTATTGTCTGGTGTCAGTGGCTACTTGTACGGTACATTGCTATACAATGTATAATATACATGTTTGGCATTTGCTTCAGTAATCTGGCAATTAAATGAAAACAAAATTACCGTCTGAGAGAAAAAAAAAAGGCCAAATATTGGCTTATCAGGTCCTTGCTGTTTTCCAGATTATGCTAGAAATGAGTTTATAATTATGTGAACATTGATGCAGTTCACACAGTTTCAGGTATGAGAACCACAGAAGGAGCAGAGCTGATCACTGCATCAGATGCGGCACATGCCTGACACTGTACTGTATGGGATGTTGTCGGTTTGTACAGACAGCATCCTCAGAGACGGCAACAGATTTTACCCCAAGTAATGCACCCATGAAACTCGGTGATGACAAGGAGCTACTTTCATGTGCTGGCATGTATGTGACAGACACCAATACACAGCAGCCTGAAGCTTTCACTGAGTGCAAGCAAGAAAAAGAGATGAAGACCAAACCTTGTGGTGACATTCATGCAGTGTCTGAAGAGATCTTTTCGCAAAGGCCTTTGCCATTTCATATCAAGGCAGAAACTGATGTCACTGCTATGGCAAGTGAAACACCTCCCAATGAAAATCATGCAGACATGACTCAGGAGTTGCAAAAAGTGCAAGACAGCTCTCCGAGTTGTAAGATGTCTCCTAGATCCCCAAAGGCTCATGACGCATTTGAGGCAGTCATTTTCCCAAAGATTCCTGAGCCCATGAAGGCTTTTGAGGTCACAGAGGTTCATGTCCATGATTCCCCACTCTGTTCCGACTCCCCTCACGTTCGTGACTCCCCCCACGTTCCTAAATCTCTCGATGTTCTAAAATCTCCCAGTGTTCCCAAATCTCCATTTGTTCTGAACACTTGTGATGCCCCAGAGGCAGTTATTTTCCCAACTGTTCCCAAACCTATGAAGACGTTCAAGCTCGCTGAGGTTCATGACTCCCTGCAGTGTTCTGACTCCACTTCTATTCCTGACTCTCCAGATGTTCCTGACTTACCAGTATTACCAAGGTCCCTCAGAGTTTCTGACTCCTCAAAGACTCATTGCATGCAGCATCCACCAAACTCCTCTGAAGTCTCAGACCCCACAAAAAACGCTGAATTCCTAGAGACACCCTGGGCCTGTTCTCCAGAAGTTACCGTCTCCAACCCTGTTGGATTAGAACAGGGTCAGGGTAGCCATTTCCATGTCAGAGATGATGTAAATTCAGTTTTTGGTCACAACACTGACCTGAAAGGAGGAGAGGACCAGGACACTAATGTTGAGGTTGAAGAGTCCCACGTGTTACCTCATACAGGTGTTGATAATTATACTACCACTCCTGATCAGGTATCATGTGACAGTCATTGCTCTGTCAAGCCTTGCAGCATCAAACTGAAGAGGATGTTCTGCTGTGGGGAATGTAAAACTGCTGGTTTTACTGATTCAGCCAGCCTGAACTCTCACATGCTGAACCATCAGAAGGAAAAGGTTTTTGTTTCTAAAGCAATGAAGCCTTATAAATGTCAGACATGTCGCCTCACGTTTAGCTGTTCCAGCGGCTTGAGGAGACACATGAGTGAGAACGTTGGAAAGAAACCGTATGTCTGTAACGCATGTAACTCTGCTTTTACTCATGTCTGTAAGATGCGCCAGCATATGCTGAAACATGGGGAAAAGATGCAACTGTCGTGTGAGATGTGTCAGAAGACTTTTGTTTCACTGCATCAGTGGAGGGTGCACATGGAAGAACATGCTGAGACCCACAGAATACAAAATTTATGTGGCGTGCCCAGTTCTGATCATAGAGAGGCTGCAGGGCACCTGATAAAATCACATGCAAGTGGAGAATGTAAAAAATCATTTGCTCAGGCTAGAGATCTTGAGAAACGTGTGCAATTTAAGCACACAGGGGAAAGATCTTCTGTTTGTGAGATTTGTGGTTTAAGTTTTGCTGACGTCAAGGTTATGAAGAAACACAGGCAGATCCACAAACGTGGACGAGAAAAGCGTTTTGTTTGTGAAGTTTGCAATTCTCGCTTTCACCATCACGCATCTTTGAAGTATCACAGACTTACGCATTCAGGCCAAAAATCATTTGTTTGTGAACATTGTAAAATAGCGTTTTACACTGCCAGCCACCTTAAATGTCATGTCAAACTTAAACACCTAGGGACATCTAGGCCAAGAACTAAAGCGATTTCCTGTCACATTTGTCTGACCTTGCTGAGATCTAAATCGCACTTGAAAGAACACATGCATTTGCACACTGGAGAAAAGCCATATACATGTGATGTCTGCAGTTCTGCCTTTGTGACTCTGCAGAATGTGAGAAGACACAAGGCCACAGCACACACAGAGGAGAGACCCTATGTGTGTGAACATTGCAGTACCACTTTCAAAACCATATGCACTCTGAAAATTCATCTGAGAACACACACCAAAGAGAAACCCTATGTTTGTGACCAGTGCGGAGCCACATTTTCACAGCACAATGCGATGACACGACACGCACTGCGCCATAGTGGGAAGAAACCTTACACTTGTCAGCAGTGTGGAATTTCCTTCACACAGTCTTATAGCCTCACCATTCACATGAGACGGCACACCGGTGAGAGGCCATATAAATGTCAGGTGTGTGATTCCTCATTCATAGACTCGTACGGATTGAAGAAGCACTGTCTGAAACATACACTGCACAAGTAGGTCTTCGTAACACCATATGAACACCATATATGAACATGTGCAATTTAAGCACACAGGGGAAAGATCTTCTGTTCGTGAGATTTGTGGTTTAAGTTTTGCAGACATCAAGGTTTTGAAGAAACACAGGCAGATCCACAAACGTGGACACGAAGCATTTTGTTTGTGAAGTCGGTTTGCAGTTCCTGCTTTCACCATCACATAGTCTGCCTGAACTGTTACTTTTTGCTCATGGCTTAGATAGTGCCATATTGTAAGAAATTATGTGGGGTTTTTTGTTTTTGTTTTTGCTTTGTTCTGGTTTATGTGTTGTTATTGTTTGTTTTGGTGCAACTCGCTTCTCTTCCTCTCCCTC
This sequence comes from Batillaria attramentaria, assembly GCA_018292915.2. NCBI lineage: Eukaryota > Metazoa > Mollusca > Gastropoda > Batillariidae > Batillaria > Batillaria attramentaria. The sequence continues at coordinate 514,152 of JACVVK020000084.1, forward strand.
AGTGTGGACAACTGACATTTAAAAAAAAAAAAAATGGACATGAAAACTCATACTGCGGTAAAATGCTTTTCAGTTTCAAGACGTGCTTTCTTCTGCCAGGAAGTGCATTTTAATAATTTGTGTGCTGGAATGTGCATACATGTGCACCACCATTAGTGTCAGCTAGAAAAGTTGTTCTTTTTCTTTTTTTATTGTTTTATTGTTTTTTGTATTAATGTTGTTATTCATATTCATTTTTTTAAAAAAGTGCGTGAAATACAGATCATTACGTAACATGGAAGTGCTGTACATGTAATGTGTATGCATGGGTATGGTCCAGGTGAGGTGGGCAGAGCTTGCGACATTTGATTTCTCCCTTTTTTTCTCCCTTTCTCCCATTCTTCATTAAAAAAACAAAGAAAGAAACAAACAAACGCAGTTTGATTCTCCCTCTCTTTTGAACTTTGGGGATGGGCAAGTTGATAGATGTCACACCAGGCATACTGGTATACACCACTGACTGAAGTCAGAAAACAAATAAATGTACAAATAACACATAAAACTAGGATGACCCCAACTGTTATAATGACAATGACAAAGTGAAAAAGAAAAGAAAACCACTGAAATCCTGGCCCATGAATAGGTAGTCGAAATTAGTGCACTGCAAGGTTGAATGATGGGCTTGCGATAAGAACAAGTACTGACTGATAAACAACACAAGTAGCATGATGTAAATTATAAGCAACAGTTCTGCAAACCTGTTCAAGCCAATCTGTACGAAGAGACCAGCTGGAAAGTGACAGTTCTACCATTAATTAAAAAAAAAAAAAAAAAAAAACACTGAAGTGCGGCCTTGGATTAAAGTTATGTCTTGCTAGCCCATTCTTTCATATTTGCTTGCAACAACAGATTTGAATAAAGAATAACAATACAGAAAGTTTGTATGTGGTCATGTTTTATGTCCAGTTAATTTTCCAGACCTTTCAGTGACTTTCAGCCTGTTGCATTACAATGACCTGTTCTTATCTTTTGTGGCACTTGTATGTCATACATGATACAACTTCAAGTCACCATTGTAAGGGATAGGCTAAAGGGAAACAATCCTTGTTCAATTCTCCGCCGCATGTATAACGTGACCTCGTAAGCGCGCATGCGGTTTAGCTTCATGTTTCACTTCCTTCCTGTGCGGCCGTCGGTGTCTGCGCGTTTCAAACGTAGCTTACTTTCAGTTTTGCGATGTCAGTTATTATAGAAACATCTATAGGAGATCTAACTGTTGATCTCTACACAGATGAAAGACCAAAATGTGAGTAAACAGGCAGGTCTGTTTTCGACCTTGTTCTCGGGGACCTGCCTTTAACGCACTGGCCGGAGAGAGAACTATGTTGACTCTCTCTCTCTCTCTCTTCCTCTCTCTGTGCCCGTCTGTCTCTTGCCTACACGCCCTGCTCGTATAAAATCCGTGGCGAGTTAGAAAGTGTCTGGCTACTAAACGTATAAAAGTGTTTGACATTTTCAGACGCTTCTGTTCATGTTTACTTTCGCGCGATACAGACTATCACAGCCGCTATCAGCTCGCGATAAAATTTAGTTCTTTTATAATAAGTGCTTTATGTGTGTGAGGCTGTTGTAAAGGCCATTCAGAGTTCCAGTAATGTTGAACTGTGCACGGGGGCTGAAGGTTAATTAAGGTAGCGTACTGCAGAGGACATTGGCAAACTGACAAATCAGTGATGATAATATGATGACGAAAATAAAACTGTCTTATGCCTTTCAGGTTCAAAGAATTTTCTCAAGCTTTGCAAAATGAAATACTACAACTTCAGCCTTTTTCATTCAGTGCAGGTGAGTATATCGATTTGTCAAGTGTAAATGTAATAAAGTTAACTGTTAGCATTTGGTTGGTTTTATTTGTGGCACGCACCATAGTTCTCATTGAGATGGAACTCCTTTAGTATTTTTAGAGATTTGTCATACAGTGTATCAGGAATGATATTGTCAAATAAATCACAGTTTTCCTAGTGACTACAATTCATCTGCTAGTTGTGGCTCAGTCTGTCAGTACCTCTTTATTTGCATATTTTTCCCTACTTTCAAGCAAAACCTGGTCGCACAGACTGGCGACCCAACTGCAACAGGGCGTGGGGGGGAGTCTGTTTATGGGTAAGTAAAATAAACGTACGTCACTCTCCCAAGAAACAACCACCAAAAAACCCCCAAACAACTCAACAAACAAACACATACACACACACACACACACACACACACACACACACACACACAGAGAAAACAAAAAACAACAGCCAAAAAAATAAAAAAAAAACCATATTAACAACAAAATCAGGTACTTTGTAATGACACAGGGCTTCATGTCTGCATTTTGGAGATGTCTGTTTCGATTTTTACCAAGGTGGACATATGTCATATTTTGCACCTTGTGAATATTCAGGATTAATGTCTTGTACATGTACTTTCCCGGTCTGTAGCCGAGTGGTTTGGACCCTCTCGCCCACTACCCTATGTTCTCCAGCCAGCTGTGGCATGCGCCTAGCATACACTGATCCAGGTGGACAAAGCCCGCAGCACACAGCTGTCCAGAGAACATAGGGTAGTGGGCGAGAGGGTCCAAACCACTCGGCTACAGTTCAGCCAGGACATTTGTCCTGTCATAGTTGCCACGGATCTGACAGCCTAGTAACAGAGTATTTTGTAAGTAACAAGAGCTAGTTTTGCATCAATTCCACAGCTCAACTGGGACTAGATTTGGCATACAGAGCTATGTTCACAGCACATGTACTTTGTGGTGCCTGTCTGGCAGTTTCACTTGCTTGCTTCTCTTTGTCCGTAGGATGATTTATGGAGACCAAGCCCGTTACTTTGACATGGAGGTGGTGCCACGGATCAAACACAAGAAACGTGGCCTCTTGTCTATGGTCAACAATGGGAGCGGCATGCATGGTTCTCAGGTACGTGTGGTGTGGTTTTGCTTCAACACTCATGTTTCACAATTTGTAAGCTTCACATTCGTATCCCGGCTGGGGCCAAATATTTGTGCTGGCTTTTCATTGTTGCCCTGTCTTTGATATCAGTATTATCACCCGTATGTGGTGGAAAAGGACGTTAAACCCCCAAACACCCACCCACCCACCGCTTCACAGAAGACAGCTTCTGTTTGGGAGCAGTTGCGCTTGTGAGTGCACCTGTATGCACGGAATAGTCTATCTTAGTACAGCTCTGAATGCAATACACTGCAGGTGTACAAGTGAAATTCAAATTTTTCTACTTGGTAGTTGAAGGATTTCTACTTAGGCACACCTCATGGTGTAGTATGTTGGTAACTCCTCTTTATTTCACTCTTGGTAATATGCATCAGTTCACTTGAAAACGCAGGCATCCCATTTAACAATACCTAACTAACCAGTGTTAAAAAGTTGCAATTGTTGACACCAGTGATCCTTCCAAAAGTAGAGTGTGACTGACATTCCTTTCGTTTCTCCAGTTCTTCATCACACTTGGCGAAAACCTGGACTACCTGGACGGCGTTCACACGGTTTTCGGCGAGGTTGCAGAAGGCTTTGAGGTGCTTGACAAGCTCAACGAGGCGTACTGTGATGAGAAACACAGGCCCTATAGGGACATCAGGTATGGAGTCAGCCCGCTGTACACCATTATGCAAGCTGAGTTCAGGGGCATATTCACTGCTGTCTTTGTGTCCATTACCGTTTGGTGGTACAGATAGTGTAATGACTTGATGAACATAGTTCTGCAGTTGTGGAGAGGTGATGAACAGAAACAAGAAATCTGACAAGTCACATGCTCATTCCTTGTTCTGTGACTGGTTGCAGGATTTTTCACACAGTGATTCTTGATGATCCGTTTGATGACCCAGAGGGCTTGGAGTATCCTGACAAGTCTCCAGGGCCGACCAGGGAAATGTTGGAGGTGAGGATAAAGTCAGTTTGTTGCATAGTCGTGCCTTATACAGCTGTGCACTTTGGCTTACAAAAGTGAGGTTGAAAATGAAATACAGAGGCATGTACTGGAAAAAATATTTCAAACAAAAAAGAAGGAATTGACATACACTGTATTTCCTTTTCTGATTAATGGTTTGTGCTTTCCTTTAATAGTGTGGGACCTTGTAATAATCGCCTTGATATAGTACCATGCTGGGCTTTGATTCTTGACTTGGAACCATGCAAGATTTGTGCTGGGGAGAAAAATTTGCTTCATGTGAGAATTGATGAATGCATTTTTTTTTTTTTTAAATGATATCGTGCGCTGTGAGAGGAAAGTTTGCAGCTACAAGTATTAACACATTTTACATGTATTTAACACACCTTGGGGATTCTTTGTTCTTGTGGTTCTCTTCACACCGCTCCTGTACTTTTCAATTTGGTTCGGGCATCTAATGTATGTAAGAATACAGCAAGAAAAATCGTTCTTTGACAGTAGTTTTGCAGGGGTCTGCACTCCTCTTTGGATGGTTCTGGAAATCTTCACATTTCTGTGTTGGGGAGAAGACAAATATTGACCATTGCTAGTCAGGGGAATAGGTTCCTGCATAGGTGACTTCCATAAATAATGTTCAGAGTACATCTGTTTACTTTTGTGTTTTCAGAGTGACAGAATTGGTGTGGATGAAGAAGTAGATGACACAAAAGGCATGACCGAGGAAGAGATCAAAGAGATGGTGGAACAGAGAGAAGCCAAGGCCAACGCTCAGCTGCTGGAAATGGTGAGCGCTTTCAGATTTTGAAGGCATAGACATAAAGCTTCAGTGTATTTGCTCTTACGTCTGTTACAAAGTTTTAATTAAGGTTTGTGGCTTGTAGGACAAAGGTCGTCTTCACAAACTGTTGCAAACTGCCCATCAGAATAATGAAGCACTAGTATCAAGAGATTTGGCCTAGTTAAGGCATCTGCCTGCAGGGTTTGGATCCTTTTGTGGTCAGGAATTTGGTTAGGTAACCACTGATTCGAGCCTAATTCATTTATGGACTTGTTCAGGGTGCCTGTGTTGTCATTGTACAGGGTTCGTACAGGCATTGAATGTCTTTGAAAGTCTTGAAATTTTAGAGACCCTTTTTCAAGTCTTTGAAAGTCTTTAAATTTCGATGTTTTGAAAAAATGTCTCTGAAAAATCGCAATATGATTTTTTCCCCCCCCCCACGGGGCCAGCTCACTGTTTGCGCGTCTCTGGCCGTGTCACTGTGCCTTTCCTTTCGCTCTGCTCACTATTAGGATTGCGAGAGCAGGGTCTTTGAATTTTTATTTTTGGTCTTTGAAAAGTCTTTAAAATGTCTTTGAATTTTGTTCTCAAAATTCTGTACGAACCCTGTTGTATACACATGCATGCAAAGATACCAAGTGTTCACATTAAAGATCCCATTCCAGATTTTGCTTAACCATTTTTCGTGACAGTAGTAAATTTGTTTACCAATATTTAATATGCAATTCTTTTCTATCTAGGTTGGTGACTTGCCCGACGTGGACGTCAAACCGCCAGAGAACGTTCTATTCATCTGCAAACTGAATCCAGTTACCACCTCTGAAGATCTGGAGATGATTTTCTCGCGCTTTGGCCCCATCGTCAGCTGTGAGGTCATCAAGGACCAAAAGACAGGAGAGTCGCTGCAGTATGCGTTCGTCGAGTTTGAAGAAGAGGAGCACTGTGAGAATGCCTACTTCAAGATGGACAATGTTTTGATTGATGATCGCCGCATCCATGTCGACTTCAGCCAGTCCGTCGCAAAGTTGAAGCACCCCCCAAAAGGTAGGTAATGCAGTGATTGCATCAGTGGTTTTTCAAAACTGTACTGCAGTCGTGCAGGGAGCAGATAAGCAAAACTAAGGCAGTAGGCTGCTCATTGGAACCAGTGTCTTATCAAAAACCAGTGCACATTATAGGCTACATCGGCTTATGATTATCCGCACTATGGTGGCACTTGGTAGAACATGACCTTTCCTAACACACACTGTGACACTGTTCACTACATAACACTAACAGTGTTCATCGACTGCATGAACGGTAGTGAGAAACTGGTGAAGTTGAGAATGAACCAGTAGGTCATACTGGCGGCTAATTTCTTCTCTGGTGTTTCTACATTTCAACCGATAAAATACATGTACCAGTAATTACCGATAAACGTGATCACTGGTAATAAGGCATCTTTGGGTGTCAGTAGTCATCTCCACTGGTTTTGGCAGGACAGTCAAATATAAAATGAGCCCTACTCACACCCCCCCCCCCCTCCACACACACACAAACACATACACCCCGCTCCACCTTCCATCCCCCACCCTCCATCCTCATCTCAGTAGGAATCGTAAAATTATTCTTATTACAGCCATGCACGTCACTTGATCATCAGGTTGTTCATTTGAATCCCAAGGCTGTCATAATTTGTACAGGCCCTTTTCCAGTGCCTGTCTGTGAACTCATTTTTTGGGGTGGGCGAAAGACATGAAAGTGAAACCTCGAAAGACTATCTCACTGCCTCTAGAACTGAGTAAAAGGTGCTGCACAAAAGCTAAAAAATTACATCTGTGAAATAATGTCATGGGCAGGGTTTACCATGGTATTTTCTGGTGGTTTTTCACACTGACTGGGATTTGCAAACTACAGTTTAAATTTTTTTTAAAAACAACATTGGTGAGTAAAGATTTGATTTTCTGGCTGTTCCAGGAAAGAAAGGAGGCAAGGAGGACAGAAAAGATGATGAGGATCAACCAGCGTACAAACTGAAGAATCAAGAACGTCAAGACGAGTATCCTTTTTACAGGCTAAGTTCAAGTACATGTATAGGGCATTACATGTAATACATAATTGGTTCCACGTTTACTTTATAAATTTAAATCTTTCTCGCAAAACATGATGACCGTAGCCCTAGTTTCTACCCATATATCGCCGAAATGAAAAAGTAAGTATGCTTGTTTTGAGTTTTCCAGCAGATTCCACCTTGTCTTTGAGATGCTGAACAATTTTTTGACATTAAAAAAACAAACCCAAAACAAAAAAACAACTATAGACCAGAATAAGAGGGTAATGTGACTGTTGTTGTAGGGTAAAATGACGCGGTTAAAAAGAAAAATCCCTGCTGATTGATTTTACTTTTTTGGGGCCATGAAACCTAAAACACATAACACAACAGAAACCACTGAAACGCAAATATATACATATATGTTTTATTTTGGCTTGAGATACGTGGACCACTTGAACAGGGATATGGCTGAAGGGGAATGTCATGTAAACAAATGAAGAAACTTACCTCTCCCCCCTCCTCCCATCCTTTTCATTGCTATCTCAATGTGCTATACACTGTATATACAAAATCTGTTGTATTCACCTACTCTGATAGACTGTGAATGTAAACAGGTGGAGGTTGTACACAAGCCTCAGGCGTATTACCTCCATTTGAATATCTTTTGTGTACAAAAATCGGCGAAATAAAATTATGTTTAAACCAAGAAACCTTAACGTACATGCAGTCGGTACGACCTGGTGTACGAACACGATGACCTGGGAGACGTGGACCCCGGCAGCAAGAAAAAGAAAAAACACAAACAGAAAAAGGACAGCAATTCTGGTAGCGACAGTGACAGCAGAGAGAAGAGGAAGAAGGTAATGAATGACTAGTCTGTCCACGCCTACAGCTCCTGGTCTTGTCTTTGGCTTGATCTCTTCATTTCCATTAGAAAGACCCATCTCACACTTTACATGGCTGTGTGCTCAGGGTTGGGTAATGCCAGAATGGAAAATAAGCTTGTTCAAATTCAGGCAAGCTGACTCACTGAATTCCCCTGCTGTAGCGTTGTTCGGGTGGGTCGACCCTAAAAATCCTGGGTCAGAAGGTGTTTGTTGCCTTACTTTGCACTGTTACTTGGAAATCTGACTGGTGAAAAGCATCACTCAGAATTAATAAAATAAAATCCGTGTGGTGTTCAATCAGTGCGTCTTTTAACAAATCATTTTCTTCATCATTTTGTTTTTGTTTGTTTTTTTCAGAAGTCAAAGAAACAGAAACGCAGCAGGTCGAGAAGCCGCAGTCCTGTTTCCAGAGTACACAGTTCGAAAGGCCGAAAGTCACGGTCACGGTCTCCAGATTTCAAGGACAGGCGTGACAAGGACAGAAAGGGCAAGGACAGAAGGTCAACATCCCCAGAGGAAGACAGAAGGAAGGACAAAAGAAGAAAAGAAGAGAGCAGACATCGACGAGATCGGTCTCCCAGTCCCAGACGAAGCAGTCACAAGCACGATAAAGACAGAGATCGAGACAGGAGAAGATAGCTCACGTCAGACTGATTGTGCATATCCGCATCTGATTTTACTTTGTACATGTCTACATGAGTTGAGTTGATGTTTGAAAGTTCCTCTGCAATAAAAGGCAGCTCATTCTTATAGAGAGTGTGGGTAGTGTTTTTGGTAGTGTGTTGTCACGTGTGGAACCACAAGAAGGACATTTCTTTTGTACCTTACTTTTGTGAATTTCCTTCTTAATTGTTTTTATTTATTTATTTATTTATCAATGAACGCGTATAAGACGTCACGTGCGGTGCTGTCGAGGGGAGGTAATCAATAACATACTGATTGAATTTTTGGGGGGTGGTTATTTCCCTTGCACCGTAAAAGTATCCTGAGATGATCTCCGGAGAGATGAGCCGACACTTGGATTTTTTTTCTTCTTCTTCCTTCACGGCAATTCAGTACGATCGCTAAAGACAGGGTTCTAAATAAGACTATGTTGGGGGGGGGAGGGGGATACCTGTATGGAAAATTTTGAATGAATGGTAATTACGGATGTGCGTGACTGTGGGCGAGAGCAAAGGAAGAGAGATTAGCCTGGTATAAAACATGATTCCACAAGACAGTTGGGTCACAGTAGTGGGTAAGTACATCATGAGGGGTAGGTTCAGTTCGCATCAGTTCAAGATGGTACCTTTACGCTCGGAAAAACCCAAACGCGCTCCGTCCACGCCATCTCTCGGTAATCACCCCAGTGTCGTCCTGGGGTTGGGAACAGTGAGATGGGGGTGGGGGTGAGGAGGGGTAAACGGCAAAGGGGGAGGGTTGGATGCAGGTGCTGCTGCACTTAGTCATTTGCAGTCCACACGGTACGTGGCGTGTCAGGAACGAAACACACACTAAAAGCAATGCTATACCGTGCTCCACGGCCACTGACCACATCAGTGACCTCATGCTCAGTACTTAGCCCAGTGTCGTCTGAGGGTTTTAGAACAGTGGGGGTAAGTTTGTCCGGAGAGGAGATGCTGGTGGGGGGGGGGGGGGAGGGGGGTGAAGTAGGGGTAAAGGGGAGAGGGGATGCAGGGATTGCTGTACTCTTAGTCAGTCCACACGGTACGTGGCTGTCAGGAACGCTCGGAAAGCGAGTACGGCGGTCTAGTTTGTGTGTGTGTGTGTGTGTGTGTGTGCGCGCGCGCGCGCGCGCGCGTGGTGTGTGTGTGTGTGTGAAAGCTGTTGCTTATTAGACTGTCAGAAGTCTCATTGGTGGTTGCGCTTTCAGGACTGATTCAAGATTATGTATCTTTTTGTCTCTAATTATGTAATCTTGTTTTTGTTTTTTTTTTTTTGTATCTTCCATGCCCAAAAAGGGGGAAAAGGGAAATAAAATCTTGAATCTTGAAAAACCCAAACGTACTCCACCACATCTCTCATGCTCAGTAATTACCCCAGTGTCTTTTGAGCGTTGGGAACTGTACACGTGGGTACTGATTGTGAGGGGACAATGACAATAATCCTTATTTTCCAACGGTAAAAGTTTTGGCAGAAATAGTGAGATAAAAGAAGGAAGGGGGATGGGGGGGAGGGGGGGTGGGAAAGGAGGAGGAAGGAAGAAGAGATAAAGGGGTTGGGTACATGGGATGCAGGGACTGCTGTACTTAGTCAATCCACACGGTACGTGGCGTGTCAGGTTCGAAACGCTCCATAAAACTACGGGCCCCATCAAAACCCTGACGAGTCGCTGATAAGGCAGGGCCACGTTTAAAAGCAACTCGCCAATTACTTGTGTCCGTCCTGCGGTTGAAAGCAATTTGGCGCGATGGGTTTATTCGCGATTAAGTGGCGAAGCCCATTTTACCTCCATTCCTTTACTGCCCGTCGACGATCAGAATTGTCACCGCGGGAGATAAAACTAGAGTGCCGTGAACGGCCATCCGATTCGGGAGATAAAAGATTTGGCGCGTAGTTTTGGTAGGAACTGCCAGTTTCAAAGTGAAGTCAGATTCAGGCTGCTGTCAAAACAGAAGGTTACATTTGGTGCATGTCCCCCCCCCCCCCTCATGCATTTATACAAGTACTCAGATGATGGATACGTTCGTTTACGCAGTTACTGTGTTTTGCCTCATTTCACTTTTTTCCCGGCTTTAGAGTTTTTTTCGTTTTACTGACCAGTACATAACTCTCCATACTAGTATTAAATATTCTATTTGCAGTCTTAATGTATGCTTAATCTGTTCTCTTACGAGAGCATTTACACACACACACACACACACACACACACACACACACACACACACACACACACACACACACACTCTCTCTCTCTCTCTCCCTCCTCCCCCCCCCCCCTCTCTCTCACTTCTTGCTCTGTCCGGCGTCACCGCCTTTTTTATCAAATTCAAAAACGCCATAGCACCGGAAAAACGCTATAGATTTTCAGTTGTCGGTTAGGACGATCATTAAAAGGACCCTTTTACCACCCCGCAGAGAACGACCGTGACTTGTACTACATCAGTTGTAATACGTTACTGCAACTGCCGGATCTAAAGATGTGTAAAATTATGCTCATGTTTTAAAATAACGGCTTTAGATGAGAGCAATTGTCGTCTGAACTTTTGAAGCGGCATAGCATCTGAAAAAAACGGCGTCCCGCGTTTTGATTACCAACCCCCCCCCCCCCCCTCCCGTGCAGACACTTCAGTTCTGTCTTACGCTAACTTCCCTATTAACACAGTGAAATACTTCAATGAAAGAAAGAAATTTTTATGCTCCTTCGGTCTTGGTGGAGGAACAAGGGTTACTGGTCCCAAATTCTTCAACGGTATCACAGTACGGTAACAGTGCCGATGTCTAGATTTGGCCCTGTGTCTCAAGCTATCTCTGCCGTCGGGGGCTCGACATTTCTCTGGGAAATTCACTTGTGGCCCGGACTATGGGATAAGAAATGAAGGCGGTAGCGAGTGGGAGATTGATATTCCTCAGAATTCTACGACCTGACTGGCGTTCTTGGAATTCCATACTTAGATGACACAAGTGGTCGGATGGCGTGTTTTTCATGATAAGCGTGTGTTTCTTTCTCAAACTTCACAAACTAGATTTTTTTTTTCTTCTCTCCGGCTTTGGAATTCGGCTGCACAACGTTGTGTATGTGACTTCGAGTAGGCTAAGTGTACGACAATTGAGCCTAGACTATCAACAGTTAAAAAAGCACCAATTCCAATTACTGGTAGCAGTCCCCAAACCAGTCGATGAGGGACTACCGTCAGTTTAAATATCAATAATAATAATGAGTATTGTATAGGCGCTTTACCCAATTTCATGAATCGGCTCAAAGCGCCGCGAACTGAACCCAACACGCACGCTCACGTGAATCACACGCATTCTCTCAAACACTGGACATTACAATCACGTGGTGCGAAGGGTCAGCTCAGCTACTTAAATTTCTGAATTTAGAATTGCATTTATTTTTCAAATTTGGTGGGCTGAAAATTTCCAAAGCAGAGGGGGAGGAAGCCGGAGTACCCGGAGAGAACCCCCGACGATCGGCCCGAATGAACGGTGCCACGTACGAGAAGGAAAAATTCTTTGCCCCGAGTGGGACTCGAACTCCTGACCTCTCGCATTGGTGACAAGTCTCTTAACCACTAGACCACCGACCGCCCCACGTAGAAAACGTAGGACCGTTTACACGTAGGAAATCGACGGTAGGACTATGAAAGAATTCGGACTATCCGCACGTAGGGCGATTGACGTAGGATTATCGACACGAAGGACGTGAACATCATGTACTGAACATCTTTGATCATTCAGTTCCTGCGGCAAACGGCCGGTATAATTGCAGTCAGGTGCAAAACCGCCAGCAGCTGTTCCGAGGAAAGTTTTTAGCTCGGTCTTATCTTCCGCAAAGACCCTTACCCCCTGCGCTTTTCCCCCGATTCTTTCTTTGAACCCATCTTCCTTTCTCTGTTTTTCTTTTCTTATCTCCCAAAGCAGAAGAGTCGGCTGGGCAGCAGGGGAGATAACGGCGAGGAATCGGAGGGAACGTGGCGCATGTCATGTGTGGCAGATGTTTAGAAGCAAAGACTTGGCGATCAGTTGTGTGTGGGGAGATGATGATACAGAGCGGCGTCACAAAAACCTTTGTGCTGCTTGAGATAAACCAGAGCTGGGTGATGGTGGAGCCGCGATGGCACAAAGGTACCGCCAGACTGATGAACGTTTCGGAGTCCTTGAAGTGTAGTAGTCTCCACTATGACGTGCTGCTGATCTAATCCACAAACCTATCCAGGGACAGATTTGGGGGGGGGGGGGGGGGCGGTAGGGGTTGATGGGGGGGGGGGGCAGAGGTTCCGGAACCCCCGCCCCTCCCCTCCCCCTCCCAAGACAGTAGCCTTGAGTTCAATATTTTCGCCATCACTGAACTAGACACTGCCCCCCCCTCCCCCCCCCCACACCCTACTATCTGATTTTTGGAGCCCTCACCTTCCCACACCTCTCCCCGTTTGAATTTTTTTTTTTTGGGGGGGGGGGAGTCCCCCCCGGCCCCCCCTAAGTTCCCCGCTCCACTGTTTAATTAAAAAAAAATCACTGAACAATATATAGAGAGTATCTAGTTATGTGATCAGTCTGCACACGTTTTGCTTGATCAGTTTTTCTTAAAAGGGGAAGGGGGGTGGGGAGTTTCAGTTTATGTCTGTCTGCCGCCCCGGTAAAGCAGAATTTTCTTAACACAGATACCCCTGGAGGCCTGGAGGCACGGTGACAGTACACTGTATCAGTAACTTTGACACACAGAGCTCAGAAAGGAGCCGTGCCGATAATGGACCGTGAGTTCGAATCCCGGTTGCGAGCCGAAACATTTACATGTACATTCTCTGGCTTTTCCCTCAGTTATTGCAACGTCTTTGATATCACCCTTGTGTGGTGGAAAAGGGCGTTAACTTATCAACTAACCAACCAACCCGACCACAACTGATGCATTACTCGATGGTTTGACCATGTTGTTGTTACTACTGCCCACTCCCGCGACTTGAACTTGAAATCTTCAAGAGTGGAAAAAAAAAAACACAAAAAAAAAACCCAGCGGATCTACCCGGCTTTGTCCGGGGTGACTGACGATGTGATGGGATCAGTGTGCTGCCGATGACGGACTTCTTTTCTTTCTTTCTTTCTTTCTTTCAGTTCAAACTGGATTTGTCGCAGATCCGGCCAGCCTGCAGAGGCCCGGGAAACTATTGAAGACCGGCTGACACAGGACAACGTAGCTTTACTCTGGCATCGAAGTGGAGAAACGGGCCATAACTCGCCAAATGGCAGCTGCCAAAGGCATGATGCTCTGCCCCTGTCTTGTCCTTTCTTGCCGCCATGTCTGCGCGATGGCCAAGTGTGATGTCTGCTGGTGTTATCTTATCTCGGTGCAGACATTCCTGCTCGCCATTAAAATTGGCCGCCGTGTTGTTACTCCCTAGAGAGCGGATTTGATGGCTCTACAATTGCTGACGGGCAAACAAATACACGCGTGTGTGTGTGTGTGTGTGTGTGTGTGTGTGTGTGTGTGTGTGTGAAGTAGAGAGAGAGAGAGAGAGAGAGAGAGAGCCGTCGCCGGCCGAAGCCGCTCCCATCAGTTTGTGCTGGATCCGCTACTGTCACTAGTAGGCCTACTGTGTCAGTTCTGACTCCTGACAACTGGGAAAAAAAAAAATCGGGTACTTGCCTGTCGATAATCTGAGGTTCGGTTGTGTTCAAAGTAAGACAAGGAATACATGAAGAATCCACCCCCCCCCCCACCACCACCACCCCCTTCTTTCGGGGGGGGGGGGGGGCAACAACAAAACAAAAACTTTGAGCAACAACTACAAAAAAAACCCCATAAAAATGAGACAAACAACAACAAAACGTGAACAGCCCACCAAAATACAGAGAGAGAGAGAGAGAGAGAGAGAGAGAGAGAGAGAGAGAAACCAGCACATCACCCCCCCAAAAAAAAACAAAAACAAAAAACAAACAAACAAACAAACACATTTTTGTCCAGTCTTCCTTTAAACAGAAAACCAGGACCACAATCACTGTGCACTACAATCCTGAAACCTTCCCATCGACCCCCCCCCACCCCCCTCCACCACCACCACCACCACCACCACTCCCCCATCCCCACAAACTCCACCCTCGGCCACCACACCACCCATCCTCCCGTCACCCCACCTACTGTGCGTACGTGCATTTCGCCTTCACTGGAAGTGACAGCGAGGGGTACAGGCACGCGCACGTGCACAAATACTGCAGTTCGCACGTGCAAGCGCCGAGGCAGATGCAGCGTGTTTTGTCTGGATGCCAGGAATAGTTACGTTCCAGGAGATTAGTAGGAGCAGGCAGGGTGGGGGTCGGATAACGGTCCGAAACAACAACCATTTGCCTCGGAGACGTCCCCCCCCCCCCCTAAAGTGCTTGTCATTTTTCCCGAGTGAAAATAAATGGCTGTTTTGACCTGAAGTTGGCGTCACTGTTGCTCCTGCAGAAGACTGCACTGAGCAGACGATGTTCGGATTGATCTTCGCGTGCTGTGGTAGGCGGTTGGGTATTTAGAAAGGCAGTTCGGCTGTTCGCGTGTTTCGGAAAGTCAGTTTTTCAAAACATGGTGGGAGGGCAGTGGGGGACACACACGCACATACGGCAGAGAGAGAGAGAGGGGGGTGTTGGGGGGTTTAACGTCCTTTTCCACCACATACGGGTGATATCAAAGACGGGGCAACGATGAAAAAGCTGCCAGGACAAATATTTGGCCCCAACCGGAATACGAACTCACGACCCGGGGGGGGGGGGGGGGGGGGGGGGGAGAGAGAGAGAGATGATGATGATGAAACACTTATGAGGATAATTCTTGTAGGCATCTCTGCCTATCTTACAAGAAGTTTATAAAGTTTATCGCATAATGCTTCATAAACATTCTTATGTCATTGTGGAGCCTGCAACTGACTGAACGAGAATACTCTGCATAGCATTGCTGTTACGTGTCAGCCTAAGACCCTAATACTTGTATGTTCAGTTCTGCCAGAGACACGCAGAGACTGCCTGTATCAGTACGTCTCCTATATCTGGTGTTGCCTCAGATTTCCAGCCCTGTCAACCTTGTTAATGAAATCAAGTTCTTCGTAACGTCACTGCCACAGCCTGCATGCTTTAAACCAAGCAGGTTATAATCTGAAGCCAAAAGCGCTGTTCGTTATCGCGATACGTGACGAAGATTCAAATTGCGGATTGACTCACGTGACAAACACGTTAATCGCTGATTGGGCGCGCCCCAGTTTATCTGTGAAAGTTTTACGGCGACAGACGACAAGTGTATTTGACACGTTAAGACACCTGTTTACGCGCGTGCGAGCAAAGGCCAGGCTGTAGGTTAATTAAATCGGCGACAGGTAAATTAAACCTGGTCAGAACACACACTCGTAAACTTTGCCTTCGTGTCCGTAACGACATTTCACATACTGAGCCGCCGGGTCACCACAACGCTGCTTGTGTGTCAAGGCCGGTGAAACGGCGACCCAAGGATTGAGGGATGCAGCTTTCTGCGTAGTAGAGAGAGATCTGCGTTCTGAGAGAATAATATAATATAATATAATATAATATAATATAATATAATATAATATAATATAATACGTATCTGAGTGTTGTATAGGCGCTTTATCCAGTTTCTGGAATCGGCTCAAAGCGCCGCGAACTGAACCCGATACGCACGCTCACGTGAATCACATGCATTCTCTCACACACTGGACATGAACACATTACAATCACGTGGTGCGAAGGGATAGCTCAGCTGTTTGAGTTTCGGAATTCAGAACTGCAGTTTTTTGGTTTTGTTTTTTTTCAAATTTTGTCGGATGAACATTCCCAAAACAGCGGGAGAGGAACTTGAGCCGGAGTACCCGAAGAGAATCCTCGACGATCGGTCCGAATGAACGCTGCCATGTACGAGAATGAAACATTCTTTGCCCCGAGCGGGACTTGAACCTGACCTCTCGCATCGGAAGTCGCCTAACCACTAGACCACCGACCGCTGAATCACGCTGAAAATACGTTACCTCACATCCCGCAATTCGTTTCGGACATTGGATCTTGAAAGTTCAATGCTTGGGTCGTGAGTTCGAATCCCGGCTGGAGCCAAATATTTGTGTTGGCCCCTTTCTCGTTGCCCCGTCTTTGATATCACCCGTAAGTGGTGGAAAAGGACGTTAAATTCCGATACACCCACCCCACGTACCCTGTGCGGCTTTTGAGCCCCACGGGATTTTTTTTTTTTTGGGGGGGGGGGGGGAAAGAACACCGACCCTCCCACCTATTGGATCTTGAAAGGAACACACAAGGCTGTGGATCATCAAAATAATAACTGAGCATTGTGTATGCGCTTTATACAAGTTCTTAAATACGCTCAAAGCGCCGCGAGCTGAACCCAAAACGCACGCTCGTGTGAATCGCACGCAATCTCACACACTAGCTAAGACACACTACAATCACGTGGTGTGAAAGGTCAGCTCAGCTATTTAAGTTTCAGAGTTTAGAATTGCATTTTATTTTCAAATTTTCTAGGCTAAACATTTTCAAAGGGGGTGAGAAAGCCGGAGTACCTGAAGAGAACCCCCGACGATCGGCCCGAATGAACGGTACCACATAAGCTTACCAGAAGGAAAAATTCTTTGCCCCAAATGACCTCTCGCATTGGTGACGAAGTCTCTTAACCACCAGACCACCGACAGTCCCTATAAGAAGAATTACCTTTCTGACTTGTTTTAGAATCTTTGTTTTGGTGAAACATAAGTAGTTCCAGCAGGATTTTTTTTGTACCCCTAACGTGCCTAATATATATCTGGGTCACGCTTCTCAGCGAAATCCTACTAAACATGCCTAGTGTCCAGGGCCCGTATGTAATAGTCGAGGTTAGGGATTTTAGCCCTGGGTTAGAGTCTAACCTCGAACTAAACTAGCTCTAGGGTGAAATTTTCTGTTGTTTCTTCTTTTAAATCAAGAAGCGGGCACATTCCAGCAAGGTGCCTAAGCTGTTACAGACGGATTTTTTCTTCCTTTCTTCGCTTCCTTTTTTTTTAAATTTAATTTTGCTTTTTTTTTCTTTTTTTTTTGGGGGGGGGGGGGGGTTTGTCCTAATCTGGGTTAGGCCCGTAGCCGTGGGTTAAATTAACCCAACTTTTACATACGGGCCCTGGTGTCTAAGTGATGTGATGATAGATACCACAAAAACAGCTCAAGACGATCTGTGAGCATAGAAATGATGGCATTACCTAGAAAACGCCCGAAATCAAATCCCGAAACCTCCTCCACCTGCACCCCAGGCCCGTTTTCTCGCAGCTAAGTTTGATCTGGCCGCGCCAAACAGCCTCAGCAAAGTACGAAAGCGAGACCTCCCCGTCCACGCCCACCGATACTTCCCCGAGTTATAGGTCCCGCCAGACATCAGCCACCT
This sequence comes from Batillaria attramentaria, assembly GCA_018292915.2. Classification (NCBI taxonomy): domain Eukaryota; kingdom Metazoa; phylum Mollusca; class Gastropoda; family Batillariidae; genus Batillaria; species Batillaria attramentaria. Next base: position 531,842 of record JACVVK020000084.1, read on the forward strand.
GACATCATCACCGCCTCCCGGGCACCGTCGGTCTTCCGCAACCTCTCTTGCACCTCTGGATCTAAAATTCCGTGCTCAGAAAGCCCAGGTATCTTTATTGTGGCCGCAGGGGAACCGATAAGGGGTCGATAATCCTGTCCCCTTGTACATCATGTATCTTGTCGCCACCCGTCTATCTTGCCTTCACCCGTGTTTCTACACGCTGCTGCCACATCTAGCTGCCATCAGTGGTCTCCCCTATCTCCCTAATGGTCTCCCCTTATCCGGCGTTCGAGACCTCCACGCGGACCTCGGGACGTTCAGCCACGCGCGCCAAGTAAAGGCCGGGCACTCTGACCCGATAAGCGAGGCCAGTAATTGAGGCAGGTTCCAGTAGTGGCATGTGCATTATCTGCCCCTTGGACAAGTGCCCGGAAGACACTATAGTAGACACGGTCGTGGGATTTTTGGATATGGAGACTTCCAGAGGGGATCACGGTAGATGGATGCGAGAAGCGGACTTCTTGATAAGGTCCACGTGTCGAACCTCCAATCAGTAAAACTGTGTGTGTGCGGTGTGTGTGTGTGTGTGTGTGTGTGTGTGTGTGTGTGTGTGTGTGTGTGTGTGTGTGTGTGTGTGTGTGTGTGTGTGTGTGTGTGAGAAACTGGCCACTTCAGATTTTAGGATTCATGGATCAAGAGCTGAAGTACATGCTCTCTCTCTCTCTCTCTCTTACGTGAACACACACACACACACACACACACACACACACACACACACACACACACACACACACACACACACACTTTTTTATCTCTCCATATTAGTACCATCTTTCTCATACCCCCGATTTCCCCCTCCCCTAACCCGTGTGTATTACAGAATTTTCACCCCTCCTTGCTAGGCCAGGTGCCTAACGACATAGTATGCGTTACGCCCCTAATAACTGCCTGGAAACCAGAGCCTTGCATCGTCCCCTTCACGTTCACACTGTGCCACACACCTGATTCTATCCGGCAAACGCCTCATCACCAGCACTCTCCTCTCCTGAACTGTGTGGGGTGCCATCATTACCAGCGGCACGATGTATCTCTGTCACATTGCCGATGCTGGTTTCAGTTGATTATTATTACGGATTTTAATCCATTTCTAGCATATAAGGGTAACAAACAAACAAACAAACAAACAAACAAACAAACCGTAAAGACTGAAAACCAACCAACCAACCAGTCAAGCAACCAACCAAACAAGCAAAATTGAATACAGCACAGCAACAACAAAGAAAAAAATAAAACAAGGACAACCAACCAGCCACCAAGCCAAACAACCGCACGAACACCCCCCCCCCCCCCACGAAAAAAGACAAACAACCAAAACAAACCAAATACTAAACAAAAAAACAAAAAAAAACAAAACTGAAAACAAAAAACAAAAAACCCCAAAACAAACAGACAAACACACAGCAACAACAACAACCACCCAACAGCCAACAGCCAACAACTAAAACAAACTAAAACAAACCAAAACCAAAAAAACCCTACAAAACATCGATTTGTTACAGAAGGATATGCTGACGCCCGAAAGCCACAGAAACCCTGAGCTCCGACGGAGGAGAGTGCAGGCACACCTGGGCCGCAGGTGAGGTGACAGTACCCTGATCTCGGGCTGCAAGTGGAAGGGCTATCCCTCCACAAATGAGACACAATGTGCAGTTTATTGTATGAATGGGAGCAGTTAGCGCCATTTGAAGTCAGACGGGTACGGTCCCACGCTTCCAAAACATTCTGTGATTCTTGGCCACTGCAGTGGCGCGTGTTCTCCAGCCGACATCACGGGGGATGAAGCAAAATGGAAGGGCGTTTTTTCCAGTGCTGTGCCGATCGTGCATCATTGAAGCGTCAATCAGCGGGTTCCTACGCCATAGCACCTCGTTTTTCCATATTCAAAAGGCCATTGCACTGGAAAAACGCTTTGGGTTTTCAGTTGTCGGCGGCTAGAGTGATTGAAATGAGCTGTTTACAAACCAGAAACCGTAGTTTTTCGGTTTGGTGTTGTGTGTGTGTGTGTGTGTGTGTGTGTGTGTGTGTGTGTGTGTGTGTGATTGGCAGTCAGTGCTGTTGACAGTATGACAATGAGACTGACAGTGAAGGGTGTGGACCGACAGCATTAAAGTGGACTGATTGACACAAGTAACAACAAGTAAACTGGTATACATGTATACCCGAGCGAAGCCGGGTACTCTGCCAGTGTACTAATACGTTGCTACAATCTAAAGATGTGTAGATGCTCGAGTTTTAAAATAACGGCTTTAGATGAGAGCATTCGTCGTGGAAACATTTGAAGCGACATAGCAACGAGAAAAGGTCGTCCATTTTGATTATCTCCCCCCCCCCCCCCCCCCCGTATACATTCTATTCTGCTGCTTCTGCTCAGTGTTAAGGCGATGTCACACTGAAAACATGTTTTCCTAAAAAAACATGTTTTGAAAGGCAAAACGCCCGAAACATGCTTTCCGAAACAATACATGACACACGTGAAAACAAGCAAGCGCGCGTCTAAGGCGAGAGAGAGAGAGAGGGTCCCGCTACGGACATGTTGACTGAGCGGATACGAGAAGGTGTCACTTGACACTCCGCACGGCGGCTTTCATTGGTTGAAACACAAAACATGTTTTCGGATTTTAGGGCAGGCTCTAAAACTGAAAACACGATCAAAACATGTTTTGAAAACATTGTTGTGAAATATGTCACACGACAAAACACGTTGTTTCGCAGCGAAACATCTGAAAACAATGTTTTCAAGTGTTTTTGCCCTCTCGTGTGACATGGCCATAACTCTTTTGGTCTCTGGTTGTTGGTTTTGTTGTTGTTGGCATTTTTGTCCTCAATTAATGAAAGACAATAACAGACATTGATTGATATCTGACATGATTAGAGTGTCAATGGGGCGGTCGGTGGTCTAGTGGTTAAGAGACTTGTCACCAATGCGAGAGGTGAGGGGTTCGAGTCCCACTCGGGGCAATGAATTTTTCCTTCTCGTTTGTGGCACCGTTCATTCGGGCCGATCGTCGGGGGTTCTCTCCGGGTACTCCGGCTTCCTCCCCCTCTGCTTTGGAAATGTTCAGCCCACCAAATTTGAAAAATAAATGCAATTCTAAATTCCGAAACTTAAATAGCTGAGCTGACCCTTCGCACCACGTGATTGTAATGTGTTTATGTCCAGTGTGTGAGAGAATGCGTGATTCACGTGAGCGTGCGTGTTGGGTTCAGTTCGCGGCGCCTTGAGCCGATTCATGAAATTGGGTAAAGCGCCTATACAATACTCATTATCATCATCATTTAAAACTAAAACCAGTGTTTGTTTTGTTTTGTTTTGTTTAGCCAGTCTTGTCTGATGTATGTCACGATGCAGAAATATCCATGTGTATCCATGTCCACCCATGTGTATCAAGAGATGAATGTATGTACGGAAATAACTGTGTATGTTTGTAAGGTCCCAATGTATGACCTACAGAGATATGCCACCCCCCCCCCCCCAATAAAATAAAATAAAATAAAATAAAAAATCAATCAAAAAACAAAAACAAACAAATAAAACAAAAAACCAAACAAAAACAAAACAAAACAACAACAACAACAAAAAAACCGAATAAAAAACCCAAAACAAAACCAGTGTCGCTTAGCGGCGTCAATGCTCAGTCTGCACGGTGGAGAACTGTCAGACCTCATGCCATGAAAAGTTGCGTGTTCTCCAAAAAACAACAACAACAACAACAACAACAACAACAACAACAAAAACACCACTGTAATTCCGGTTCCTCGTGTTGTAGCAGGTCTTTAATAGCCGGTGGGTGGGTGTGTGTGTGTGTGTGTGTGTGGGGGGGGGGGGGTCTAGCTGTTTCGCCAGTAAACGGAGCCTGAAACGAGCGTGAACCAAAAACACGCAGGAACGCAAAACCGTGTGGGCAATTCAAACCCGTTTTATGGCCCGACGCGCGAGACGGGATCTGTGGGGAGAAATTTACAAGGTTACAACCCTAAGCCCTAAGTTTACAGGTCTAATCCAACGGAACTATCTCGTTAACGCCTTGTGGATTGACTTAGTGACATCGCGATACGGCCACACGAAAGGGACAAAAGTTTTCGCTTGACAGAGATGAGCGTATTTCAGGCACCCCTTGCAAAGTGACATGACAGTGAGTACCGTGTTAGAGGGTTCCACCCCCCCCCCCCCCCGCCCCTCAACCAACAAACCCACCCTCTTCCCCAGGCCACCATGCCAACACCCTTTTCATTCTTACCCCCAGATCTTAATAAATTCACCATGTGTGCTAGCTGGGGGCAGCTAGGGTTAATCTCTTTTTTCCAGTTTGTGAGTGTGAATGAAGTGAAACCTTCAAGTGCTCACACGTTGAACGTCAGTCTCATTTGTATAACATTTCGACGTTCTGATGAAAGCAACACGTTTGCCGAAATATCATGAAGGGCGGTTTTTTTTTGTTTTAAAAAAAAAATGATTCTCTATTCTCTGAAACCGTCAAGTATTCAAATAAGATTTTCGTCATTGTTACACGTGAATTTCTTTTGTGCTTGTGGTCTTTGCTCAAGTAATTTTGAATTCTTAGTTTAAAGTCTGGACTGGATTTGAAATTTAGATTTCAAGTTGTGGTATATAACAGTGCATGGCTCCAGAAAATGACGAGCTATAAACACACACACACACACACACACACACACACACACACACACACACACACACACACACACACACACGATCCATTGCACATAGCTCGCAGCGCACTTAAAGGTTCGTTCATAGATCCCGCTGTGTTCGAGGGTAACATACACGTTGGTCACATACACACACACACACACACACACACACACACACACGACGCGTACAAAGAACACCCCGGCAATGCAGTGCTCAAATTCGCTCTCGATCCGTCACGGAGTTTCTGAATCTGGTGTCACTAAGTACATCAATCCAAATTTCTGTCAGCCGCCACTTCTGTGTGATCTCTTAAAGAGATTGACGCTGGAAGTTAACGCGTTATCACTCTCTTCATGATAAATGAATCCATCAGCAACGGCTCATTTGGCAAAGTCCTAGCAGATAATGGCGGCTGGAAAACCGGCGAACACTTAGATACCAGATATTATTCCGCTGATCTTGAACAGTCGCCCGATTCCGTCGTCAACTGATGATCATGGTGCCGACCGCAGAATCCGTGACTACCACCCTCCCTCCCTATCCTACTGCAGTGCACTGCACTGCACTCCCCCCCCCCCACCTCCCCTCATCCCCCAGGCATCTGCTTTAGCCTTCTTGATTAGTTTTAATTTGTCCAGCGATTACCTTGTATTTATCTTTCTTGGAAAAAGAAATGTGTATGATAATCTGTATTCCCCCCTCCCCCCGAACCCGCCAACTCCGATCCCCCCCCCCCACCACTCCACTGAACTGCACTGCAGTCCAGTTCTAGTCTAGATTTGACATTTTTAACTCATTTCACAGTGGGGCTATTGATGCAATTCGTGAAATCCTGCGAAGGCGGCTGTGAAAAGGTTAACAACCGTCCATGTGAACTGGCGGCATAAAGTTGACAACGGTACTTACTAGGGAATATGATTTTAACACACACGGTTTCAGCGCAAGGTCAGTTATCAGCATCTGCTGATAGGCAGATCTGTCCACTTCTCGCTGTCATGGCATGAAAGCTGTGAGCCCTTTGCACGCGCGTTGGCTCAGCATCTGCCGCTGCATGGTAACAACTTTTAACAACCGTCCATGCGAACTGGCGGCATAAACTTGACATCACTACTTATTATTTGGGAATATGACTTTAACGCACACGATTTCAGCGCAAGGTTTTCAGCATCGCCTGAGAGGCAGATCTGTCCACTTCTTCCTGTCATAGCATGATAGCTGTGAACCCTTTGCACGCGCGTTGGCTTAGCATCTGCCGCTGTTTCTGTTGACACTGATACCCACAGTGACACTAGCATGACCCTAGGCTCTTCATCTTAGCTTCCTCTCCCCCCCCCCCTCCTTCCTCTCCTTTCCCTCCTTCACTTCTCTCCCCCCCCCCCCCCCCGGCTTATCTGACGGGGCATCGTCATCATCATCACTCATTTTATCGTTAGTAACGTCAGATCTGGAGTCGCCACACACACAAGTCCTCGTTAGCAGGTGTCTGGCGTTAACAGGTGTCTTCTCTGTGCGTACCGTCAGATAGCAAAATGGCATTTGCGCCTCTCAAATCCGTGCCGCTTTGGTCGTTTTACCAAACAGCGGTAGATATAAGCTTATTTCTTTATGCACAGTATCTGCAAACAAAGTTTTAGTGCCTTGTTGCAGGTTAGAGGTGATTTGATAAACCAGCTTGATATGAGCCTAATCATTTGCATGCACGCCTGTTTGAATGAGGAGTGAAGGAGCGGGAGAGATGTGTATGTGTGTGTGTGTGCGTGCGTGTGTGCGTGCGGTGTGTGGGTTGTGGGTTGTGTGCAGAATTTTTAATTTATTGTATTGTCATTGTTGAGCAGACATTTAATTTCTCTATGTTCATTATACATTCATTAAATTTCATTTTCATTTTAGTTTCATTCATCTTCTCGATGCTTGTGCTAGTCTACCCGCACACTGCCGCCCCTCGCTTAAAACGTTCTGTTCTTTAGCGTCCTTTCTGCCTGACGATCTGACTATATCATGTCTTTCATCGAGCACTGACAAAAAAAAAAAAAAAAAATCACCCACAAACGGCCATCACCTGCCGTTGAGATTCGACCCAAAGACGGATTCAACACAATGCCACAGACTATCGAGACCGTCTGTGCACACAAATGCATCGCCTTAGGGTTGCCCCACTCCACTATGACTGACTGCCCCTTTCCTCAGTCCCCTATCCTAACAACCCCCTCCCCTCAACACCCCCCCCCCCACACACACACACACACACCTTAACCCCCCCCCGCCTCCCCACAGGTCTTTCAGTAGTTGTCCACCTGTCGGACCTGGCGACAAGGAACTAGCGGGCAGTGGCCCAGCCAATGGTGCAAACTCCCGCTACCTGTTCCCGTTGTTGTTGCACCGGCTGTGAGTGCGAGTCCAGTAAAGCGGTGTGGGGTGGGATAGGGTTGGAAGGGTGGGACGGGGCGGGGTGGGGTGGGGTGGGGTGGTGACCGCACTTTCGCACGTGTAGTTGGAACCGCGATAGCGACACGGCTATTTTTTCCCCCTGTGAATGTGGCCAAATCGGCCGATAATTTAATACGCAGCGGAAGTGAAATCCCCCCCCCCCCCGTACCGTTCTTAAACTAACCAACCAACCAGAGAAACAAATCAACCAATAACAAAAGCACCCCCCCAAAACAAAAAAAAACCAAAACAACAACAACAACAACAAAAACACCAAAACAAACAAACACACAAGCAAACAAACAAAAAACAAAACAACAACAAAAAACAACAACAAACAAACAAAATAAATAAAAAGCAAAAATGCCTCGTCTTTGATATCACCCACACGTGGTGGAAAAAAAAAACACGTTAAATTCCGATACATCCACCCCACCCTGTACGGCTTTTGAACCCTACGGGGATTTTTTTTTTTTTTTTTTTGAAAAAGAATTGTACACCTGCCTCACTCATTGCTATCAACGGTACCAAACTTACTGTGTGAAGATACCCCATCCCGACACTTCCACAGTATAATTTACTCACGTCAACACCCCTTCCCACCATGCTCCCCCCCCCCTCCCTGCCCCCCTCCCCCCTACCCACCCACACACACACACACTGTCCCGTTCCCCAGGACAGAATGAGCTGAGTTGACATTTTGGAATCAACTGGTTGGTACACCTGGGCACGTGTGTGTCTCCCTTTACTCCAGGCTGCTGTGACGGCGCGAGGGCGGAGGTGAAAGGTCAGAGGTCAGATGACCACAACTAAAACCCATCTGTGCTGGCCGGCCAGTGAATTCACTAGGTTGTTTGGTTTAAACATTTTGTGTTTATGCCCCCCCCCCCCAAAAAAAAAAAATAAATAAAAAAAAAAAAAATCGCCATCGACCAGTAAACAGCGTTGTTACAGAGCACACCAAATGAAAACTTACATGCGTGCTTATCTGAGCCAATCAACGAGTAAACGAGTCTGCACATGGATTTGACTCGACATGGTAAGGAAAAATCCCACCATATTCCTGCCAACCCAGGACTAGAACCAGGCAGCTCAGGATCCGAAGTCGTATGCCTCAACCACTAAACCAGATCCCCTGATTATTATTAAATCAAGTAGACACAATCAAATGCAAACACTGTACACAATAAAGTAGTTGAAGAATAGCGCTCTGTGCTGAATGGTATGATATCTTGCCAGCACAGTATCATTTCAAACAGATATTACCGTGTCTATTATGAGGCAGCCACAATTGCTTTTTTATGTGCTCTCTCTCTCTCTCTGTTACTCCTCCCCAGAGAAGAACAAACCGCTTCTTTCAGACTCCCAAGAGATGTTTTTTTTTTCCTCCAGAAAACACACACACAATATAATTTCAAACAAATATTACCCCTGTCTATGATATGAGACAGCCACGGTTGTTTTAATACGCTCTCTCTCTCTCTCTCTTTTATTCCTCAGCGCTGAGGAACAAGCCTCTTCTTTCAGCCTCCAAAGGAATCTTTTTCTCCAGAAAACACACGGCAGGCAGATAACCGACCGGAACCTTCAAAAGATAGGTATCAGACAACACCACAGTGGCGGTTTTTCCCCTTTCACTACAGACGGGTCCGTCCAAATGGTGCGAAGGACGTGTGAAAAAGTGTAAGGACGTGCAAGGAAGAGTTCAAACATGACAAACAACTGAAAAAAAACAACAACAAAACAGAAGATGTGTTTCTGGTGTTTGTATGTCAAAATGAGACAAATTGGGGTGAGGGATCTTTGTTGGAAGAACTAGAATGTGTGTGTGTGTGTGTGTGTGTGTGTGTGTGTGTGTGTGTGTGTGTGTGTGTGTGTGTGTGTGTGACCACAAACACATCTACTTTAATTATTTCAGATATATGTCACGTTTGAACATTCTGACATACAAATACCAAAAACACATCTTCTGTTTAATTATTTCAGTTACTTGTCATGTTTGAACTTTTCCCCGCATGTCCACGCACCGCCTCGCATGTCCCGGCGCGGTCTCGCACATCCTGGCCCCATTTGGTCGGACCGCTACAAACCAAAGCGGCCTCTGTACACACGAACACCATTACGACAAGCCGCCTCCCGAACTCGGATACCTGTAATCTTCAAATCAATTCAGTACCGGGTTTGTAGAGGCCAGCGATTTGGCCTACGACGCCTCTCATTATGAAGACAATTACACGTTCTTGTTTGGTCTCACTGAGGGTGTCAATGAGAACGAGGCGTTGAGTGAAGTTCCCACGCGAAAACTCGCGAGAATTGGCCTGACGCCGAGATAACAGTAGGTTCTGATAGGGGTTTTCGGGATTAATAGTTTTGTTTCAGAGCTTTGAGGAATGATTGTACACTTTGTGAGCCAAGCCTTCGCGCAATGACAGTGATTAGGAGTGGACACTGCGGGATCTCCGAGAGCTAACATGGCGAAGACGTCACAGGTGTCACAGTTTAAAACCAGTGTTTGAATACTGACGTCATGAGACTCACTGGTTTTCTGAACATTCGGGTTTTTTTTTTCCTGTTACATTACAGCTCCAAAGAGAGTGTGTGTGTGTGTGTGTGTGTGTGTGTGTGTGTGTGTGTGTGTGTGTGTGTGTGTGTGTGTGTGTGTGTGTGTATCGGGGGCCGTGTGTGTGTGTGTGTGTATGTGTGTGTGTGTGTGTGTGTGTGTGTGTGTATGTGTGTATCGGGGGCCGTGTGTGTGTGTGTGTGTGTGTGTGTGTGTGTGTGTGTGTGTGTGTGTGTGTCGGGCCGTGTGCGTGCGTGCGTGCGTGCGTGCGTGCGTGCGTGCGTGCGTGCGTGCGTGCGTGCGTGTGTGTGTGTGTGTGTGTGAAATCTCTGCAAAATAGTGTCCAAACTCCTTCCACAAGAGCGGAATTTCAGACACTGAGAAAAATTATCAGAACGGAATGAGAATGATGTCACTGAAGTTCTTGCAACGAAGCCACATTCAGTTAACCAAACGTTTGACACATTCTATTCAAGTTGGATTTTTTTTTTGGTGCTCTTAAAACGTTACTTTTTCTCCCCAGGTTTGATTTAAACAGGTTTATTGCAATACTGACAAGTCGTTCAAGTAAACAGATAGTGAGCATAAACAAGCGGCACCGCTTATGTTAATGCTCAGTGGGAAAAAGTACATATTGACAGCATTGAAATGGCATACTAGACTGGTAGTAATTACATAGATTAAAACTACAGAAGAGAGAAAGAGAGAGAGAGAGAGAGAGAGAGAGAGAGAGAGGGGTTCTATGTGCACCCACAACAACGAAAACAAAAAACAAGAAAAAAAAAAAAAAAACTCCACTGGGTTGCGCTAGACTCTGTCAAGGAGGAAACGAAACATGAAACTAAAACAAAAAACAGAAAACCTAAAAACGTGCTATACGAGTTATAAAATCTTGAACTTCACAGATTATAGTGCAGTTATCTTGAATAGAGAGATAACAGTTTGCCGTGAGATACCCACTTGTTGCATATTGTGGAAACAAAAACAATGATTATTTCAATGTTTAGTATGTATAGTATTTGCGATGATAGGAAGCTATTGGCAAACACTATAGTATTTCTTTTTCATCAGTAGAAAAGAAAACATAGAGCAATTTCATGATGTCGATAAGCAGACACCTAGCTCAGGAAGAGGAGATCATCTCAGAGAATGAAGGACAAAAACAATGTGTGGTCGTTGAAAGTTTCAGTTGAAAAAAAAATTCAGGATGAAAAAAAAAAGGCTTAAGTAACTTTGCAAGGCCAACGACCACAAGACTATTTGTCTATTTCACCGTAAGCAGCATTCAAATTTCTATTCTATTCTCCCACACTTCAAGTCAGTTATACCCCTGCCACAAGATACCACTGTCACGGTTAGTTTCCCGCGCGTGCGAAATTGAGTTTTCCCACATCATTCACCTTGTCACGCTGACCGCTCCGCAGTTGGCGCGCGAAAAGCCCGCGCGCATGACACAAAGGACTCGTAGTTTTCATTCACAGAAAGGACATGCACGCACGGTCAAGTCCAACAGGTGTCCACGTGTCCTCTGAAGGTCAAGGTTCCTACCTGGCGGGGCCGGCCTCCGGTGTGAAAAAGAAAGGGGCTTGCAAACTGGCCGGCCAGGGAAAGTTTGGACAAAAGAATATTGACCATGTTCGGAAAGCATTTTGGCCCGGCGGTCTGCCGAGTCTGAAATTGGTGTCGTGAAAGGATGATTTTTGCATGTCACTCACAGTAAACTGGACATACGTACCCCGCTGTCAACTAGTTTGAGCTATATTTTCAGTGTCTATGTTAGACTACAGAGAACCTTTTACTGCGTATGGCTGCGGACACACACACACACACACACACACACACACACACACACACACACACACACACACACCGTCACACACACACCGTCACACACACACACACACACACTGGCACACACACACACACACACACACACACACACACACACACACACACACACACACACACACACACACACACACTGACACACTATGACACACACACACACAGACTCAGAGAGAGAGAGAGAGAGAGAGAGAGAGAGAGAGAGAGTTGACTGTATGCTATAGGTTATAGGAATATCTTACCAAGCTTTTAGGCTCACAGGCCTAAGTTTCTCAAGTTACTGCGCACTACTTACGTATTACAATACATTTAATGTCACACACACACACACACACACACACACACACACACACACACACACACACACACACACACACACACACACACACACACACACTATGACACACTAACACACAGACTCATCTCATCATTATCAGCATCATTACCAAGACAGTGCTGTATACACGGGTAATCAGAGTAAACGGAATACAGCCCGCGCTTAAAAACAACAACAACAAAAAACAACCCGCACTCTTTTCACGGCGATGTCTACTCAGTCTCCGTCCAGATATATTTGCGCTACTACCGCTCTCAAAACTGCACGTTTCCTGCATGGATCTGTGTGTATGTATAAAAGATTATTTTTTCTGTATACATTTAATATGTTACAGTACGTCAGTATGCGTGTTCATGTGTGTATGTATGTCTGTACAAGTACGCATTATGTAGGTATGTGTATGTATAAACGTATGAACGTACGAACGTAACTACGTATGTATGTATGTATGTATGTATGTATGTATGTATGTATGTATGTATGTATGTATGTATGTATGTATAGAAGATGCACTGCACATGTTGTACCGTTTGTATTTCTTTGTCTATTCTATGCCCCTAGAGGGTAGAATAAAAACTATTTTGACTTTGGCCCCTTACGGGAGCGCAGCACAACGGATTTTCCTTACAGAGAACACAAGGGCTCTGTACTCCATTTTGCGCCGTACACTTTGGGCTCCTCTGCAGTTATTAAGTAAAAGGGACCAAAGCTCCACGAATCAATTAGCACTTAGCCTCTTTTGCCATTAATTTTGACGCTAGCCCTGCGACTGATTTCAGAATACGAAGGCCTGAGTCTTGAGGTCACGGGGCCGCTGTGAGCAGGTCCCTTTGTCATGTGACCCTCCTTCGACCGTCGCCCGCCTCCCAAACTTTGCACACCTGTCCTGCAGACCTGACACCCTGGGGCACCCACCCCTTCCCATCCCTCCCCCCCCCCCTCTCCCTTCAACCGCCCCCAAGGTCAGTTTCACTGAACATCGGCAACTGTTCACAGCATCACACCTGTTGATAGTCGGAGCGGAGAGGGATAGCTAAACGAGGGAGGGGAAGGGGAGAGTTTGGGGAGGGCGGGGGGTGGGGGGGGGGGCGGTGGGAAGTGTCGTCAGGAAACGGTTGACACATTTCATTATCGGCAGCTGTAGCTACACATTAAAACGGTTCTGTAATTACACAAGAACGCGAACTTTTGTCACGGAATCCACTAGGGTTATCGTTGTCTGTGGGATTTAACCTTTAGGAACGTGGCTTGGCTGAATCGGCCAACAGGTCAAAGAGATAGGTGGACAAGAGTATGGTTGGTACTGGATATCCCAATCGTGACAAGTTTTTTTTTTTTTTATTTTAAAATACTGAATAGTAATACAGTTAGTGACAACACACACACACACACACACACACACACACACGCACGCACGCACGCACGCACACACACACACACACACACACACACACACACACACACACTATTACACACAGACCCAGAGAGAGAGAGAGAGACAATGACAATGACAATGATCCATTATTTTTCAACGGTAAAGCTATTGGCCCAGTTACCATTAGAGAGAGAGAGAGAGAGAGTTGAGCGTATGCTACAAGGAAGAGGTTATAGCAGTTTCCCACAAAGGTTAGAGGCTCATACGACGAGGTTGGTTACTACGCACTACTTACGTATTACAATACATTTAAAGCCACAACTGAAGAGCAATTAAACTTCGAGAGACGATGAGAGAGAGAGAGAGAGAGAGGGGGGGGAGGTAGGGGGGACGGAAGCACTCGGATAATCATATCATTCTTCATAATCTTTCTATTCGACAGTGATCATTTGCAAGTGCCAGGTGTTATCTGAAACTTCACATTTCACTGGAGTCTATTTGTGTAGGGCACGGGGCATCTCGCATTCTGCCAGCGAGGATCAGTGCGGCGTTTTAGATTCACAGCTCCGCGGTGGCTCAGGGGTACCAAAGACTTTCCTTTCTCTCTCTCTGTTGAAAGCCGCTTGAGTTTGTTCATCTCATTACTTTGGTTTGAATCGGAAAGCTTACAATTTACTTCACAGCGTTCTCTTGTGATACTGTTTCGTTGCTGGAAACCTCGGGGAACACTGAAAATGAGATACTAGATTTAAAGAGAGAGAGAGAGAGAGAGAGAGAGAGAGAGAGAGAGAGAGAGAGAGAGCCAACGAGAATCGAGTAGAATACTTGAAAATTTAACTACCGAGTTGTCTTTAGACTTGGTTTTTGCTTGTCTGTCGCATTGACCCACTCTCGCCATCTCTCTTTTTTTAGCGTTATAAACAATGATTCAATTCATTAATCATCTATAATTATTCATTGCTATATCGTGGTCCACTACTTTGGAACAGTCTGCCTTTTCACGTTCGTCATGGTGAGTCGGTTGACGCGTTCAAAACTGTGTTGAAGACGCGTCTCCTCAGTCCGGCTGCATTATGAAGACAAAATCAGCTTCATCATCACCACTGATCATCATGACGTTTTGTAAGAGTGTATTGTACTGTGTGTATGTAGTCAGTGTATGAAAGGTTCTGCTATTGTACGGCGCCCAGGACTCCAGCAGGAGGTTGGGCGCCAGAAAATCCTCATTATAATTTTTTTTTAAAAAGTACTTTACTGTCCCTTTCGGGAAATTCGGGCTGCTTCCCCCCCGGGGGAAGCGCGTCGCCGCGGTGCAGCGCCATCCAATAACTTTTTAAAATATTTTTTTCAAGAATTTTGCTGGGGGAGGAAAGCCGGATAACCCCGAGAGAAGCCCGGGATGAGCAGCCCGGCAGCCAGGAAAAACCGGTATCACATATCACAAGCTCGACCTGAGCTCGAACCCACGCTTCGTCGCCGTGACATTGGTGACGGCCGTTCAGTAGCGCAGCGGCTAAATCCGACGCGCTACCTATTAGACCACCGCTCACCCCCGAAATAGAAATTATTAAATATCATTTCCATTTCAACAGCAAGGGGACAAAAATACGTGTACAGACCAACCGATGCCAGTACCAGTCTGAACAGTTGGTTACGCCCAGTTTACGAAATTATTATCAAATGCAGACTGAGTCGTGACCCTCCACTTACAAAAAAACAAAACAAAAAAACTCCAGCGCGAGTCGTAAAAATCAGCATTGGGTTTTAAACATTCATATCATATCCGTTCCGTGAAACGCACAGAAAACAGAAGCAGATTTAACCCGAACAGTTTTGAGTGCACGGATAAACTACACAGCACAGCAATACTATGCATGGTATCACAACTTCGCATTCAGCTCTCTCTCTCTCTCTCTCTCTCTCACACACACACACACACACACACACACACACACCGTGCACACACACACACACACACACACACACACACACACACACACACACACACACACATTTCAACATGACTTCATTCTCTTATTTTACACACAGAACCGCGCAAAAGAGAACACTTTGATATGGACACAATCAGGTTACCACGGCGCGGCGCCTCGGCTCGGCACAGACTCGACGTCCCCTTGCAATCAAAGCATACATTACTAAATCGGAATATTACAGAGCTTTGAAATATCAACACACACACACACACACACACACACACACACACACACACACACACACACACACACACACCTCTATCTACTGATCGCTCGACCTAGTTCTGCTTCTAGGTCGTCAATCCTTGCCACGGGGACAGCAGATGGTCGGTTTGCAGTGAAACCCGAGACCATGCAGAGACAGGGGCGCCTCAGAAAGAACTGTGTAGCAGAGTCACTGAGTCGTCAAGTCAATTCAAGCAGAGTCAGTGAGATAAAGTTGACACAGGTAATCTGCGCTTTGTGTGATCTTTATCAGCGAAAAAGTGAGAAGGCCAGGCTACGCAATGCACAACGGAGGGCAAAACCTGAAGAGGAGAACCACAGCAAAGCCGTCCTGCTCTAGTATGATTACAAGGGTTAGCATAGCGTGTCCCTACACTGTAAATCGAAAACAGTGCACTCCGCTTAACGAGACAACGGATGCTGCAATGCTAGTCCGGATAAACAGACGTGTTTATTGTAGTCGTCTATCTGATCTGTCGACTTTTGATTTTCACCGTAACGATGTAGTTTCCAGAATGACTGCAGCCGCGAACTAGTCTTTGTGGCTTGCGCGGCTTTAAGCCGCCCTAAAAACTCGCTCACTCACTCCAGAATGATTGCAACACTTGCAATGCGACATATACCCCCTTACCATAGCGAAATTATGTCGAAGTATCATTTTTTTTTTTTAAAGCAGGACTAGACTTTAATTAAACAGACCGTGTTAAAAAGAATCAGAGAAGATGCTGACCGCCAGAAATACTACGACACTAGGACGATACATCTCTCAACGACCAGGCAATGAGGAAAACGCCTATACAAACTTGAAGTTCTCAGTCGGGAACCGTGCCAACTACAAAGAGAAGCAGAAAAAGAGAAGAAGAAGAAGAAACAGAACAAGAAAGAAGAAAAAGTAGTGAAAGAACCTGAAGAAGAAGAAACCTGAAGAAGAGGGAGAAGAAGAAGAAGTAGAAGAAAAAGTAGGAGTAGAAGAAGGAGACCAAAGAAAAAGAAGAAGTAGAGGAAAAAGAACACCACCACCAAAGGAGAAGACGGAATAGAAGAAGAAGAAGGGGTGGGTGGGTGTTTGGGAGTTTAACGTCCTTTTCCACTACGTATAGAAGAAGAAGGAGAAACCTGGAGAAGAAGGAGTATTAGAAGAAGAAGAACAGCAAAGAAGAGGAAGAAGAAGCTTGAAGAATCAACCTGAAGAAGAAGAAGAAGAAGAGGAAGAAGAAGAAGAAGGAGAAAGAGATACCTGAAGAAAGAAGAAGGAGTATTAGAAGAAGAAGAACAGCAAAGAAGAAGAAGAAGCTTGAAGAATCAGCCTGAAGAAGAAGAAGAAGAGGTAGAAGAACAAGGAGGAGAAGGAGATACCTGAAAAAAGAAGGAGTATTAGAAGAAGAAGAACACCAAAGAAGAAGAAGAAGCTTGAAGAATCAGCCTGAAGAAGAAGAAGAAGAGGTAGAAGAACAAGGAGGAGAAGGAGATACCTGAAAAAAGAAGGAGTATTAGAAGAACAAGAACACCAAAGAAGAAGAAGAAGCTTGAAGAATCAGCCTGAAGAAGAAGAAGAAGAGGTAGAAGAACAAGGAGGAGAAGGAGATACCTGAAGAAAGAAGAAGGAGTATTAGAAGAAGAAGGACACCAAAGAAGAGGAAGACCGAAAAAGAAATTGAAGAAGTGTAGAAAAACAACACCAACGAAAAAAAAAAAAAGAAGAAGAAATAGAAGAAGAACAACAAGAAGAAGAAAGAAAAGGAAACCAGAATGCAAGATCCCCCCCCCCCCCTTAAAGAACGCCAGTCTCCCAACATAGAGAGAAGCCAACACGGAGAAGTTAAATCACTTGCGGTGGAAACTTGCCTCTGTCTCCGCTCCCGCTGAGTTTTCTGAGATAGGGAAGAAATTTAGTGGTGGCGACCACACGGCGGACACACACACCTCTCCCAGAGAATCGGACCGAGATGATAAAAGAAAAGGGAGAGTGATAAATGGCCGAGAAATTGGTCTTTGGTCCTTGTTTCACTTATATCAGGGCATCAGGGCTAGGTGAAGGAAAGGGGGGGGGGGGGTTGAGGGGGAGGGAGTGAGGAGAGATGGGGAAGCTGATCAGAGACAAAGTGCTTGGGACGTGCCAGTTGCCTAGTCCCTCTGGCCTGTAGACCGAGGGAAAAAAACCCGGCAAGACAAAAATCCAATATAACAAATCCCAACAAAACTGAACCCAACAAGACAAAACACAACAAGACAAAACACAAAAAAACTTAACCCAACGAGGCAATCCCCCCCAACAAACAAACAAACAAACAAACCCACGAAAAAACCAACAACACAACAAACTACTGAACTCAACAAAACAATCAAAAGTGAACTCAACAAGACGGAACCCAACAAAAACAATAACCCAGCAAAACTGAACTCAGCAAGACAGAACCGAACGAAACTGTACCCAACAAGACCCCCCCCCCCCCCCCAATGAACCCAACGAGACAAACCCCAACAAAACTGAACCCAACAAGATAAAACCCAACAAGAACTGAACTCAACAAGACAAAACCCAACAAAACTAAACCCAACAAGACAAAACCAAATACAACTGAACCCAACAAGACAAAACCCAACTAAACTAAACCCAACAAGACAAAACCCAACAACAACAACAAACCAACCAAACCAAACTGAACATAACAAAACAAAATAGACTGCACATGGAATGACCCCCCCCCACCCCCATCCCCTCCCTTCCTCTTCAGTATCTGCTTTGCATGGAAAGTTTAGAAGTCCGCTATTCATTGCTTGATCCGCTGTGGCCTAAGGCGAAATGCGCAAGTTTGGATTGTGTCATCTGAACGGCACAAACCCAACAACCACACTCGTCCGTCTGGTTTCAAGTTGTCCTGATCTCTGGATTGAAAGCTATAGCTTTTTGACTTCATAGCAGCTTGAAGTTGCAAGAGGTTTGCAAGATCAAACGCTCGGCGATACAATTATGAAACGTTGTTTTTGAGTTCACTCTTGAAAACAGGTGTAAGAGATGAAAAGCGGGGAGGGAGGGAGGTGAGGGAGAAGGGGGGGGGGGGTCGTCAGAGCGACGGGACGTGGGGGAGGGTCACAGTGAAGGGTGGAGGAGGGGAGGGAACGGAGAGGGGAAGGGGAGGGGGAAAGGACGAAGGGGGGGGGGGAGGGTGTTGGTGTCGTCTTCTGTGCCGACGAGCCGAAGAGTTGTTGGACCTTTTACCACACGCGTCGAGTCCAGAGACCACCCACCTGGCAAAGAAGGTTTGCGTTTATCTCGACACCCACTGTTACAACACTTTGTGTGTGTGTGTGTGTGTGTGTGCGCGCATTACGCTGGCCCTTCACGCGGGCGCCCTGCCCCCTGCACTCGCCCTCGGTTACAGCTCGTCAGTTTCTGAGATAAAACAAAATGAGCAAGTGTCTCTCTCTCTCTCTCTCTCTCTCTCTCTCTCTCTCTTCGTTTTCTGTCTAGACTATTCTTCCAAAATTATTTATCTTTCCTAATTGTGCGGTTAAAAAACACAAACAAAAACAAAACAAACAAAACACTCTTTCATATTCACTAAACTGAAAGTGTGTTTATCTTTCTTGTTCTGCTTTCTCTCTCAGCTTGAATACTCTTCTACAGTTTATTTATCTTTGTTAATGTTTTCTTTTCCCCTCTCTCTGATATTCGTCGAATATTTATTTGTCGCACACATGTGATGTTTTCAAGTGATGTCTAAAAACACCGCGACGGGTAAGAACGGTGTGTGTGTGCGTGCGTGTGTGTGTGTGTGTGTGTGTGTGTGTGTGTGTGTGTGTGTGGAGGGGGTTGGGTGTGTGTGTGTGTGTGTGGGGGGGGGGGGGGGGCATGCTGGAATAACCCACGCCAAGCTGATGAGCATCGTAAGTTCGAGTCCTCGGAGACAAAGCCAAAATTTGACTTTGATTAGGCCTTTTCCCAGTGTCGACACACGAGGCTGACAGACACGCTAAACCCACCAAACTCCCACCCTGGAAACCACAAACATTACGAAGCAAGAATTTGTTTATTTTCACTGTCGAAGGCCGGAGTTAATTAAGGGGGTGAGTGAGTGGTTCTCGGAGTGATGCCCCTCGCCTCCCCGCTCTCTATCTCGGCATGCCACCTGCAAACAAGATGGCCACCAGCCCAATATGTTGTTTCCATTTGATCACCTGCTATCGTCACGGTCGTTCTTTTGTAATGCCATGTATCCACACACACACACACACACACACACACACACACACACACACACACACACACACACACACACACACTCTCTCTCTCTCTCTCTCGGAATGGAAACAACTGACCGGGCTGTCACACCAATCTTGTTTTTGGAAGAGAGACGTCAAGTTGTATTCTTTGAAATCTATGACGTTTTTGCTCACTGGGATGACGCATAATACATATGGCGTAATAACTTTGATACAGTTCTTGCAATGAAAGCAGGCCCATGAAAATTGAAGTGTTGCTGCTGCGTGCGCAGTGTAAAGATCGAATTAATACCGACCCAATATGTTTAACAGACAAGTCTGCGCGGCGAACGTTTTCTAACTATGTGTTATGTCAGACATACACACGCGCGCGCGCACACACACTCACACGCACGCACGCACGCGCACACGCACACACACACACACAGAGACTCGCGCGAGCCGCGTTTGTGCTCCATTGAGACCTATGTGGTGTCCTCTCACTCTACTATGCTATTGAGTGAGAGTCAGTGGGAAAAACAAAGCACACTACATCAATGAAACTCCCGCTTTCCCCGTCTACACATAGAGAACGTCCAAAAAGTGGCGACACATCCCCAAGAAATGCCAGTATCACGTCAATCAAACATGACGTAAGAAAAATGACGCTGATACTGCCTTTTGCGTCAGTGCGCGCGTGCCTTTTCTGCGATGGATCTGACCTGTTCAGTACGTAAGCAGCCCTGCACAGCGTTCTGGGTTCTTCTTCTTTCATGAATTTGTTCTCCGTGCATATTCTGTTCATAAAGTATTGGAGTTGTATTCTGTTATATCCCGTGTCTTCTCTGCGATTGCACGAAGATGGCGACATAGTAGAAGTAAAATACACCACGTCTCAAAACAGAGGAATTCGGAAAGAAAGTGGCGAGACACCCCCAAGAAAAAACAGCATCACGTCAATCAAACATGACGCACTTACTTTACGTCAGTGCGCGTGCGT
>JACVVK020000084.1:557500-595000 GCA_018292915.2 Batillaria attramentaria
CTGCTGTAAGAAAGAACTTCAGACTATTTGGAGGGTTTAACGACACCTTGTTGTGTGTGGTTGGAAAAAAAAAACCAAACAAAAAAACGTTTCTGTCTGTTTGTTTGTCTACCTGCTTGCCTGCCTGCTGTCTGTCTGACTGTCTGTTAGTGTTTCTCTCTGACCCGTCTCCCAATGTGTAGACTGAACAACATTCTCCCTCCCCCCTAAAACAAACAAACAAACAAACAAACAAACGAACAAAAAGAAAAGCAAAACACAAGAAACAAACAAATAAATACCCCCCAACAACAACAACGACAACAACAACAAACAAACAAAACCCAAACATAAAGCATACAAAACAACCAAAACAACAACAACTACCAAAAATAACAATTGTTAATCGAACAAACCAAAAAAAACCAACAAAACAAACCCAAAACCAAGCAAGCAAGCAACCAACCAACCAACACAACAACAACAACGACAAATTTTACTAAACACTAATCAGACAAATAATAGTTTCAACAACTTGCATTTTTCAACACTTGTCCCTCAAAACCGTTTTCCTGTTGTTGCGGTTTGGCTGTTCAGTATTGTTGTCGTCGTTGTTGTTGCTGTTGTTGTGTAGACAGCAACAGTTTACACACACACAGCCTGGATACGATCGCATACCCTGCCTATTACTCCCTCGCCGAAAGAAAAGGAAGAATAAAAAAAGAAGAAAGAACGGAATAAACAGACAGACAATCACAGCAACGACGCTTTTGCGCAGACGTAAGAAAACGCCTAGTCTGCCAGTTTTCATGGCCACGCCTGGCTGCACAAAATGTTGCGGTTGAGACTGGCGACAGGGAGGTGTGTATGCGGCGTCTGTAGTGTGGAGCCCCACCCTAATATCTGGGCCGACACCATGTTAGAAGGTAGCTGGCGTCAGTCTACCCCGATCTGATGTCCTAACAGTGGCCAACACATGGTTTAGCCGCCTATTTCTTATTTTTAAAATCCATCCCTTCTATTCAGTATATGGGGGAAAGTCATTTCTGCGACCAGAAAGCCATGTGCCTCAACTGAGGTGGTATGTGTCGGTTGATTAAAACTGCTTGGAAGGTACGTAGATAAATCTCTTTGGAGGGGTGGGCGGGTGTGTTTTGGGGAGTTTAACGTCCTTTTCCCGCCATGTATGGTGAAATCAAAGACGGGGCAGTGAATAAAAGGCCAGCACAATATTTGGCAACAGCCGGGATTCGAACTCACGACGAGAGCATCGAGAGTCCAGCGTTCTACTATTCGGCTATCTCGGCATAGCTTCCCTACGTCATTTGGAAAAGTATTTCCAGAATATTAGGCCATAGTGGTATCCCCCCCCCCCCCCCCACAAAAAAAAGAAGAAGAAGCTGATGATGAAGAAGAAAAATAGGAAGAACGGAAGAAAAAGTAACGGAAAAGACCTCCGAAAAAAGTTCACAACAAACAAACAAACAAACAAACAAACAAACAAACAAACAAACAAACAAACAAACACCTCCCCCCAAAACAAACACCTCCCCCCAAAACAAACACCCACCCAAAACAAACAACATCAAGAGAAGAAAAACCAGCAGCAGCAACAACAACAAAACTAATCATCAAAAAAACTTGACAATGTCCAAATTAATCAATTCCTACAGGTAAATTTGCGGTTGTGCACCAGTGGCCTCATTTAAAACAACAACAACAACAACAACAACAAACATAATGGCGGGATTTAAATTTGGCTCAGTGGTATCGTCGGCTCAAGTATTGTCATCAGAGGATGAGAGGTTGCCCTCAAGATTTCCAGCATGCAAGAAATTCCCACGTCCCTTTGTCAGTCCAGATTTTGAACCTTGAATAACTATTGTGACCGTTTGCTTGTTTTTCAGGGCCCGCATGTAAAAGTCGGGGTTAGGGAGTCAGTTTAGCCCCGGGTTAGAGTCTAACCTCGAACTAAACTAGCTCTAGGGTTAAATTTTCTGTTTTTTTTTTTTTTTTTTTTTTTTTTTAAAATCAGGAAGCGGGTCCATTCAGTCCACCATGGTGCCTAAGTCGTTATAGAAGGATTTTTGTCTTTCTTTCTTCGCTTCCTTTTTTTATTTAATTTTGTTTTGGGGTTTCTTTTGTCCTAGTCTGCGTTAAGGCCGTAGCCGTGGGTAAAATTAATCACGAGTTCTACATACGGGCCCAGTTGTTTGTTGTTGTTTTTTTCATGACGTTCACAAGAAATTTCTGCTCAGTACGCAGATAATAATGCATTACCTAAACTTGATGATTATTGTGACTTTTCATTACTTCAAACATCGTCACTCGAAAACTGCTAAAAAAAAAAAAAAAATGAAAGTGCAGATATGGGCACATCACATATATGCGAGGCGGAGGGGAGATCGGGGTGGGTGTGGAGGCGCAAAAGGGGGGGGGGGGGGAGGGGGTAGAGAGGGAGGACCGGGGGGGGGGGGGGGAGATACATGAAGGAGTGGTCTGATGGATGGTGGTTTTAGGGAAGACATGCAGGAGGTGGGTGTCCCTGGAGGGAGGGTGGGGGTGGGGATGGGGGTGGGGAGAGATGGAGGGAGTCCGAACGAGCACAAAACAGGCTCCATTTGTTACTGCATCACAGACGTGCTTTTGACATCAAAAGAAAGGCGGTCTAACGCAGCGTTGCTAGTCCGTATCGCTTGTAGATTATTGGAAGGGACCGGCTCTCGCCACTAGTCTAACCGCCAAATTACTGAGCAAAGGAAAAAAAAAAAAAAAAAAAAGGCGAGATGAAGAGATTAGCCTACTCGTGATAGCGCAAAATGAGGGCCTTCTCTTCTACAAAGCTGGAGAAAGACAGCCTGTTATTTGCATGGACACGTGAGACTGTGTCACATCTCTTGAAGTCAATAGAAAATTGCCACTGGAAAAAGTCGCGGGTGAATCCGCTTGACACAAAAGCCGAGCAAATAAACTTTGTGTCTCCCCCTGGAAGTCGGGTTTCACATGATATTGGCAATACATAGTCGCGATAAAAAAAAAGTACAATCTCCTGATAATATTAAATTCAATTCAACCCACTTCCGTTCATTTCAAATTACTTTTACAAACCCAGAAGGGAAATTATAGGCCACCATAAAAAAATAACAACAAGACGTAATAATAACAACACAGTAAACATGCACTAACAAAAGTCTCAGTCACGCACACAAGTAAACCTAATCTCTCTCTCTCTCTCTCTCTCACACACACACACACACACACACACACACACACACACACACACACACACACACACACACACACACACACACACACACACACACGTCTTGTGTACTCACACACGAGTATAACTAACGTTTGCAGATAAAAGCGACATAAAAGGGACAGAAACCACTTCACTTTCACAAAGGACGGCACGGGTCAACGTTTCGGCTTTCGCCTTCCTCAGCCGGACACACTGAAACAGATGGGACATAACTTCAACAAACAAAAGGTAACTCTGCTGACATACTGCCATACACGGCGTGGGGGAAAAAAAGGGAAAAAAATAAAAAAATAAATAAAACGGTGGGGGAGAAAAGGACCCAGGGTTGCACATTTAAGTCGGTCCCAGGACATTGACCTATAAAAATTTCAAATGTCATATTTTTTCCCACCCCAAGCGGACATTTGTCCTATTAAAATTTTTATTGCCACTAAGTGGCCAGGACACTGTGTCCTATCACTTTGCTGTTTCCAGGACACTTTGTCCTATAGAAGCTGTGGAAAATGTGCAACCCTGGACCAGAAAATAATCTGCAGATTAGCAGCAGAGAGTTTTCGTCTCAAGTTCCCCCAACACTCGCCCAAAAGTGGCTCGAATGGTGGCGCCCACAGTAAAGATGGTAAACTACACATGTAATACATATAACCTTCCCCCCCCCCCCGCCCACCCATAACGTAACTCCTATTGACTGCTTTGTGAGTACAGTATTCTGACGTGTATACACTGTTATATTGTGTTGACCGTTTTAAGATTTGTACTGTGTATAACTCGGTCTTGTGTCGCGAAGTTATTTTCATTTCTTACAGTGATATTTGGCAATACTTTTTTTCCCCCAGGGTCCGTCGACAGAAAAATCACAAAAAGTCAAAAGATTTTATTCCTTTCTCCCCTATTGGGTTGTGGAGGAACGGACAAAGTAAAAGGGGCAAGACATGCATAAATGGTGCAACAATGACATGAAACAAAACTGAATATACGATGCACTCGAAGGACATTCGCAAGTCGAAAGACACTCAGTCACGGCCACACGGAATCAACAAAACAAAACAAAACAAAACGAAACAACAGAACAAAACTCGCGATTTGATAATAATTTCTGCCAGTTTATATCACGAACCACATCTGCGTAAGTACAGATATTCTAATTTGGGGGGAACCGGGATAGCTGAATGGTAGCCGGAGCCTTGGACTCCCAATGCTCGACTCCTCTAGTCGTGAGTTCGAATGATACCGGCTGGTGCGAAAATATTTGTACTGGCCTTTTTCTCTTTGTCCCATCTTTGATATCACCCACACGTGGTGGAGAAGGACGTTAAACTGCCAAACACCCCCACACACAACCTTTTCTAATTTGGGAGCCAGCCTGCAGTGGTGAGATCAGCCGGTTGCGCAGATTCCGACTCAGTGCGTAAGAAGTCAGTAAGAGAAAATCGATGTTATTAATTAGCGTATCAGTTTTAATAATAATAATAATAATAATAATAATAATAATAATAATAATAATAATAATGAGTATTGTATAGGCGCTTTACCCAATTTCAAGAATCGGCTCGAAGCGCCGCGAACTGAACCCACGCGCACGCTCACGTGAATCACACGCATTCTCTCACACACTGGACATAAACACATTGCAATCACGTGGTGCGAAGGGTCAGCTCAGCTATTTAAATTTCGGAATTTAGAATTGCATTTATTTTTCAAATTTGGTGGGCTGAACATTTCCAGAGCAGAGGGGGAGGAAGCCGGAGTACCCGGAGAGAACCCCCGACGATCGGCCTGAATGAACGGTGCCACATACAAGAAGGAAAGATTCTTTGCCCCGAGTGGGACTCGAACCCCTGACCTCTCGCATTGGTGACACTAGACCACCGACCGCCCCAGACCACCGACTGACCGCCCGGTAACGTAACAGCCATAGACTATGTTCATACATATGTTCAGAAACCCTACGGTGATACCGACAGTTTACTTTTCTTTATACAAGTGTTCATTGTTATCAAATTGTATGAGGCAGGAACTGATCTGGATGTATTAAGCCTGGGATACAGTTCGGTAGAAAACACTACACTCTCACAGCTCCTCGGTAGTATAGTGGTAAGTATTCCCGCTGTCACGCGGGCGACCGGGGTTCGATTCCCCGCCGGGGAGTTTTTTTTCTTTTAATTTTTTTAACATTTATTTATTTATATTTGTGTGTGTGTGTGTTTACAATAATATTGTATAATTTATTTATTTATTTACATATCTATTTCAGTCTTGATATTTATTTATTTATTTATATACCCAATAGTTTACTTGTTTAGCCCACTCAAAGGTGAACCATATTCACCCATACGTTAACTGCCTCTCCGTCATCCTAGGCTATAAACTGCATTAGCCTTTTCATTTCTCAGTGAATGAAGAGTTTGCGAGAGTTATCTCCTATGCTGCGCAGATTCAGTGAGCATAAGTAAGAGAAATTCGATGTTATTAATTAGCGTATTTTAAATACGTAAGAGCCATAGATTTATATTCATATAATTATGTTCAGAAACCGTACGGTGTTGCCGATAGTTTGCTTTTCTTAACAGAAGTTTTTATTCTTATCAAATTGCATGACAAGCGGGAGCTGATCTGGATGTATGAGGCCTGGGATACAGTTCAGTAGCGTACAATGAATACTCACAGCTCCTCGGTAGTATAGTGGTAAGTATTCCCGCCTGTCACGCGGGCGACCGGGGTTCGATTCCCCGCCGGGGAGTTTTTTTTTCTTTTTTTTTCTTTCTTTCTTTCTTTCTTTATTTATTTTGGGGGTGGGAGGGGCGTGTGTTTGTGTGTGTGGGTATGTACAATTGTATTATTAATTTATTTATTTATTTCAGTCTTGATATTTATTTATTTGTTTACTTATTTATATACCCAATAGTTTACTTGTTTAGCCCACTCAAAGGTGAACCATCTTCATCCATACGTTAACTGCCTCTCCGTCATCCTAATGAGTAGTACTCTATATTTCAAACTGCAGTAGATTGTGTCCCCATCTCCATTGTTTGTGTCACAACAATGGGTCCTGTCTGAACCGCAGCTTCTTTGAATGATGCTGTTGTCTGACAAGCAGTAGTGCACTTCTGAGGGTTGGCAATGGTGGCTACATCAACATGACCACCATAGTCGTGCAGCATTACTGAAACTGTAGGCAAGGACAGTTCCCCTTGAGAGAATGGCAGATTTTCACTACCCTCTGTCTCATTCCTCTGCTCATAGTTGGGCACCTTTGCAACTGGACCGCGGGCAGGATCAGGTGTCGCAGATATCTGTCAAAGAAACAAATATAAATACTAAACACCGATAGAGATAGCAGTCAGCTAATAATTAAGCATGAGGTGGTCATACGCTGTACAGACATGGTCACATTCAGTGAACCACAGGCACCTAACAAGCCGTGCACAGTGTCAGCATACTTTTATTAATATTCAGCAGGTTATTACCGAGTCTACTGGCTAAGAAACATTAGGGTAATCTTGAAGAATAGTATACGAAATTCTGACGTTGTGCCCATGTGATCAGCAACAAAAATGGCGCATTGGCTTTGCATGCATATCCCTACTTGTAAAATGAAATAAATTATTTGCACCAACATGTGGGGAAGGAGTGGTCAAAGTGAGCAGGTGAGGATGTCTTACGTCTCTTTGCATCGAGCAGAACCGAAAGCACCCGAAAAAGTGCGTGCAAATAGCTCCCAGAATTTCGTATACTATTCTTCACGATTACCACTTACTTTTCTGTACAGAAGTTTTCATTGCTATAAAATTATGTAACAACCGGGAACTGATCTGGATGTATGAAGCCTGGGATACAGTTCAGTAGCGTACACACCATGCTCACAGCTCCTCGGTAGTATAGTGGTAAGTATTCCCGCCTGTCACGCGGGCGACCGGGGTTCGATTCCCCGCCGGGGAGTCTTTTTTTCTTTTTTTTCTTTCTTTCTTTCTTTCTTTATTTATTTTGGGGGTGGGAGGGGCGTGTGTTTGTGTGTGTGGGTATGTACAATTGTATTATTAATTTATTTATTTATTTCAGTCTTGATATTTATTTATTTGTTTACTTATTTATATACCCAATAGTTTACTTGTTTAGCCCACTCAAAGGTGAACCATATTCACCCATACGTTAACTGCCTCTCCGTCATCCTAGGCTATAAACTGCATTAGCCTTTTCATTTCTCAGTGAATGAAGAGTTTGCGAGAGTTATCTCCGACTGTCTCCAAGCGGGCGAGAGGGGGGTTTGAAGGGCAGACAATACAGAGAGACAGTCGGCCGCGTGGGGGCGCCAGTCGCAGTGGCTACGTACCGGCGCAAGTCGTGGGGAAGATACAGTCTTCTGTCAAACGGTTGGGGGGAGGTTGGGGATGGAAAGGGGTAAAGTGGGGAGTGGGTGGGGTGGGGTGGGGTATGGGTGGGGGGAAAATATGTACTGAGATGTTGTGTACGTTGGACTGCGAGAAACTGGGCGGAGCTATAGTTAAACGGGGTAATTCCACTCATCTTTGATGTCGCTAAAGCCAGCTCAAGTCGGTTTATGTTTCGGAAGAGTTTCGCTCGTGAGTGCGCCTCTACTGACGCTCGAAATACTCTATCTTGGTGATTAGTACAGCTCTTAATGCGATACAATGTTATCTCCCGCAACAAGCACGCATTTTTCGCAGAGCACAAAGCTCCCACGAAAAATGCATGCTTGCTGCGGGTCTGTGTATGCACGGGGGACAACTCATGCAGGCAATAAGCTCGAAACAGGCTGAAGATGTACTGTGCTGGTGAATGCGACAGTTTTCACCGCTTCTGTGCACACTGTGAAATAACACGGGGACCTCAAAATTGTTCGCAGCTGCCCACTTTCCTTGTCACCGAGTATTTTGGTTTGTTTTTTTTTTCCTTCTTAGGTATCACTTAGCTCGGCTCGGTCTCGGTTAGCCCGACTTGGCCGTCGTCGCAGGGCCCTAGAGTTATCGACGGACCCGGAACAGGGTTGGTTCAGCTCGTGAATCTTCATCCTCTCTTACTGAAAGGAACACTGTCGGCTACTGCAATAGTCACTTCGGTACTTTCGTAAATTTAGTCAACGGCTAAATTATCGGCTACAGTGTATTTGACACAGAGAGAGAGAGAGAGAGAGAGAGAGAGAGAGAGAGAGAGAGAGAGAGAACGGACGAACGAACGAACTTTACTTTCCAACGGAAGTGATTTAAACAAACAATGATTAATTTTCAGTCTGCCGTTGCTACAAAACCAAAAGACTACAATGGCAAGATAAAAGGAAATACAAGATAAAAAGAAGAAGAAAGAAAAACAATGGCAAAATAGAGAGAGAGAGAGAGAGAGAGAGAGGTGTAGGGTGTGAGGTGCGAAGATGATGAATTTTTATTTTAATAATTTTATTTTTTTATCTTTTAGGATCTGAGGCTCATTAGTTTTAGTATTGTCTGATGTAATATATTGACCAACATAGTTTTGGCTACGCGACGGTATTAGGTTCCGCGGCATGTAGTAACAACTCGGCTAAATATACATGTAGTATAAAATCTTTGCCCCTTTTAAAATTTGTGTGCATAGTAAAATATGGCAATCTGGTGCTTTTTGTTGGCTTTGTAAACAAGTTTCATGCCAGGTAATAGTAAAATTAGGGAAAAATGAGGCTGGCTTGTGGACTATTTGTATTCATGCGCGGCTGGCACAGGAGCCAGCAGACGACCGTGGAATGAGGGGGTATGTGGTGGCTGCCAACATTGCCAAAAAACGGAATATTGGAATTTGTTTAAATTTCCTCTACGCATGAGTCTATGGCTGCCTGATTTTTGTGAATTTTTTGGTGAATTTTAAAGCATTTCTAGGGTGTCATCTGCAGCGTTATGTGTAAGAGGAATATATAGCGTTTTCCTCCAGATTTGCATCTGTGTCGCGTAGCCTGTATATATAATATCTCCTTTGTTAATGAATGTTCAGCAGGCTGCAAGAGGAATATCCTTTCTAGGATAATAAATATATATTGTATTGTAAATGTACGTAGTAGAGGCTTTTGTCACGTGACCCAGTTGTCAGCCGCAATTTACGGAAACTGATCTGCGCACCCTGCCGTAAAAGCTTTACGAGACGACCATTTCAGTCTAGCCAACAGACTGTGTCATCAAATTCCTTTCCCCGTTTCCCTCGCTCACGCAATTTTGAAAGCATCCACCACAAACATTTCTCCGTCCCTCGAAATTTACGACTATCGTGATTAGGCCGGAACAACCACGGGAAAAATCTTATCACGCATGCGCGGAGATGGGGCAAGCTTTTCTTCTTCATTCCTCTCCTATCACATACATTTTTTTTTCCTTTCGGAACATTTCCGTGCCAACAAATAAACAGCGCCAAGGCAGATTTTTTTTGTTTTTTTATACAAAGTTGGAATTTTGCCAAGCAAGATTGTTTCCCGATTAGCGGACTCCTTGTTATCTAAAAAAAGCAACTTCGCTATTAATGGGGGCCTAGATGGGCGATTATTGGGGGAGAAAGTGAACGAAAAGTTTCTGTTAAGAAGATAAGGCCTTCTAGAATTACGTCTGATATCTGGCGGGCCGAGGGAGTTCTTCTTCTGCTTCACTTTGAAAAAAAAAATTCTATTCGGCCTTTTCTTTTTATTCTCTCCATTTTTTTTTGTCTGTGGTAGATAAGAAAGAGGTTTGGAGGATGCCGTTTTGAATGTTACTGTGCATCTTGCCAGCAAGTCTAGTCTCGAGGAATTCGCGTGGGCCTGACAGAGGGTGTTGCCATGGTATCATTGAGAGGTGGTGGTGGTGGTGGTGGTGTGGTGGGGGTGATGACGGTGGCAATATTGCAGAATAACTGACACCATACACATAAGCACATCAGAGTCGTGGGGTGTGTGTGTGTGTGTGTGTGTGTGTGTGTGTGTGTGTGTGTGTCAGTGTGTGTGTGTGTGTGTGTGTGTGTGTGTGTGTGAAAAAATCAGCTTTGGTTTAAACGTTTTTGTTCAGGTAGATACAAAGATACAAGTTTGCACATCGCCAACAGTGTCGCACAACAGAGCAGCACAAGTCAAAACGCCTGATGTGCTCTTATGGACCAGCTTGCGAACATGGCGGAGAAATTGCCCGGGAGGGATTGATGTTGCAGCTTACTCGAAAAACAAAACAAAACAAGAACAGGATGATGACGACGACGATAAAATGATGATGATGATGGTGATGAAACGCTAAGAGACCACAATCGCAAATTGACAACAACAGCAGCAGCACCACCACCACCACCACCAACAACAACTGACAACAACAACAACAACAACAACAACATGTTTGGTACCGGATTACACTTTTCAGCTTTCTTTTCCTTTGGTTTGGTTCTCTCCCTTTGTCGTTTTGTAATGTGCCAGAAGGATACTCGATTCTGATATAATTATGTTCTTCAGTCAGCGGACACACATTTTAGCACGTCGATAAACAACAAGAATAAGAACAACAACAACATATCAAACAAATTACAACAAAAACAAGAATAAACCCCAAACAACAACAGAAAACAAACAAACACACAAAAACAAACAAACAACAACAACAACAACAACAACAAACCACACAAAAAACAACAACACAACAACCACAGGGAAAAAAACAATGAAAAAACCCTGATCATAAATATGACATATTACCCCATCACGGCGTGGAGGCAGACAGGTAACGAGAACGTTTGACGTAACAAAGATGCTCTTGCAACTGATATCTCTCACCTGTTTGCACCTTCCGCCGTCCGGATAAAGACAGGTCTGTTGTTATCTTTTTGCGATAGCTACGGCCGAGGAGAAAGGCACACACACACACACACACACACACACACACACACACACACACACACACACACCGTTGTTCTTTTGAATTTGTAAACTTTCTCCTCATCATCTGCACAACGACCTCCCAGTCAGTGGGGGGAAACCAGACGCTAAGAAACACCAATATCAATTCAGGAAGAAAAGAAAAATCGGATGGCGAGTGAAATACTCACTTAAACGGGCACTGTTGCAGTTTTTCGTAACCTTACTGAACCACCCGGGCTGCTCACGACCACAAAAATAATCAGTGTGACGTACCCAGAGTTCAAGGTACGCCTGCTGACAGTTAGAGTGACTAAGTACAGCAGTTCAAATCTGAAAAATAATATCCAACCTCACTAATTACGAAAACAACAACAACAACAACAACAACAAAAACAGAAATGGTACGCACATCTTCATGAAGTAGCTGAGACATTTTGTTGTTGTTGTTGTTGTTGTTGTTTGTTAAACATCAGTTTTCAAGCATTCGAAGTTTTTCATTTTATTCATCTATTCATTTATTTATTTATTTATTTTAATTCAGAAGGGGGAGCCGCCGGGGTGGCCGATCGGTAGAGCGTTGGACTTGCAATGCTCGGGTCGTGAGTTCGGCTGGGGCCAAATATTTGTGCTAGCCTTTTCATCGTTGCCCCGTCTTTGATATCAACCGTATGTGGTGCCAGTGGAAAAGGACGTTAAACCCCAAACACCCACCCTTAAATTCAGCACAGAGGTTTTACCCAATAGATAAGACACAGTACACAGTGTTGCCAGATGCCTATACTCGTGTCAAAATCTACTCCTAGACTGTCTGGGTTCCGTACTACCTTGGGGCACGTGCAAAAGCATAGCCTGCTCACGGCAGTCGCTGCTAAGGTGTCGGTCTGTTGGTCGGTCACACCACCGCGGTACCGATAGTACTTGTTTAGCGCTTAATCTCACAGGAAAGCACCTCATAGCGCAACTCACAGTTTGCCGTGACATTATTTGGTTTTTGGTCAGTGAGCGAGACACATCGCTATGTAGTGTCTAGCGGGTGTTGAGCGCTGCACGATCTTTCTCGCTCAGTGTCAAAACGCAAACTGAGCTGTGAAATCAGGCTGCCCTTGGCTTTTATTGGGGTTTCAGGGGCGCTGAAAGCTCTGTAACTGTGACAGAGTTGACTGTGCTTGCACGGTCGACTCTGTACAATTTTTTCACACTTTGGAAAGTTTTTTTGTTGTTGGGAGCTTAGATCTTTAAGCACGTTCAATGAAAGGATTTCCACAGCGTTCAAGTTGTTGTATGCCTGACAAACGGAAAGAGACTTTATAATCATGGGCAGGCCGCTTTAACCTAGAAACGCGGGTGGTGCCACGTGGACTGACGATGTACCCGGGATGGGACATTCGAGACAGACACAGCTATGAGTTACGGGAAGCTGATGCCAGCAGGTGTAATCGGAGCAGGCATATGTAACACAGAACTGATGACATGACATTTGTAATGCTGTTAAACTAGTGAGGAAACAAGACAGTTGCAATGCTGTTAAACTAAAAAAAAAAACAACAACAACCCCAAAACAAAAACAAGTGTGTGTGTGTGTGTGTGTGTGTGTGTGTGAAACGAAAATAAAACAAACAAATAAACAAACAAACAAAAAAGACAAAAACAAAACAAAAACAAACAGAAAACAACAAAAAACAAAACAACAACAAAACCCAAACACAATCAAACACCCCCCCAAAACAAACAAACAAACAAACAAACAAACAAACAAACAAACAAACAAACAAACAACAACAAGAAACAAACAAAACAACAACAAGAAACAAAACAGCAACAAACAAACAAACCAAACCAAAAACAAACAAACAAAACCAACCAACCAACCTACCAACTAACAACACAAAACTACCACCCCAAAACAAAAACAACAACAACGAAATAATGCTGTAACAACAACAAACCCAAACCACCCAAACAAATAAAAACACAAGAACAAGTACAAAACAACAAAGTCAACAGCAGCATCAGTACAGTGTGTATGTGTGTGTGTGTGTGTGTGTCTGTCTGTCTGTCTCTCTGTCTCTCTCTCTCTGTGCTGTGTGTAGGCATTCAGTTTCCTTGTCGCCGAACAGGGGTTCGAAAACTCATCAGCGGCTGAGTGGGGAAAACCCCACTTTGACGTCTCAATCGTCTGACGCATACAGGCGATCACTACGGAAATTCCTTCCGCTGAAGGTCACGGTAATTGCGTACAGACGACAAAATGCACGTGCTCCAGCCAGTCTGTGTACAGGCGGATACACAGGGGGGGGGGGGGGGGGGGGGGGGGGCTATGGGCGCGAAATGTGTCTAATCTGCTTTTCCCACGACGCCTGTTTGAACAGAAAAGAAAGAATGAAGATATAAAACAAGAATAAAGAATACAGGAAGAAAAGGAAGGGAAGGGGGGGGGGGGGGCTAACCATCCGGTAAATGACAAGCGATCCACCAAGTCACATCTTAACTGAATCGAGGCTACACAGTGTGTGTGTGTGTGTGTGTGTGTGTGTGTGTGTGTGTGTGTGTGTGTGTGTGTGTGTGTGTGTGTTACTCTCCTCTGAAAATGTTCAGCCCACAAATCTTTCAAAATAAATGCAACAAATTCCGAAGCCTTAATAAAATTATCTGAGCTGACCCTTCGGACCACGTGATTTTAATGAGTTGGTGTCCCATGTGTGAGAATTCGTGTGATTCACACGAGCGTGGCTGGGTACATTTCGTGGCGATTTGAGCTAAGGATCTGGGGTTAGTCACAATCACGTCATGATACAAAATTGCTCATTTTAATTTTGAACGTCCCCAACCCTCCACGAAAACTTCCTCCACCTCCCCCCCCTCCTCATCCTTCACCCTCCTCAAAACCATTCTTTTGCCAAAGCACCCTCACTATAAACGTCAGCATCCGCACCTGGTCAAGGGTACTGGCAAATCGTCTCTACTCGCCTGTGGCTTGGAGGCCCTGTCCGGGTGAAGCCAATGAAATTTACCACGACAGCGTTTCTAAACAACAATCAGTTCATTATGGACAACCAAAGTCGTAGCTGGATCGTTCACTGAATGCGATTCAGACTGAATGATTCATCGAAGTTATAATCTGTGTAGCCTCTGTCTGGATTTATGACACTGTCTGCCAACTCAGACTAACTTGATTCACGTGAACCATGCTGCAGTCAACGAAAAATTATGCATAGGAACAGTTTTGCTCATGAGTGCGCCTGTACGCTCGAAATACTCTATCTCGATGATTAGTACAGCTCTTAATGCGATACAGTGTTGTTTACACTTTGCGTGAGCGGTCGAACGTTCAAATTCTACGACTGTTGTTAAACTACTGGAGCGCTCAGTGTGGTCACCGCGTCAGTCATGGAGTACGCTTCTGTTGGCTCAGTGCCAGCATTACAGACGCTGTCACTGTCCAGGTGTCTAAGTGGTGTGACGATAAATACCACAAAACAGTTGTGAGGATAGAAATTATAGCATTAATCCCCATATTAAACACATCTCTTCGAGGTGGCTGGCATGCTTTTGATTTTGGAATGCAGAACCAGAAGTCAATGGGTAATATAATATTGACAAAAATATTAGGCGCTTTACCCAATTTCTTGAACTGGCTAAAAGCGCCGCGAGCAGGCTGAACACAACAAGCACGCTCACCTGAACCACACGCATTCTCTCAAACACTGGACGAACACATCAAGTGGTGCGAAGGGTCAGCAATCTAAATTTCGGAATTTAGAGTTGGATTTAAAAAAAAAAAATTGTGTGCTAAACATTTCCAAAGCTGGGATATAAATACCCAAGACAGGTCATCGAGTTTACATCGTCCATGCTAATAAATCTGACATTCAGTCAACGCTAGGCACGTGTGAATTAAACAGAACACTCTAATAAATACAGATGTTAGCTCATGCTATTTTCCGCAGTCCTGATGGCGTTTGCTTGTAATTTGTAAATCGCAGAGCTAGTGACAAACCTTCAAACGCAAACACACGTCTTATATTAATACTGGCTTGCATTTACTGGTCTGCTCGACGTGTCACGTCACATGTTCTGTCGTGTCATCTATGCGATAAAACTTGACTGACGTGCCAATCTTGATTGCTTCCTGTTGTCTGCTCCTCAGTGTGTGTGTGTGTGTGTGTGTGTGTGTGTGTGTGTGAGTGTGTGTGTGTGTGTGTGTGTGTGTGTGTGTGTGTGTGTGAGTGTGTGTGTGTGTGTGAGTGTGTGAGTGTGTGAGTGTGTGTGTGTGTGAGTGTGTGTGTGTGTGTGTGTGTGTGTGTGTGTGTGTGTGTGTGTGTGTGAGTGTGTGTGTTAGGCCTTGGTTAAATCAAGCGCGTGTTGGATACAGCAAAACACGCAACGGACGATCGAGTTTTCTCCCTTAGACTGTTCACCTAACTTCGGACGCAAGCTTGCGTTGGTTTTCAGGTCAAACTGAGGACACGGCAAAAGCAGGAACAGGGTTGAGGCCGGGGTGAGAGAGAGAGAGAGAGAGAGGGTGGGTGGGTAGGTGTTTAACGTCCTTTTCCACCACAAAAGGGGTGATATCAAAGACGGGGCAACGACGAAAAAGCCAGCACACTGAGGTGTTTTATAAAGCTGACGATAAGACGTGATGCCACACTGCACGGTGTTCACACACACACACACACACACACACACACACACACACACACACACACACACACACACACATGACCGAATACACACACACACACACACACACACACACACACACACACACACACACACACACATGACCGAATACACACACACACACACACACACACACACACACACACACACACACACACACACACACACACACACACACATGACCGAATACACACACACACACACACACACACACACACACACACACACACACACACACACACACACACACACACACACAAACAGACGGTCAGCTCAGATAATTTCATTCAGGCTCCGGAATTTAGGTTTGCAATTATTTTAAAAGATTTAAGGGCTGGACATTTTCAAAGAAGTGTAACACACAAAACAACCACTGCTGGAGGTCGGGTGTAAGCTAGCCTATCTCAAGATGAATTATACGTAATTTATGATACTTCTCACTGTCGTACCCCCCAATCTACTCGTCTATATGACAGCATTGAGGGTTTTACGAAGAGGTGCGTACGATATACTTATGCAGATTTATCATTTGTACGTAGTAAAGCTGTCATGTCAAGTGTATGTTTCTCAAGTGAATTACTACATTATGTGAAGTGCACTCACTCATTTCGCACGCTAAGTACTATGCATATATCTGATATATTGTGCAAATACCGCGGCAGGAGCGGGTACATAGGCTTGAATCACATGCTTGTCGAATATGTCGAGATGTATCGTGAATAAGGATGAGACTGCAAAGTTTTATGGAGGGCCGATACAAAACCGTTAATGCGATTTCCCGCCGTCCCGGAGTCATATACGTGTGCAGTCAATCTTGTTGAACAAGATGTTTGTGCCTATGTGTGAGAGGCTGTAAATTTTATGGAGGAGTCGATCTCTCTTTGTCTCTCTGATTTCTTGTGTGTGTGTGTGTGTGTGTGTGTGTGTGTGTGTGTGTGTGTGTGTGTGTGTGTGTGTGTGTTCGGTCATATGTGTGTGTGTGTGTGTGTGTGTGTGTGTGTGTGTGTGTGTGTGTGTGTGTGTGTGTGTGTGTGTGTGTGTGTGCACGCGTGCGCGCTAAGTGTAAACAACACTGTATCGCATTAAGAGCTGTACTAATCATCAAGATAGAGTATTTCGAGCGTACAGGCGCACTCGCGAACGAAACGGTTTCCAAAACATAAGCTGACTTAGCAAAGATAGAATGAGCCCGTTTCATCATTCAATCTGTCCCTTATTTAATTAGTTTTTTTTTTTAAAAGCCAGCAGGGCCATGTCCCATGACTGATGTGCTGCATAATCAAAGCCGACTGGCTGAATTTTATTTTAAAGAGCAGTGAGTCACCTTAGATCCAGAGAGAGATAGATAACAATTACAATTCGGCGTGCGGACTGACGGAGCGTGACTCAACCCATCCAGAGCCCCCCAGGTGCCGACCAGAACGTGCAAAGGAGGTACATTAAACTCTCTCCCATCTTTTGATGTTTTACGCCAACAAGCCGATTGTTTATTACATCTGCCGTACTACAGTTTTAAACCAGGGGAGTTTAATTTTTAACCTTCATTGCTGAAGAGTTGATACCGCCCCCCCCCCCCCCCCATCAGTCACAAACTGAAAAGAAGAAATGAACACACACACTGAGGTCACACACACACACACACACACACACACACACACACACACACACGTGTGTGTGCTTGCACACGCACATACATATGCACACGCGCGCGCGCGCGCACACACACACACACACACACACACACACACACACACACACACACACACAGACGCACACACGCCAAAAAAAACAAACAAACAACAACTTGGCAAACAAAAACAAAAACAAAAACATGAAGAAACCGTCACAAGAAGACATTTCAAAATTCAACATAGACGACTGCATCAGTTTCACAGTGATTTATTATTGTCAGTTGTTACAGAAGTTGTTCTCGAAAAGTGCAGAATGACGCGAGAAAAACGCCAAGGGATCGACTTTGACCTCTTTCACGTGCGCAGGTCGCACGTGACCTACAGAAAAAGGTCGGCAGAGGAGGGGAAAAATGTCACCTAAGTGAGTTACTCTACCACGGCTCCACGTGCCAACCAGTTGGTTTCGTCGATACCTCATCTGACGCTGGCATGATGTCCTAAATTCCAACCTTACACCCATACAGTACCAGTCAAGGCGACGACCCGGGCCCCCGAACACTCCACTCCCGTCCGCGGCACCGGCACACACACACACACACACACACACAGTGTCAAACAGCCCTACTCGCTACAAGAAATTTCGCAAGGTTCAGGTATACGCTTTTGGTCCTGTTAGAGGTGAGGCGGCTATGACGCATTACCCCCCAGTCAAACTGGATCGAAAGTATGTTAAGTTCAAGTCAGTGACTCTTTCAAAACAGGCGGCCTCCCTCAAACAAAAGACTTCAGTTTGGACAGAGTACCATTAATCCTACAGAATTACAAGTTAATCCAAAGTACACGTACCACGCACAGATGAAAGAAAACGGGACACCGGTGGTAAGCCGAGAGGGTAAGAGAACTGCAGCGATTAGACATGCAGTCTATACTTTGACGGTGGTAAAGTCAATATATGCAGCATGCGGTAGTGGGTGTAGGCCTTTAACTGATCTCGGATGAAATATACGTTAAGACTTTTTGATTGTGCTCAGTGTGGGAAGTTTAACTCCACTTGAATGGTTTAATTCTGTCTGTTTGTGTCTCTTGTTATTGTTTAGCATTGTCAGTTGGTGCTGTCCAGTGTGTGTGTGTGTGTGTGTGTGTGTGTGTGTGTGTGTGAGAGAGAGAGAGAGAGAGAGAGAGTGACAATGACAATAATTTTTTTTCCAACGGTAGAAGTTTTGCCAGAAATACCAAGTTCGAACTTGCCGATGCTAAACGAGACGCGACAATATGAGCAAAGGAAGAACAATCTATAAGCTACAGGAACTTGATGTAGGGGAGAAAAATGTAGAAACAAGTCACACATTTAAACTCAGAGAGAGAGAGAGAGAGAGAGAGAGAGAGCATTTTACGGAGCCGGTGAGTGACTGACTGTCTACTCATTACATTCTAACTTTACATGTCTTGAGTGTGCTTGTCTTACAGCAGCTTTCGACAAACTTGACGAGAGAGAGAGCACTGAGCTTACTGAGTAAATGACTGTTTACTTGTTAAATTCTAAATTTGCAAGTCTTTAGTGTGTTTGCCTTACAGCAGCTTGCTACAAACTTGACGCGAGAGAGAGAGAGAGAGAGAGAGAGCATCAAGCTTCACAACACACCACAACAACATCGTGCAGCCAAAACAAGTCTGAACATGTCGAGCGAACGACAAGCCCTACGCCCTAGTTTTTTTTTTCCCCTTCCCCCTCTTCCCTTTGGCTCTCAACCTCGGGCCTCATCCCTCACA
Organism: Batillaria attramentaria; assembly: GCA_018292915.2. NCBI lineage: Eukaryota > Metazoa > Mollusca > Gastropoda > Batillariidae > Batillaria > Batillaria attramentaria. Next base: position 576,675 of record JACVVK020000084.1, read on the forward strand.
ATCGTGGCTTATTTCCCTGCCCGAAAATCTGACCTCTTCGTGTCACACGCAGTGGAGAGCTCGCGTGAGCCAGTGGCGCGAAATGATGGTGCTATTTTTGTTGCTTACGCCAGCTTATGGGTTTGAGAGGGCTGGGTGGTGGTGGGGATGATGGAAGAAAGGGTGGGTGAACGGGAGGGAAGGGGTGAGGAGGGTGATGGGGGTGGAGCTCGTATACATATGCATGAAAATTTGTGCAGAAGCGAGGGATGAAACTGGGAACTTGAGGGGGTGGAGCTTCTGTATATTTTCGGTTAGCTCTGAACTGTCAATCATAAAAGTTCAGTTTCTGTGCAGAGTTTAGTTGTGTGTGCTACTGACATGCAAAGTGCTGACGCTGCCGCCTCTGTGTGTGTGTGTGTGTGTGTGTGTGTGTGCAGGCCGCGACCGTGTTTGTCCTGAGTCGACAGTAATCAAGTTTATACTGGACAGTACTCAGTGAATGCTAAATCAACTTACTGTTCTGTTGGAGGCTCGTCACTGATTGCACGATAGCCCTGACCGACGACTCAGTCAGTGTGTGTGTGTGTGTGTGTGTGTGTGTGTGTTTTCATCCGGAGAGAGAGAGAGAGAGAGAGAGACTGCACACACACACACACACACACACACACACAGACTGACAGAGACTCGGCGGAGAGAGAGAGAGCGACTGAGAGTCGCTTGTCCCCGGCTACCATGATCTTTCTCACTACTAGTAACAACTTTGTCACTGACGGACTGGCTGTCGGAAATATTTCAACGCTGAGTTTCCCATTTCAGTTTGGCAGCCGAGGCCCGCGGACGTCAGTCAACGACTGTTTTGCGAGCACGACATGTTCACACTTTCAACTGACATCAGCCTTCCTTTCCGCGCTGAAATACGGTCCACAGAATGAAAATCCAGTCAGCCAGTGTAGTAGACCTACACAGTACTAATTTGAAATTAAAATGTTCGCGCACGTGTTTGAGTGAAGTTTCGAACAGAATACAGCGGGGCCGCTGTCCCCTTACCGGAGAAGAGAACAAGGGGTGTCACCCGTGTCCGAGTGTTTGTCCATCAGATTATCCCCACCTGTGAATGCAAGGCAGCTCATCGGTATGTATACGCAATACCTCCTCTCTCCGCCCTTCGTGCACGTGCGAGACCACGGAGAAACCTCGGCAAAACGCCTTGTTTTGGATGGGTGTTGCCAGAAATCCGATACGTGCCTCTCAGTTTTGGGACTTCAGTGTCTTGAGCGACCTACTGAGTACGGAAAAAATCAAGAGCCTGTCCACTGACAATTTTCATTCGCCGGTTCGCAAATAAATAAATAAATAAATAAATAAAAAGTCGGATCGTGGAAGTCACGTTGCAGGAGGAGTCCATTATCGTGCTGTAGACAACGCAACTCGAAAATCTACATCATGCTTGAACGGAAAACTGCTGACTGTTTAGTTTCGGTCAGTAGTTGCTACCGTCGTAAAATTATTGAGAAATGAACACAGTCACGTGACTTGCCGGGATTCTGAAATCAGCTTACGGCCGTGTGGTTGAAGCTATGGCAACAGTGATTATTTCGGCGTTACGGCCATGCAGTGAATTGTTGATGACACTACTACCACCCACTACTAATAGTATATGTAAAGCGTATATATTTTATACATGCTGAATTTGATTTTCCTCTAAGCCGAACTAAGCGCTAAAACAGACGGAAAACATTAAAATTATGATTACACACACATGTCAGAGAAGCAAAGAAATACACAAAGTTTCACAAGCAGAACAGCAATGGCCAGGACGATACAACTAATCTTACAAATATTTTTGAAATACAAATGTATCAAACACTACGAATCAGCCGTAACGATGACATAGATGTTAACAATCGCGCTTTTTTAAATTAAAACAAAAAGGATTAAAACAGTGAAGACCGCAGCTTACCTACCCCCTTTGTATTTATTTACTGTTAGGAATGGGGCCAAATATTTGTGCTGGCTTTTTCATCGTTGTCCCGTCTTTGATATCACTTTGGTATGTGGTGAAAAAGGACGTTAAACCCCCAAACACCCATCCACCCCACCCTTGCTTACTGTTAGAACGTGTTCCTTGTTTGAGGCTAAACATCACCAGTATACTAGTTTTCTGTCGTACTATGGATATATCTTTAACATCATCGTGCAACAAAACCATTTCGAACACAGTTCCGCAAAATCGGCGAACAGCAAATTAGAGAGCGCCTTTTATTCGCTCCGTGTCGCAGAGCCAATTTCATAAGGCGTTGTAGTATTATCCAAACAGGCAGAAATGGGCGAAGAAGATTAATCTATTTTCTCTTGGCATCTGGAGGCGTTCGCGAGGGTGTGTGCCCGAACTATCAGCTTTCAACTTTTGGGCGGGATGCGTTCAAAAAAGAGAAGAAAAGGAAACCTCCCATTTTCGCGTCCAGATGAAAGGTTAGCCGTGACGATGACAAAAATGAAAACCTTTTTGTGTGTTGTTTATTTTTTGTCATGGCGAATTACATGCGGTACGTGTCACTCCAGTCAGCGGGACAAAAAAAAGAAAAAGAAAAAAAAAGAAAAGAAGCTCAACGCCTAACTGTTTGGTAGTAGTTCTCGCGGACTTGTAGTGAAACTGATAGTTCGTCGGAGTAGACATTTGGATACAAGTGAACTTACGAAGCATTAACGAACTTCCTTTGGTATCATTTTGTTCGAATTTGGTGGCTGTAAATGGCTTGATTTTTATTTTGTTGTGGTCTACTTACGAAGGGAGCAATAGTGATTATATCGATATTATTCAAACTGTTACGACTCTTCAGAGAAGCGAATCAAGATCGACGAAATTAATGAGTTTAGTTAGTTATTTAGTTAGTTTATTACCCTCCCCCCCCCTCCACACACACACACACACATTCATATATCCTACCTCTTTTACGATGAAAAAAAACAACAACCCACAAAACGTCAGCCTATCAAGGATTGTTTGGTGGGTCATGACGAAACAAACAAACAAACAAACAAACAAAAACAACCCCCTCCCCAAAGCAAACAATCAAACAAACAAACAAACACGCAAACAAACAGACAAAAAAACAACAACAGACAAACGAAACAAAAAACTACAACAAACACAACAAAAACAACAACAACAAACAAACAAAAACAAAAAACACAAACAAACAAAAACAAAACAACAACAACAAAACCCCCAAAACCCCAGAACAAACACAAAACCCCCAAAACCTGTGTTACTTTTATTTACACGTCTTTACACATGGCCTGTACCTTTTTGTCGTGGGAAATATTTGTAGTGTTTTTATGGCAACGCTTGATCAGCATATCAAAGGCTGAAAGTGACCCTCGGCGCTCCGAACAGTATTTGTGTAAAGTACCTACAATGGATCTGGGTATTTGTAGGCACCCAGTTACACCCACTTACTGACAAAAGAGCAAAGAGGGAGAGAGAGAAAGAGACAGACAGACACTGTGTGTGTGTGTGTGTGTGTGTGTGTGTGTGTGTGTGTGTGTGTGTGTGTGTGTGTGTGTGAGAGAGAGAGAGAGAGAGAGAGAGCACCAATTACACCCACTTACTGACAAAAGAGCAAAGAGACAGAGACACTGAGAGAGAGAGAGAGAGAGAGAGAGAGAGAGAGAGAGAGAGAGAGATGAAATGAAATGAAATGATCTATATTTGACAACTTACCTTTGCTAAAAATTTCAAACATCCAAAATACCTAAAGCAACAAAATTTAAACTGCTTTTAGTTTTATTAGAACACACACACACACAAAAAATCAGAGAGAGAGAGAGAGAGAGAGAGAGAGAGAGCGCACAGTATATTTTTTCCCCAAATGTGGAAGATTTATCACCTTTCGTTGGTAGTACGATAGACGTCTAATTCCCTCTCCAAAATTCTGCCCTCCAGTGTAGCGATATCGTAAAATATCTTCCCCACAAAAACCAAGCAACTGTAAATCACAACTCGTATCTAACACCTATGATTTGTTGAGTTTCATTTCATTCTGAAGGGTCGGCCCCCCACACAATGAGCTTCGCTCGCTTCTTCCGCAAACAACTCTCCACCAATAAGCGCAAGATTTACGGAGTCTCATTGTATTTCTTAAAAGCCAGCGAATGACACTTTATATCCCCCCCCCCTTGGCAGGGCCCCACTCCGAGACAGGAGATCTCAAACAGTAAATTCGGCGCATTAAATTTCACTGACACCGTTGCTGTAATACTCCCGCAACGACCGGTTTTTAACTCCGTGACAAAAGAGCTCTGTTGCCATCCTCAGTTGCGGGAGCCGGTACACTAGAAGCCACGAAACTGTTCGATAGACCTGAGTCAGTGTTGGGGGTGCGACCTTTAAAAGCAAAAGTTTAGTTTTGCTTAGCTTCGGTCAAGTGTAGTGACTGAAATCGTGATTATCGTTTGCGGTCTGGTCGGTATCGAGCGAAAATTAAATGATGATAGTAAAACTGACGACGACGACAACAACGACGAGGACGACACCGACGACGACAACGATGATGACGACGACGACACCGGCCGTCTTCTTTTCGGCATTTTTGTTTTCTTTACAGCACAAACCGCATGAAAAACGTACACAACGGTAACCAACGAAAACAGAAACTGTGTCTAAGGGAGATCACTCCAAGAAAACCTGGTATCGGCTAGCAACAGTGGAACAGAACAAAGATTTCGCACACTACTGACCGTTACGACTCTAGTCGTAGCGTGGCAGTGGGGACTGATTTTTTTTTTTTTTTTTTTTTTGCTGCCCCAACTCTTTTTGCCAGCTCCAGTGGTGTTCCTCCCAGCTCATGGGTGGAATCCACAGAGGGCTCGAAAGCTGGGGCAATTTTTATGATGATGGAGATGAGGATGATGGTAAGATGATGCCATGGAGGTCCGTGTGGTTTGGGACTGCGGGACAGGGCCGCATTCCACGCTTCCTGTCATAAATATCCCGGCGTTCACCAGGCCCGGGAACTACGGCACGGTGACGGCCGTGTAATCATCCACATCATAAGACTTGTCATACCAAGGGAAGCACCCCCAAAGTCGCACCCGTGAAGTGAGTGAATCTCGGCTGTGTGGCAACAGCCTCCCCATTGGGCCCATAGCACACCAGCTCTGGGTAGGAGCCGACCTAGGTAGGAAAAATCCCGCTTGCCTCGGCTGGGATTCGAACCGGGTTTCCCGGTCCGTGGTCCGAAGTGCTAACCACTACACTACGGGGGCTGGTGGGACTGAAATCTTGTTATGACTATAGTCTATCGGGCAAAACGAGGCTTCACAGCTGGCAGGACTGTCTCTCCTATACTCCCATACACTGCCCCTAATACTATCCAGTTTTCTATTCCGAGTTCATAATCCGCTCTCGACACGTGCAAATCTGAGACACTGGGACCACCGTGCGGCGTATTGTCAGTGACGCTGTTTGGCGGGCGCTAAGTTTGATAAATTGAGACCGTTTCGGCAAAGACAGTGCAGGTGTAAGCTACGTGCATTCTTCAAAGGAGCGGTTTTGCGTTTTCAGCCCCCTAAAGTGTCGACTATGTCATATATCACGGCTTAAATGTACACATTCACTCCTCTTCTTCTCAAATCTGTTTTGCACTTCAAGAACGTGCGACGACTTTGTTCGAACTGGTAATTAATCTTTCGGTTTTGTTTTCCGTTCAGTCGTAAACTTCGATTATTCTGGTGATGGATCTATGCCTGCTATTTATTCCAGGGGAGGGGAGGAGGGGGTTGGGGGAGGGGAGGGTTGTAGCGGAATATCTCAGTCGATGTGTCGATTGTGCATGGATCCTGAGTTTGAGCACACGCACGCACACACACACACCACACACACACACACACACACACACACACACACACACACACACACACACACACAGAGTCCATCGTCGCTGACCGCGCGCTGTCGCTCTGTGTGTATTGTCCAGGACCAGGCCGGCGGCGCAGTCCACTCACTGCACAGAATACAGAATACTTTATTGATACCAAAATTGGGAAATTGCAGTTCTGGCCCGCATATTAGTAAAACACACAACTGATAAACATTTTACTAAATGAGACTACAAAAATAAGTAAAACAGACAGTCTTGACCAGTAAAATTACTTAAAATCAAGAATAAAACACACTATCACATAATACAATTTCCATTCAACACTTATTACTCACGCTGCACATTCACTCGCTCTGCTCTTTCTCTCTCTCCTCGATCCCCCCCCCCCCCCCACACACACACACACCTCTCTCTCCTAGCGTGTGAACAGAAAAGCCGTTCGGCCAGCGTGCGAAATCTCCGCAGGCTCTCACCGTGTGCCGCAGCCCTTAACGAACATAGAGATGGGAACCATACTTTCTAATATGACGCGAATAGCGGGATGAAAAGGCGGTCGCTCGTACCGACAATTTCAAGGGTCCTCCCGACGTATCAAAAACATCCCTCCCCTCCCCAGCTGCGGGAGAATTTGGCTGGGGACATGTGGGGTCACCGCTTCCACTTTGAGGGGCCAATTCAAAGTTAACAGCCGTCTCAAAGCGTCGAAAAATCGTCGCCTCTTTGATGACAGTGTCAGCGAGGCCAGTGCAAACAAGGCACAAAACCTTGGGTCAACTACTCGTGTCTATCATATGTTGACCGTCTTCCACCGTGATAGTAACTAAAAGCATCGTAGGTGCTGAGGTCAGTTTGGCGCGGAGTGAAGTTACTTTGTGTGTAACATCGCGATCTTCTGTCGGAATTAAACGGATGGAAATTCGTCAAAAAGGGGGGGCTTTTCGCATAACATATTGGCTAGCCATTCGGACCTGTAGAGGCTTAGGGCAGTAGCTTTGATGTCCTGGGGATGTGTAACGCAAAGTAAATCATAGTACCAGCGTGCAATTATGTATTTCTTGTTGGAGGAGGATTTGCCAGCTTGGTTAGGGTGTTGTTGACCACTCGGTGATGTCTTTGTTGCTGGATGTCTTGGGCGAAATGGGCGCTCACTGTCATTTTACATTGACCCCCCCCCCCCACTCCCATATTCCCAGTCCCCCCCCCCTCCCTCACAAACACACACACACACACAATCCCCAAAACCGAACGCCGCACCACTTCGACCAAACACACACACACACACACACACACACACACACACACACACACACACACACACACACACACACAGAGAGATACAGAGAGAGAGAGAGAGAGTCAGACAGCTGTTTCCCCTCTATGATTTCAGTATTTCGTTTCGATAAGTTGCAATGTGCGACTGTCTGGATCAAGACTTAAGTGATATCAAACAACCTCTTTGATGATATCAGAGACATTAATATCTATATACATGAAATTATATCTGTGTATGTTTCTCGTGATACAGCTATTGTCTGGGTGATTACACGTTACACGGGCAAGCTTGCAATGGCGATTTAAGGCACAACCAGAAGATTATGCTCGCCTTTTTGATCTGTATGTTCAAAGTTGAAGTTAGATACATAGATATTGCAAGTTGTCCTTGATGGTCGTTTTATTTTTCATGGGACCACAGATAGTGAAGCGACACTGCCAGAATGCGTGTATACATGTAGGTTACTGTTTTACTGGTGGTGTGTGATGGTTGCAGGTTTTTACATGTTTAAAATCTCATCTCATAATTATGTCATTATTTTATTCTTCTTTTTGGCATTTTACACGAGTATGAACACTAGACATATGGTATACATAGATACTAACAGTTACAATACTTGCACACATGACGTATACAGACTATTACAACACACACACACACACACACACACACACACACACACACACACACACACACACACACACACACACACACACACACACACACACACCTTTGCTTGCTAACAATTACGTGAACAATATAGCATTGCGAGGTGGGACACTAGTCATATAGAAGGTCTCTTCTATGTCACTTTTATTGTATTTTGTAATTTCAGGTTGTTATCCTCCCAGAGCCAATTTCTCTTCCGGGACGATGGAGACTATCTTATCTTATCTTCAGAGACGCGAAAGAAAAAGAACAGAACCGGAAACGTGGACCACAAAACCACAGATTGACAAGTCGCGGTGTTAGCTGCGTGACAAGTACAAAGTGAAGACAGGCAGAAAATGTATATGCCCGTCGCACGGCGGATTTTAAACCGTCACCTAACGTCACACAACGCTCGGTGATAAATATGATTGGCCCGCGAGCGTTTGATATTATTGAATGTATAATCCGCCGTCGCCGACTGCACACGGGTCCGATCAAAGGACCACAACCCGCGTGTCGCGACGAGATCGTAAATCTGGAGCAGAGGGCGCCAGGTGGACATTTGACCAGGGATACATCAAACTCGCCGACAGGCAACAAGTCGACTTGGGCAGTCGGAGCAGTCACCACACACAGCAGTCATTCATTTCCGCTGACCGGGCCTTTCGCAGGGGAAATGAAGTAAGGGAGGTAGACAAGATTTTGATGTAGATAAACTAGGCGATTTGACGATTGATACTGAATCGTGGTGTACGGCTGGCTGAGCGAATTTTATGTGTAGGACTTTGGGATGGTGTGCAGGACACGCACGCACGCACGCACACACACATCGATAGGACTTTTTTCTCCTATTGTAGACAGAATACCGTGCAAAAAAGAACGCTTTGATGTGGACATAATCTGGTTACCCCGGGGCCTCGGCAATGACGCGACGTCCGCTTGCAATGGAAGTATACATAGCCAAATAACAGACAGACAGACAGACAGACACACACACACACACACACACACACACACACACACACACACACACACACACACACACACACACACACACACACGCACGCACGCACGAAGGAACGAACCTTACTTCACAACGGAGAAGCTCAGTTTTGCCATGCGTTGGTCAGTTTTCTATCCGGCTGCGGCCGTTGCTAGAGAGAGAGAGAGAGAGAGAGATCTTGAATTTGTGCGAAAGAATAGTGGCCGTATATCAACAAGAAAACACAAAGGCGTGTACACGCTCATATTTCACACGTGGATTTACCTGAGAGCCAACGTCCTCAAAACACAATCTCCCCCATATCCGTCGCCTAACTCCCGTGTGAGAGAGAGAGGAGACGCCAGAAGAAAAGAACGCCTTCTGCCGAGAGCCAGATAGCCTCCTCAGCCGACGAGTGGAAGGCCAAAACAAAAGAGAACTATTTCAACTGCTCGCCCCTAATCCCTGTAGGATTAAGCTGCAAAACAGTGGAAGCGACGACGGCAAATCCTCCCGAACACTCCGCCTGTTGGCTTTGCCAGATGGATGATCTAAAGCGTAATCTTAACTTTGAAACCGATGCCGTGTGTAACAACAGCGGCTGTTGACACTATGTGAAGTTGCGGTTTGGCGAGAGGGGAGCTAAAGAGATCCCTAAACAACTGGTCGGAGGGGACATGTACGGTTGGAAAAGAAAAGAAAAAAAATCCCTGACCTGCTGAAAGAGCAGTGGAGAGAGAGAGAGAGAGAGAGAGAGAGAGAGAGGGGGGGGGGGGGAGAATGACAACTTAACAACGGTAGAAGTAAACATGGGTATGGAAATAGAATGGGGCTTAACATTATGTTTGAAAAAGAAGTCAGCTTAAGAAAACTGTGAAAACAACAACAACAGCAGCAGCAGCAACAGCAACCCAAAACCATCAATTTGCAATGACAAAGTAATATCTTTAACCGTTAACTATTTAACAGCATTAACTGAACTAATTGTTTGAAAAACTGTTCGTTTGCTACAGGCTGTTGCCCCGACCTCGGGATGCATAAAACACGTTCATCATTAATCTGATGTCAAAAATGGGCGTTAAGTTGGTGTGTATAGAATTCATGATGAGATCTGAGGCCCCTTAGTGCACTGATAAAAAATGCATTGCACGTGGAAGTCTGTTCTGAACAAAATTACGTATGCATCGGATTGGCGAGATATTTTCATTATCGAACCATTAGACTTGGAAATGAAGCTCAATTGAACAATTAAGATTATATACGCCCCCTTTTAATGACAGTGTAAACTGGTATTGTGCATAATCTTACTTCCAAATTCCCCCAGCAGACGTGCACGTATTTCATTCTTTCGTTGATCCTCTTGTCTTCATCCCTTCTTTCTTTTTTGTCTGTCATTCCGCCCTCCATCGTCATAATTACCCGTGTCAAGATTATCTTCGTACAGTACAGATTTGTAATGTGGAATTGAAGAGAGCTTTCGACCTCAACGGTTACATTCCACAGATGATTGGTTTTGATAGTTTTGGTGTTCAGCAGCTCTATCCTACACCATTAGGAAGATGTTTCCAAAGGTGTATTCGTTTCCAAAGCCACTTGATCGAAATCACCTTCATACTGGACACCTTCCTCACTGGACATCCCCCCAACCCCTCAAACAACAACAACAACTAGTACTATTAAAACAAAAACGCGAAACAAAGAAACCCAAAATGCAAAAAAAGCCAAACAAACAACAAAACAATGCTCAAACCAAGCAACCAACTAACAATCCCGAAAACATAAAGAAACAAAACAAAAACAAGCACAACCCCCCCCCCCCCCCAACGACAAAACAACAACAACAACAAACAAATAAAAACAAAACAACAACAACAACAAACAACAACAACACATCCAAACAACGCACAAAACAAACAACCTAACAATATCAAAAAAATGAACAACATGGGGGCGGCCAGAACAGGATCTTTCGACTCTCACCCGGGATTCGAACTCCAAGCACGAGCCTTGTCAGCCCAACGCCCTACCAGAGCAGCCCGGTGACCCTCCCCCTCCCCCCCCTCCTCCCCGTGCAAAGACTGAGCCAGCAGGTATTACTGTGCGCTGGGTAAACAGAACTTCCTTTTCCTCTTGCTGTGTCAAATGTTTGTGTAACGTCCATCATAGGCAAGGTCCCAGCAAATGTGGCCGGCATAGCTGTCTGACATCTGAATAGTATTCAATTGAATTCAGATGTGGTAGCTGTCCCCTTGACCCATAGCCTGGCGATTATGACAGTCTTAAAGGTACGTCAGACGTGGCGAGTTTGCTCATAGTATTCAACTGGATTCAGATATGGTAGCTGTCCCCTCGGCCCATAGCCTGGCGATTATGACAGGCTTTAAGGTACGTCAGACGTGGGAATTTTGCTCGTCGACCAGCGGCACAATGCATTCCCAGCCAATGAAATTCGCTCGCCAGGGGCACTGACGCACCCAGCCGTCGGCTCGCCAGTGGAAAGAACATAGTCCTACTTTTTTCCTCGCCAGGCCAGTCAGTCGCCGCTGACCGCGCGCTGTCGCTCTATGTGTATTGTCCAGCGCCAGGCCGGCGGCGCAGTCCGCTCACTGCATGCTCTTAGAGTGTGAAACAGAAAATCCGTTCGGCCAGCGTGCGAAGGCTCCGCAGGCTCGCAGCGTCTGCCGTAGTCCTTAGGTCTAAGCCGAAATCATCCCGTGCTTTTTGCTGTGTAGCACAGTGCGCGGTGTACTCTCGGCTGAGGTGGATTGCTTGGCTTCGTTCCTGTACTGATCAGGGCCGTCTCCATTCACGCTCGTCATCGGCGGGGTCTATACACCTCGGCTGACCATCCAGCCAACCAACCACCACAGAATAGAGCAGATTTTCTTTTTTATAACAGCCACCGTTACACACTCACGGCTGGCTCTGGGCAGCAACAGACAATACATACCAATCCCACGCCTACACCTACACCCCCCCCCCCCCCCCCACACACACCATTCCTTTAGTTTTAACTTTTTCGCTTCAACTTTCAGCTCAAGCACCGAACTGTATGTCCAAGCCAAGACCTCCCAGCACAGCCCCCAAGTTGTCCAACCGGACACCCTAGAGAGACTAATCTACAAAGGGCTGAGTGCAGTTGACACGGCCACACTGATCCCCCAGGGTCCTTCATTTGGCACGAGATGAAAGGCAGCCGGGAGGCTGAGAGGGGCCACGCCAACCACAAACTCCGGGGACTTCAAGAGACAGGGAGGGTTAGCTGGCATTTTCTGGCTTACTGTGATCTCCATCCTCTTGGGGAGGAGAAGGAGGAGGGGGGGGGGGAGGAGATCCTGTGAAGATTTGTGGTACATTGTACATGGACTGTGTGCTCTGGATTTAGAGAAAAGGGGATCATGTAAGCCAGTATCTTTTACGAGTGGGATACTAGACCCGTCACCGGCTGAGATACGGCATGCAACGTACATTGTGGTGCATCGTGCATGGACTGTGTGCTTTCGATTTAGAGAAAGGGGATAACGTACGAGTGGGAAACTAGATCCGTCACTCAGATACGTCATGCAACTTACATTGTGGTACATTATGCACGGACTGTGTGCTCTGGATTTAGAGAAAAGGGGATCATGTAAGCCAGTATCTTTTACGAGTGGGATACTAGATCTGTCACTGAGATACGTCATGCAACTTACATTGTGGTACATCGTGCATGGACTGTGTGCTCTGGATTTAGAGAAAGGGGATAATGTAAGCCACTATCCTTTATGAGTGGGATACTAGATCTGTCACTGAGATACGGCATGCAACTTATAACCTCAGTTCTTTAAGGATCAGTAGAAGCTTTGTGCTGGACCAAAGACTAGTTGATATTACAAAATCACGAAAAACCAAACTGTTCAGATTAGACAAAAACTCATTGGTAAGAACGAGAGACAAACAACTTACAGCAGACAGCCGCGACAGAGTAACTGATACCCACCATTAAAAAAATCAATCAATCAAACATACAAACAACAACTTGATGAGCCACATGAAATCACAAATATGGCCAATTGTTTTAGATGCCAGTATGAGGCAAAGACTTTTTTTTTTTTCTTCTTCGCTTTTGGTGCAACTATTTCGAAACCAACCAACCGACCAGTCATAAAACCAACAGACGAATGTTCGTTCAAGCAAATAAGAGAGTAAACAAACACGCAAACGTGCGCACAAACAGACAAAACGAACCCAAGACAGTTTAATCTAATTTCCTTTGGCAAAAAGTTCTTTTCTTTCCTTTTTCTTTTTTACCTCCGTTTCCGTTTGATTTGGCACGCTGTGGCAACAGTTCCAAAGAAACAGCAAACATTATATCATGTTGGACTCCAGTTCTCAAGACAATGTCTCCTTTGGTGTCTGAACGTAGCGGGCAAGCACACTGGCGGGCTGTTTCACGGGGGTTACTGAAGATGGCGGGCAGTTCCTTTGATTCAAAACTTTTTACGACGACTGTTTTGAGCAGTAAGTTTCAAACCTTAAGCATGCGCTCTGTCTCCACACAGTCTATAGACATACCCGAAGAAACGGACGGGGGTCTGGTTAGGGGTGAAGTTTACAGTTAGGAGTGAAGTTTACAGTGTACGGCCGTCGTGGCGTTGTACCGTGACGATCGCTTACACGATAACATCACCTCCCTCCTTTCCCACTAGGGCAGCAAGAGCTGGTCATTGCTAACTGTTTCCATGGCTGCCTCATGTTGGAGGATGCTGCGCTGGTTTTGTCCGTGAAGTGAACACTGTCGTAACGTGTTGGCAAAAGTTGTTTTGCGGTTGATCTAATTATCGCCCTTTTTCTTTTACACTGATAAACCGTAATCGAAAGAGTTTTTCCTGTGTTACTCACATTCAAAAATAGAAAAACTCAGTGCTTACTTTTAACTGGATTTTGGTTTGGATGTACAAGGGTGGGTGGATGATTATGAGTTTAACGTCCTTTTCCACCACATATGGGTGATGTCAAAGACGGGGCAACGAGAAAAAGGCCAGCACAAAAGTCAGTATTTGGCCCCGGCCGGGATTCGAACTCACGACCCGAGCATTGAAAGTGAGTGAGGTTTTATGGCGTAACGCCGCGCAAGCAACAAAGACTAATTCGCGGCTAAGTGTGCCTGCACAACTCCTCCCCCCCCCCCCAAAAAAAAAAATAAAAAAAAATATTAAAATAAATAAATATATATATATAAATAAATAAATAAATAAAAAAGCACACACACACACACACACACACACACACACACACACACACACACACACAAAAGAAATACCAACCCTCCCCCCAAAAAAAACAAAAAACAAAAAAAAAACAACCAAAAAAAAAAACAAAAAACAGCAACACAAAAATGTAACCGGCGTTGGCCCGGACAAATGATGCGAGCATTGAAAGTCCAACGCTCTACCACTGGGCAGTCCCCGCTCCCATCGTCTGTACGAAAACAAAAACTTGGACTATCAACCAGAAAACATATTCAAACATTACGGCGATGTAAACACGTGTGCGTGCTCATATATTCAAACATACCTCAGAGCAATCATCCTCGGAACTTTGAAATCGTAGTAGCAACGGTTAAGCTCCCCGCCGACTTCATTAATCCCCCCGTGTGGATTTAGCCGGCCAGCGCTCTTGTGGCTTGTTCCCTGTTTCTGGGTTTGTCGTGGGAATTAGGGGCCGGATTATCTCCGGATAAAGTCCTGACGTAAAAGGAAGAGGGAGCAGGGAGGTTTAGGGGGCGTGACCTGTGCAGGAATTCGACCTGTCCTTGGTGACACCTACCAACCGTTTACAGGCAAATGGATGTAAGTGATCGTGGGATTGGGAACTGAAATGATGAAGAGCACGAAAAAATGCTGAATAAGTGTCCCAAAAATTGTTGCAGTTACTCGTAGACGTGTATTCCTGCGATACGAGTTCAGAAGAGGGGCAGTTAGTGCAAAAGAAACCGTTTTTGCGGGTGGGTGGGTGGGTGGGAGTTTAACGCCCTTTTCTGCCACGTAAGGGTGGTATCAAAGACGAGAGAGCAACGAGAAAAAGGCCAACACAAATATTTGGCCTCAGCCGGGATTCGAACTCACGACCAGAGCATTGAGAGTCCGACGCTCTACCATTCGGCTATCCCGGCTCCCCAAACGTTTTTGCAATAACAAAAGACACGGAGATAAGTGTGCGACGATTTTTGTTTTTTGCAGTATGTGTTCAGAAGAAGAAGAAGCCGGGTAACAACAATCACCCAACCAGTCAACCAATTTTGCAATTGATTTTATCTTAGATTTGAACCCGAGTGCACAGAGAGAAGTGTGCGAAGACTTTTTTTTTTTTTTTTTTTGCAGTGAGTGTTCAATAGAAAAAGATTACCCCCAAACCCCCACAATCAGTCAAAGAAAGCTGTGATTAAAAGCCTGCAATCTCAACAAAAAGCCACAAACAGTGTTTAAAAAACAACAACAACAACAACAACAACAACAAACTACCTGGCTGTGCAAAATGCACCGTCAACTCTGTCACGGTTACAGAGTTTTTAGCGTCCCTGAAACCCCTAGGGCAGCCTGATTTCACGGCCGTTTTGACATTGAGCGAGAAAGATCGCATTTGCTAGTCCTCTCGTGCAGCACACATCCACACCGGTGACGCGGCTAAGCCGCAAATCCAACCGGCTGTCGATCGCAGTGACTGTTTTAGGCCGGAAAAAGCGCGACACACATGCGGTGATGTGCAAGAATGCTGCCAGGAAAGCTAAGAACTGAAATGAATTTGATCATATTGTTATATGCACATATCAGTAAGACTTTCATCTTCCCACCCAAAGCGATTTTATATCGAAAATTTTATTCATGTAAGGACACGAGTCATATTTGTTTGACTGCAATGAGACTCGAGAGCTATTTTGCAGTTTAACACGAAGCTGACAAAAAATACCACGTTAATTCCAGTAGTTTCAAAACAGACACGTATCCGTGATATCTTTGTGACTTGCATCCCAAATTTTGTGACGTAGAATGCTTTAGTGTTTTCGCAATTTAAAAAAATATCAGAGCAGTGCGAAATCCTCGGCTAAGAACCGGCCAACCGTCTGGTTTGATGCTGGCTATGAACCTGCTGCCTCCTTGGATATGAACCGGCCAATAGTCCACATTTCTGGCTGAAGAAAAGTTGCGAACAACGAAGGTGTCTGCGGTATTTTTAACAGTTACACGTTTGCATACTGACACGGTCACAACAGGAAATACCAACGCAGCATTTAGTTAGACAACTTCAAGGTCATTCCGTACTATCTGAGCTATACATCACTAGCGCCAGTGAATAGACCTGGAAGTCTTAATCTATGATCCCATGTAGTTAGGTGACTGTTTCTCATGTGAATGCCAGGGAAACTGTGGAAAACATGTATTCATATAATTATTAGGTTTGGATTTGTTTTGTTTATGGAAAGAAGACATCGACTTTACCCAGTAACCCCATCCAGAGATTTTTTTAATGGAAAGGAATAATAAAAGTATTATAACCAACAAACCATCCAAAAAGTGAGAGGAGGAACACTTACAGTGGTGCGATGAATTTTTTTTTTTTTTTTTTTTAATTTCGTGTGAAGATGGAGATGAGAATGAAAATGAGTATGAAAGATGATTTGGAGTTATGGCTTCAAATGTATGATTTGTGGTGTGTATCAGTGCGCGTGTGTGTTGGTTAGTGTTTATCAGTGTGAGTGTGTGCTGGTTTGTTAGGTGTCTGTAGAAGTGGTGTGCGTGGGCATCTGTGTGGGTGTGTGGCTGGGTTTGGAAGTAACGTTTTTTTCTGCAGTGTGGTGAAGGTAAGAGTGGTCTGTGTGTTCTGTCTGGTGTGGCGTATGTGGATGTTGTGTATGGGTGTCGTGGTTTCAGTGCAGGGTATTTGGGGTGTGATGAGGATGATGTGGGTGCAGATGTGGATGTGGATGTGAATGGTGTGTGCGTATAATTATGTAGATGAGGGTGGTTTAGATGCGGATGTGGAAGATGTTGATGTACGTTCAGGTTTGCTTGATGAGGGTGCTTCAGGTAGGGGTCCAGATGAGGGTGGTTCAGGTGTGTGTGTGGATGAGGGTGGTGGTTTGGTTGAGAGTGGGGCAGATGTGGATGAGTGTGAGGGTAGTGTAAGTGTGGATGGGGGTGGTGCAGATGTAGATGTGGTTTGTGTGTGCACAGGTTTAGGTGTGGATGCAGGTGTTTGTGTAGGTGTGGGCATGCGTAAGCGTGGTGGTAGAGGTGTGTTATTAGTGCATGCGTCAAGTATTGTCATATGTGGTGTCTGTTCCTGTACGTGTGATCATGTGTTTCAATCTGTCCATTATGTTCATTATGTTGTCTGTAAGTGTTGTTGTGTTCAGTAGGGAGTAGACTTGATTGTTGTGGTATGATTGAAGGTCCATTATGCGGTGTATGAGTGCACTTTTGATTCTAAGGTTGATGTCTGTAAGTAAGTTTTGCATAAAGAAGTGTGTTGCGCCTGGTAGTGTGAGATGTGGTGCATAATTATGTGAGTGTCGCTGGAAGTATGTTGTTGGTGGTGGTGTTGTGTGAGTGGATGTCAGTGATGAGTTGGTTTAGTTGGTGTGCAATGTAGAAGTGTTGCAGTGCTGTGTCAGTGTCTCTTGTGTATGTGTCCATGGGTTTGTCGAATTCTCTGTTAATGATTTCCAATTCCTCTGAAGTGATTGTGTATTGTGTCGTGGTTTGTGTTGCGTGTTCTATGTTAGTATCTGTGGTGTGTGTCATGGTGTGTGTTATGGTGTTTGTTGAGTGTTCTGTGTTTGTGTCTGTAGTGTGAGCTGTGGTGTGTGTTGCGGTGTAAGCTGGGGTGTGTTCCGGTGTTGTGTAGGTTGAAATATTTTCAGGTGATGATGATGAGAAGAGTGAAGATGGATAATTGATATTGATAGATGAGGATGATGTCTGTGGTGTGGTCATTTCTGTGGAAAGAAAATAAGTAGTTCAGTAAATATGGTTGTCTTTGTTTCTTTTATCTTAATTGTGAAGCGAGGAGATATGGTTGTGGAAAAAAGGAGGAGGGGGGGGGGAGGGGGTTGAAATTGGAAGGGTAGGGAAATATTTTTTGAAAATAACACTGGTAGGTTATTATCCACTACGTTCCCTGACAGTTTCATCTGAAATGGGACACCTAAAACCCCCTTAATCATAATATTCGCATAGGAGAAAAGAAAGGAGAAGCTGGTCGGTTCTTAGCCACGCACAAACCCAATAGAGGTTGGTTCTTAGCCGGGGCGAGTGCCGGTTCATAACCACAAAATGTTCACTACCAATTTTCTTTCTCGAACTGCGCGCGATGTAAGCCACAAATTGCAATAATTTTCTAGGTATGGCCGCAAGACATATTATAAAACTAGGACGTTTTCATAAACTTGACTTTCCTTTCTGTAATTTTATATTATCGCGAATGAAAGTGAATTTTTCTACAGAAAACGAGACTAAATTGTTTCCAACGTGAGTGTACGCGCAAGTAGCACCACAAAAACCACTTACGAGTTGAA
>JACVVK020000084.1:597500-617500 GCA_018292915.2 Batillaria attramentaria
TAATGTATGTGTGGGTGCATGTTGTGTGTGTTTCTGGGTGATTCAGTGTGTGTTGATCGTAAGGCGCCCTGAGCTCCTGCAGGAGGGAGGGCGTCCCTTGAGTACCATTATTATTATTATTATTATTATGCGACCTTCTGGTTAATTTTTGACGTCATTTCTCTGAATTTTGCAATACCTGGTCTTGATGATGATGATGATGATGATGGAGACTTGGTATAGCGCACGGCTCCACCCTACTGAGTGCTCCCGGCGCTGACGGAAAGGGTTTTAAAAGAACGATAGTGTGAAAAAAGTGCAAATGATTACTGAGGTGATGCATTGAAGAGATGAGTCTCACGGTTCAGGCGCTTCCGGAATGCGGTGGTGTTGACTGACTCCTTCACTGTCTCAGGAAGGGAGTTCCACAGTTTGGGAGCTGTATATATTTGAAGGACCGTGCACGATACCTCTTCTTACTGGTGTGGTCAGTCGAAGGGAGCCGCAGACGGAGAGAACTTGCACACCGCAAGAACAAGATGATGCTGAACGATGCATTAGCCCAGTTCTGAAGATACATTTACAAAAAAAAAAAAAGCTAAAAAATCCGCAGCGTTTTCAAAAACTCGTTCAGTATTATCAAAACAGCCACTCACGCGTGGTGGCTCAGCGGAGCAGCGAAAGAAATGTGCAGAGAGGCGTAATGAGACATTTCCTGCAGGGAATTATGGCGGCCACCCACTGTGGCCACGCTCCTCTCCCGTCTTTCTTCTGACATGCCGACTGAAATAGAAATAGACCAATTTTCGCCCATAAATACAATCAGGTCCATATGTTTGATGACTCTGGAGGCCCCGAGAAGAGGCGGTGTGGTGATGTTGGGGTGGGCGTTGGGGTGCATGGCGAGAGTTGGGGACGGAGGGGGAGTCCTCTCTCTCTCTCTTTGTTTCTCTGTCTGTCTCCCCCCCCCCTCAGTCCCTCCCCCTCTCTCTATCACCCTTATGTGGTGGAAATGCGGGGGTGTATGGCGAGAGATTTGGGGAGGGGGAGTCTCTCTCTCTCTTCTCTTTGTTTCTCTGTCTGTCTGTCTCTCTCCTCCCTCCCCCTCGCTCTATCACCCTTATGTGGTGGAAAAGGACGTTAAACTCCCATACACCACACCCACCCCTCTCTCTCTCTCTCTCTCTCGTGTGTGTGTGTGTGTGTGTGTGTGTGTGTGTGTGTGTGTGTGTGTGTGTGTGTGTGTCAGTGTGGACGGAATTGACAATGAAGGTAAAGGGTGGGGGAAGTCGAAGACTGAAACTGACCGTTCCTCCAGTCGAACTGAACTGAACCAGAACTGAATAACAAGTTTTCTCTATCTCTCTCAGTCTGGTGGCGTGCGTGCGTGCGCGCGCGCGCGCGCGTGTGCCAGTCGGTGTGTGTGTGCGCGTGCGTGCGTGCGTGCGTGCGAGCGGAAGCAACTGGAACAGGATTTTGGGAGTGGGGTATAAGGGTGTGGACCTTCAGTACAGAACTGTGGGCAAGACGATGGGGGTGGGGGGAGCCGGAGGGTGGTGGTGGAGAGAGGGAAGGGTTGTAAAACTGATGATGGACGCAGATCAGGCTGTCGGTGGACGCTAAGGTTCTTGACGGAGGAGTGAGTGATCGTATAATTAGACTCAGTCGCGAAAGGTGCGTCTGAATTAAGCGTGAGCTGCAAGGCTTCCTAGACAGAAAGGAAAGGTGATCGGGGAGGAAGCCAGAAAAAAAATTATTGCTGTGAAACTGGATCTTGAATCAAAGGGTTCTGGTCATTCACTCTACAAAGGCCAACCACTCGGAAACTCCGATCAACACAGCACTGCACAGAGCAGAGGAAACCGTATAGCTATGCCTGACCGAGGAAGGAAATCCATTCCCTGAGTCATCTGTGGCAGTGATGATTACAGGCCGACTAAAAAAGAGTGGATACTTTCCGGCGGGTAATGATTATTTCTTTGAACAATGTTTTCAAGCGGCTGAGCTTCCAGCGTGATATTTGCCGTGCCGGGTAGAAATCTTAACAGAAAAAACAAACAACAACAAAGAAACAAACACCCCCCCTCCCCGAAAACAACAACAACAAACACAAACACCCCCCCCCCGAAAACAACAAACAAACAAACAAACCACAAAAACGACTACCGGTGTAAAAGCAAATGACCAAAATATAGGCATCCGCGTGTAAAATATTTAAAATCCCAACATAGTCCTGTATGAGGGAAGCCGGGATGGCCGAATGGTAGAGCGTTGGACTTCTAATGCTCGGGTCGTGAGTTCGAATCCCGGCTTGGACCAACTATTTGTGCTGGCCTTTTTCTCGTTGCCCCGTCTGTGATATCGTGACCCTTACGTGGTGGGAAAGACGTTAAACTGCCAAACACCCCACCCCGGCCACGCACCCTAACTTAGAACTTCAACATTACGAACTGTTCACTCAAACACACATCCCTCACTGAGTCGTAACAAGAAATTTCAATTTTGCTTACTATTTGGTGGTTCATCTGAGTGGCATGTGTACACGGCGATAAAGAACTGAGTTAGTGAAGAACCGCCAAATAGGCAAAATTGAAATCTCTTACGACCGTGTTAAATGATTATCACTTTCGTTTCTTTCCTCTGAACTGAAACGCCTTCAGTCGTTTAATGGCGTTGTCAGTTTTTACTATCCAGTCTTGGTCAGTTGTCATCTGTGCTTTTGTTTACTTTGCCAGATTGATAAAGTTATCATTCTTTTGGGTCCATCGATAAATTTAGTCAGCCGCTTATCGCGTGTGATAGAATATATCATGAAAGAATCCGACATTTCACTTTCAAAATAAAGAAATGGATTTGTCAGTTAACTGAATGCTGAAGTGAACGGCTGATGTGTTTAATAATAATTATAAAAAAACAAACATTCTGTATGGCCAGGTCGGGCAAGTTAGCACGAAACACAAGAAAGCTATTGGCGGTTAATTCGCTCGTAACAATTTCAGTAAATCAGTGTACCGGCTCAGAACCTTTTCAGTATTGGGACGAAGCCGAAAAATCCGGCTGTGCTCTCTGGTCAGTGCACGTTGAGCACGGGTTAGGGACAGCCCGCATTCTACCTCAGGGCAGAGGAAGTTTTTTTGGCAGTAGTTCGTCACGGTCCCCGTGACCGACCTAAACTGAATGTCTGCCTTGCTATTCAAAATATTCATGCTTGTCCCTGCACTAAAACTCGCTCCGACTTTGCGGGGAGCAAAAACAACAGGGTCGGCTGCGATAAATTAGCCAATCAGATCAAAACAGACCACGTGGCACCACGCCGTCACGAGCTAATTAGAATATCCACGCCGTCACGTTCGCGGCACGCGCCACTTCGCTCTGCCACATTCCGACTGCACCACGGAATGTAGGCAATGAACGTCCGGGGATAAAGTGTACGTTGTGGAATGGTGTATGGCGGTGGTCACGGTGATAGATGGGTCGTGGAGCTGGGGGGGGGGGGGGGGCGGGGAGGGGTAGGGGGATGGTGGAAAACAAGAGGGGGGGAGGGGGGAGGTTGAAATGACACTAAGCTGTGCAAAACCCTGCGCTAGTCTTAAAAATCTGCTTGAAGGAAGACAGCAGGTAATAGTTTGTATTGGACAAGGCAAATACGCCGTTTTGCAGAAGATAAAGGATGCTTGGGGGTGTGGGGTTGACAAACCATTCATTTGTCCGTTTCTTTTCCCCCGGTGGTTTTGTGGTTCTTCAGAGAGCATGACTGTACACTACGCTGGGTTTCTCGGAGACAAAACTGCACTTCTTTAGTTGCGCAACTGAGACAGAGAGGGGTCAGGGGAAATCACTATGCTACACGAGTGACGTCCCTTTCGTTAGTTGCAAAGTTTCGTCGCTTTAATTTGTCTGACCTCCGGCAAAGAGGAAAGAAAAGAAAAGAAAAAACAAAACAAAACAAAACAAAACAAAACAAAACAAAACACGCGGCAAAGCAAAATTCGACAGTAAGTCAAGTGTAATGATTAGACAGTGGGGTCGGTCGGAAATTAAACTGAGTTGAAACGACTATGTTTGGTTTTGGCGTGACTATTGTCTTGATAAGCCGTACATGTGTGGGTACCCAAGCTACCGTCCAAGTGTTCCCAGTCAGCATATTTCTACCTGGCCCGGTTAGCGAGAGGAAACAAAATGGTAAGATATTCGTACTCGACTCTTGTCCCAAAGCTGCACTCAATAACCTCTTGGGCTCGCACGCTTGACTCTGATAACGAACCATGCCATATACCAAATCATCTTTAGAAGGTATTTTATTTCCCAGCTCAGGTATTTGAGAAGTCATACCCATAATCCTAGGGTTCATAAAACGTCTGGCGCTAAAAGGGGACTAGCATTAGCAAGAGCAATGACCTTGGGTATATTTCACTGTGTACAAAATCTGGCGCCGTATCATACCATCTTTATGATGCTACCTTGGAGGGTGCATGACCCCGTATCATTACACTTAAGCAACCCGAAATGTGTTCATCGTATTTTTATCTGTGTAGAACCCCAGGACACTAAGCAGACCACTATTCCTCGCGCAGTCGGTGTGAGGGGAAAATGATGAACTTGGGAATGGCCCGGTGCCTTCCTCAGGAAACTTGGAGACTGATGAAAAGTCTGTTTCCCTCGCAGTGTTTAGTTTGCCTTAATTTGAAAACATTGAGCCTGGTCATAGCTGGTGTTAAAGATCTAAGCTCCCAACAAAAAGCTTTCCGAAGTGTGAAAAAATTTTACAGAGTCGACCGTGCAAGCACAGTCAACTCTGTCACAGTTGCAGACACACAGTTCACACTGTGTCCAGAAACCGCGACAAAACCGTGCCGAAAAACTGCCCCCACTTCCTGTCGGGGTCCGTCCGCTACTGTGCACATCTCCGTGCAGTGGTCATCACAGCACAGTACTGTCAGTACAGTGACCCCCATACAAGTCGTGTCACTTTTGATTTTGGTCAGTGTCGCTTGGTGTCGCTGTCAGAATGGCGCAACAAATATTGACGGTAATTTTTTGGGGAAATTTGCCGAGATGATTGAGAAATGGAGCATGCGGGCACTCAATTTGCCAAGCGCGTTTTCTCGGCAACAACATTTCGAAATTGCGGTTTTACCTTTGGTTCTGCAAGCTCGAGCTGAAATGTTTACGCCAGAAACAAAATTGCTTTCAAATACGTGTACTTGCCGGTAGTAGCATATAGCCATGTCAACAGTCAACATCGCTCAGTCGTCTAAACTGACGTATCCGCGGCGTGGTCACATAATGAGCCGGATTGCACGGGGATGTGCACAGTAGCATGCACGGGCCCCGACAGGAAGTGGGGGCAGTTTTTTTTTTTGTTTTTTTTGCCACAACTCTTTGCCGGCTCCAGTGGTGTTCCTCCCTGGTAATGGGTGGAATCCACGGAGAGCTCGAAGTTGGGGCAATTTTTATTATGCATGATGATGGAGATGAGGATGATGGTAAGATGATGCTATGGAGGTCCGTGTGGTTTGGGACTGCGGGACAGGTCCGCATTCCACGCTTCCTGTCATAAATATCCCGGCACTAACCAGGCCCGGGAACTACGGTGCCGGCCGTGTAATCATCCACATCCATAAGACGTGTCATACCAAGGGAAGCACCCCCAAAGTCGCACCCGTGAAGTGGGTGAAGCTCGGCTGTGTGGCAACAGCCTCCCCATTGGGCCCATAGCACACCCGCTCTGGGTTGGAGCCGACCTAGGTAGGAAAAGTCCCGCTTGCCTCGGCTGGGACTCGAACCCGGGTCTCCCGGTCCATAGTCCGAAGTGCTAACCACTACACTACGGGGGCCGGTGTGTGACTGATTCTTATGCACGGATTAAACACACTCGATGAAAGGTTTCCAAACAGGGGGACCAGAAAACATTTCACTAGACAGATCACATCATCAGCCCGGGCTGTACTCAGGGATACCTCCAAAATAACCTGTGCAAAAATCGGCAAAATCGGAGTTTCACGTCCTTTTCTACCACGCTTCCCAAAGCAGGGAGAGGATGGGTGTGTGTTTGACGTGCTTTTCCACCACATACGGGTGATACAAAGACGGGGCAACGATGAAAATGCCAGCACAAATATTTGGCCCCAGCCGGGATACGAACTCACGACCCGAGCATTAGAAGTCCAACGCTCTACCATTCGACCACCCCGGCTCCCCAAAACAGGGAGACCAGAAAACACTTACTACACATATCACATCAAAAGCCCGGGCAAAGCTGGGTACACCAGCTAGTATAAAAATAAATCGGCCACGGCAAATACTTGCTTCAACAGGTGGATGACAAACACCGTGGTCCTACTGGCGGCTTAGTGTCGGTGTCACACCCACATCAGTTTCCACGTCCATCATTCTCTTGGCACGCGCTGCTGGCTGACCTCATTGGTTGAAGCGCTGGCATGCGTGCATCTAAATCTAATCCGACCACGCCTTCCAACCTCACACGACCTCCAGTTCGGTCGGCGACGCGAAGGTAATAACAATGCAATTACTGCTTCCCTCCCTGGCCAGAGGGGATTATAAACCACTTAAATTTATTTGCCATTTAAAGGTCCAGTTTATAAGATCAGTGTTCAGGATCACAGATCGTTCTGAGCGGGCTCTTTTGGTCGTGTCTGACACTGTACGAATTAGACACCTGCACAGTGACAGCATCTCAAAGGTTGGCACTGAGCCAACAGGAGGCCTTACGCCGCAATGCGAATATATCAAGGAGTTTGCTATACGGCTTGCGGCACGGTCAACCGTGAGAGTGGCAGGAGAGCTTGAATTTTTGCGGGTTCACACAGCCTGTAGACGGCACTGTCTTGTCTCGCATTATTAATCATTAAGACAGACTATTTTGAACGTACAGACGTAAGAACACAAACTGACCGTGGGGTCATGTTTGATGTTTATTTGAGGTACCCTGTTTGGGGTCGAGTGTGCTAGTCTGTATTGATTTTTGTTGTCATAAAAAAGCGTGATTTTCGTGATTTTTATGTTATGCAAGTCAAGGTGCAAGCCAGGCGGTCACAAAAAGAGGCAAGCTGCCTCTGAAGCTGGAACTTTTGTAACAGAGGTGGCACACAAGTGAGGCAAGCGAATTTGTGCGAACTGCCTCTCTGGCCTAAAGAGAAAGTCGACTTACTTGCATTACTCCAGTGAGGCCTGAGCGGAAAGGAGACATTCAAATTTTTTTTAAAACCCTGTCAGGTGCGTGCCTTTGAATGGTCTGTTCATGGTAGTAATTGTTTCTAGACTGAAGCATTTTTAGGGGTGACTTTGATGCCTGAGGCTAATAGGGAATAATATATAGGCATTTTGAGGCCCTGTGTATTTGTGTGTCCTTCACCCACAGACGCACAAACTACAAACGAAACGGTTGCAATCAAAAGCTGACCCCTGGGAAGTCTACCAGCACACACGGAAATAGCGCTTTTAAGTTACATGTACATGCCCGTAGTTCAGTATAGAAGGGATGAAGAGGATGAGTCATTTTCGGCCGACAGATCTCAGCAGAAACAGATTCCGGATATTGCTGTTTTTAATTTCTAATAGCCACAAGCCCTCTGTCATTGCCTCGGGTGTCCGTCCACTGACTGCACGCCATGTTGATGTGTCACTGCCTGGATGCGAGCTGACGGTGCAGAAAAAAAAAAATCACGGCAATGGCGTTAGGTCATTTCAACCGTTTTTGAACGTTGTGATCTCTAATTCCAGGCGTGTTTGGTAGGACTTCGTAAGGAGGACTTTGCTGAGCAGAAAAAAATCACGGCAGTGGCGTTATGTCATTTCAACCGTTTTTCAACGTTATGATCTCTAATTCCAGGGGTGTTTAGTAGGACTTCGTAAGGAGGACTTCGCTGAGCAGAAAAATCACGGCAGTGGCGTTATGTCATTTCAACCGTTCTTTAATGTTATGGTCTCTAATTCTAGGCGTGTTTGGTAGGACTTCGTGAGTAGGACTTCGCTGAGCAGAAAAATCACGGCCACGGCGTTAGGTCATTTCAACCGTTCTTCAGCGTTATGATCTCTAATTCCAGGCGTGTTTTGTAGGACTTCGTAAGGAGGACTTCGTTGAGAAGATAAATCACGGCAGTGGCGTTAGGTCATTTTCAGTCGTTTTTCAACGTTATGATCTCTAATATCAGGCGTGTTTAGTAGGACTTCGTCGCCTGTTTTTTTTTTTTTTTTTTTTAACATGCTTATGTCTTTTTGCATATACTTTTAGGTTTAGCAACGGGGGCGGTCGGTGGTCTAGTGGTTAAGAGACTTCGTCACCAGTGCGAGAGGTCAGGTTCGAGTCACTCTGGGCAAATAATTTTTCCTTCTCGTAGAACGTGGCACCGTTCACTGATTCGGGCCGATCGTCGCGGGGTTCTCTCCGGGTACTCCGGCTCCCTCCCCCCCCCCCCCCCCCCCCCCTGTTCTGGAAATGTTCAGCCCACAAAATGTCAAAATGAATGCAATTAAAAAGTTCCGAAACTTAAATAGCTGAACTGACCCTGCTTGTAATGTGTTCGTGTCCCAGTGTGTGGGACAATGCGTGTGATTCACGTGAGCGTGCGTGTTGGGTTCAGTTCGCGGAGCTTTGAGTCGATTCAAGAAATTGGGTACAGCGCCTATACAATGCTCAGTTATCATCATCATCTTTATTATTATCATTATTATTATTATTATTCTTAGATCACAAATTCACCAAGTGACCTACAGGTCTACAAAACATGTACCAGATGGGCGGACATTTTTCATAACACCGTCAGATAGAGCTTCACACTATACATCTGGAAAACTGATGCTGAAAGCAATGGACCCCTACTTAGAGCAAGGAGCGAGGGTGGAGTGACAGTTTCAGCTATCGCTGGAATGTGGGTGGTTTCTAAATTCCGTTCGCTTTGGTTCAGTCAAAGGGTAACACTGTACACAGGACATGCCCCTACCGTTTCAAAAGGGACGTTATGTTTCTGCACTTCTCAGTTGTAATGTCCCTATTTGTATCATTCCGGCTTCTCTCTAGGGTTTAGCGGAGTGAGTGAGTTTTTTTCTCTTAAAAACCCGTGCGGCAAAAATCGCAAATTTTACTTGAAACCACTTCAAGCCACTTTCACGCATTCTGTAGCGATCTTGGGCCCAGTGAGTTTTTAGGGCATAACTCTTAAAAAACCCGTGCAAAAATCGCAAATTTTACTTCAAGCCACTTCAAGCCACAATCACGCATTCTGCAAGCGGTCTTGGGCCCAGTGAGTTTTTAGGGCATAACTCTTAAAAACCCGTGCAAAAATCGCAAATTTTACTTGAAGCTACTTCAAGCCACTATCACGCATTCTGTAGCGATCTTGGGCCCAGCGGGAAAGGCCCACGCCTTGCGTCATAATGGCTTGAAGTGGCTCCTACTGGTGTGCAGTGGCTTGTTCTTTTTAACAAGTCTATATGGCGGGCAGGGCAATGGCGGTGCTCGGGCTCTTAACAGTTAAGTCGCTTGTGCTACCTTTTTATGTTTACCTTTTATGTTCACAGCTGTTTTCCACACTACATAGATACCTGGATAGCGACAGCGTCTGTAGTGCTGGCACTGAGCCAACAGAAGCGTACTCAATGACGAGGCGGCGGCCACACTGAGCGTGGTGGACTCGGAAAAGCACGAAGAGGAAGACAGCCGCGACCAGCCAGCCATGAACGCTGAAATAAGTCGACCATGACTGAGGCGAAGATCTAAAAGAAAGCTGTCCTTACTTAACCTAACCACATCACTTCTGATCGCACCTTAAAAGAAACACCCCCCCCCCCAAAAAAAAAAAAAAAAAATAAAAAAAAAAAAAAAAAATCAGTTACTCATATCGCCCTAGGGCACGTCTCCACTATAAAAATAGTTTGTACGGCCATTGCTCGCTCACAGAATCCATCCTACCCCCCCTTTTAGAAAACAAGTCATCATGCCAGCGGCATTCTGACTTTTCTGTATCTGATCTGAAAAGGATGACTAACCCTCACCGTGGTTTGGGAGATCGAGAGCGGCTGTGTATGCGGTCCGCGTGGGCTGTATACGACGTAAATCAAAAGGACTACAACTTTCTTGTCTGTCACCTCCCTCAAATTACATCTACGGCCCAACCCCCGAAAACTAACCTGTAATAGTATAGTGTACTGTACGTAAAACGTGAGGACGGGATCGTGGCTACAGGGGTCAGACGTTACAGTCATCGTCGAAAGTAATTTCATGTGTTTTTATTTTACTGTATTTTTGGCGACGTGTTACGCGGATTTCAAAGTCTCGGCAACCGAGTCACGCGACTGAAGTCGTCGTTTTCATAAAGTTACGTACAGTAATAAAATAAACAATTGATTGTTTTCGTTGAAAAGCGATGAAGACTCGCAAGTTGTATCGTTCACAGAACTTTACGGGCACCTAAGTTCTGCACTTTGCAGCTTTTAAAAAATTATTATTCTTTTATTTCTAGATTGTCTGGTTTTTTGTTTTTGTTTTTTGTTTTGTTTTGTTTTGTTTTGGTCGACCAATGGCCAGTTGCCTATATCTTTACACGAGAGAAATCCCAGTTAGGACCAGGCTGGTCGTAAAAAAAAGTAAAAAGAAATGGCCGGGGGCAATGAGGCACAAGGACGTTACCAGTACAGGCACAATGAGGGTAAACGCTCTTGCTTTTGTGATACGCTGTGCCGGGTGATGATACGTAGGTAGAAACACACTAGCTTGCCCAGCGTATCACCATCCTGAAATGCGCGATTCTGCTCAAAAGAGACTAGAATGCCGTAAGTTAACTGCTGATTGCCACTCGTGTAACCATCAGATATCTTGAGAAGCGTATTCAGTTCAGTGGTGCGAGGTCAGTGGATGCGTTTGAGCACCAGAATCGGCCGCGATGAATCGGCCCCGTGACTCGATCCCAGTTTGCACACTAAAATCTCGCCGAATGCGTCAAATTACACCCACTTACCGCCACTTTTCTTCAGCTGCTACATGTAGCTGCGCCAATCTCAGTCTTAGAGTGTAGCAGATACATTAAATTTGCCGCACAAACATACTTTGTCAGACACAAGCCTAAAATAGCAAGCTAGTGGGTTTTTTTTTTTTTTGTTTTTTTTTACCTACGTATCACCACCGCCCTGCGTATCACAAAGCGAGGGCGTTGACCCACGCTGGGGAAAGGGGAGTAAAAAGGAACGGAGCGATCGAGAGGTGAAACCTGGCAATTACAGCGTAGCGTAAGTGTGATGTTGCACCGAGTGACGTGCTACTGTTGCTGGCAGAACGATGTCACTCAGTGCTGTACCGTGCGTACCTTGCCCTGTAGACATTTGTGTGGCCACTAAAATAATGAGGTGAGCCTGGCTTTTGGTGGGGGCGCTCCGCTTGACTTTGGTTTTGACTTGCGTGGGGAGCGTTTTTTTTTTTTTGTTTTTTTTTTTTAAATTCGCGCACAGGCAGTCCCGTCACGGCTTTATGCGAATCTTTGACTTACGATTTAGATTCGGTGATATGTGTGTGTGTGTGTGTGTGTGTGTGGGGGGGGGGGGGGGTGCGTGTGTACGCGCGCGCACGTGTGTGTGTGTGTGTGTGTGGGGGGGGGGGGCTGTAGGTGCGTATGTGCGCTCGTGTGTGTGTGTGTGTGTGTGTGTGTGTGTGTGTGTGTGTGTGTGTGTGTGCTAAGCCTGACTGTAGACCTTATATTACACAGTTTTGTTATGTACGTCAGCCTGATATGAACTTTACTCCTCAGGACGGTCTACTCGGGTTTCTGGAGTACTGGATCAGTCATACCTACCTGGTGACTGAGAACACACGCCGCACGCACAGTACATACCTAAAGGCTACAATAATGGCTGATATACATGCTTGAAAGAAACAGGTAGTAAGACAATCGGCATTTATCTTTGCTGTACTGCTATTGTTTTGTTTCATTAAAGGCAGGGATTATATCTAACAAGTATCTACACTAAAGGGCAAAGGGTCAACTGCTGTTGTAGATTAAGCTAATCCACACTCAGTACTGGACCAACAAACTCATCTCCACAGCAAGAAATCAATATCTGTGTGAACAAGACAAAACACACATACGTGCACCAGATCCGAAGAGAGAGAGAGAGAGAGAGAGAGCGAGAGAGATCAGTTTTGTCAGTCTCCCCGCTTGACCTTTGCGCATGTGCATGTTGTCGGTCGACTGACACTAATTGCTGTCCGAACGGTATCTAATGGTCAGCACGTGACACTCGGCTCCACTGATGCTGACCTGATGTTTTGGCCCATCTCCAAGTCGAGTCGAGATGTTTTCTTGCTTTGGCGTCGGCCGTCAGGATTGTGCGGACGGCATCTGTCAGCCATCTTGAACCAATCTTCCGTTTCCTTCGATACGGCGCGAACAAACTAACAGAATAGCCCGACATTTCCGACATTGTTACTCTCCTTGATACAATGGCGTCTGACGACTGTTCAGGGCTTAGAACACAGTTGTTTTTCTGCTCTGTGGCTCGTACTAATGTCAGGGGATCCGGGGTGGTCGAATGGTAGAGCGAAGGACTTCTAATGCTCGGGTCGTGAGTTCGTGTCCCGGCTGGGGCCAAATATTTGTGCTGGCTTTTTCGTCGTTGCCCCCGTCTTTGATATCACCCGTACGTGGTGGAAAAGGACGTTAAACCCTTAAACACCCACCCAAACACCCACCCACCCACCCTATTAATGTCAAGCAACACAATTCAGACTGTGGTTTCCAGAAGCAAGACATGTCGACAAGCTGCATGAAGAAACTAAAAAGGTTTTTAATGTAATTTTGATAGTCTACTGGTGCGGCGTCCGTGCCAACCCCACATACTGAAATAACTCAAAACTGTGCACTCTAATATTCATGTCCCGCACATGCCCAAGGATATGCTTTTAAAACAGGTCACTCATCCAGTCAAGTCAAAATTTTAGCATCAAATGTACTTTTAACAACTGTTTAAAAAAAAAAATTCAAGGAAAACATGGGAAATTCAATTTAACAATGCCGGACTTCTTGCTCCCTAACCTTCCTCATTTGCATTGTAGTCTGTGACGTGAAGAGAGTGGAGAATGACCGGTGTCACGCCACTTACCGACTCACTGGCCGTCCAGCTCGCCAAACTGGGAGCAAGAGGACCGGACAACCGCCGACAACAGCGTCAGCTTCAGGGAGAAGTTGACTCTCACCAAGGCAGCCTTACGGCCACAGTCCACAAGAGACGACTACCACCTCCTTGACCGCTGGGAACAAGTCGTACTGATGCGCTTACGCACAGGCCATAATCGACTGAACGCCCACATGCACAGGAAGATGAAGCTGGCGCCTACACCAACATGCCCCTGTGGCGAAGACGACCAAACCGCAGAGCAATGTTCTACAACAGTGCAAGCTACTTCAACAGCTGAGAAATGAAGTACGGCCAGCAGAAACTCCACTACAATCCAAGCTATTTGGAAACAGAGATGAGCTGAAAAAACCGACGGTGTAAATGGCGAACGACAAGAAGAAGAAGACTGGGTCCATTGAATGCAGCCTTGATTTCTACAGAATGATATAATTATCCGTATCTTGTGTTAGCTGTCCTGCCCATGATGCTCTACGACGTCAAACCTGGTCTGAGGGTGTAGAGCTACAGGTGCAGCTTTGGGGTAGCCGGCATGACCTTGAGATGACCGTGGGATTCGTCATGGCGACCGGGCCGGGCTGCAGATCTGACGCAATCAATGAAATCGATCGCAGAAGAAGAAGAAGCTGTGTTAGTGAAAGAGTGAACCGGCGATTAGCAAAAAGGATTAGTGCATTTTTGAGAATGTTGATCTTTCAAATTTTCTGTACACTCATAATTACAACTTAGTGGCCTAAGTTTTGACCTGTATCCACTGATTCAACGGTCATTTTCATGGCATGGCATGGTTGGCATTAGGCATTAGAAACCAATTTATTTGTTGCGTTAAACTAGATTTTGCTACTTCCGGTAGTGATGCGAAAGAACGTGTTACATTAAAACGTCCCTGTCTTGTTGCTTGGGAATCATAACAGACACCATAAAGACGTGTGTGTGTGTGTGTGTGTGTGTGTGTGTGTGTGTGTGTGCATTTTTTACTTCCAGCAACACCCCCCCCCCCCAAAAGAAAAAAAATCCCATCGAAAACATCAACAAACAAACAAACAAACAAACAAACAAACAAACAAACAAACAAACAAACAACAACAAAACAAACAAACTAACAGAAAACAAAACAACAACAAAATATAAAATACAAAAACAAAGCAAACGAATTAACAAAAACACAACATCAACAAAAAAAACCAACCAAAAACAAAAAAACAAAACAAAAAAAACACAAAAGAACCTCCCCCAAAACAAACAAACAAACAAACAAACAAAACAACAACAACAACCAACTCAGTGACTCGACTAGAGTCGTATAAAAACAAGTGAGGCATCCGTCACTTACGGATTAAGCTAATCCACAGTAAAGTTCGCCTGAAGAAAATTCTCGTTTATCTTGGTCTCGATCTGCGCTGACTCGAAGAATTAGAAAGGAATGCAGAACCCCAGCGATGCATTATCTGTCGCTGGTCCGGCTTTGGGTGGCTCGTTGCAACAACATTTTGCTTTCAGCTGACCACTGATAAAACGGTCAAATGGTGTTTGGTCAGCAGAGGTCAGTCCTCGGATGTAAAACAAATACTAGAGAGAGAGAGAGAGAGAGAGAGAAAGAGAGAGAGAGAGAGATGATGATGATGATGATGATGATGATGATGATAAAACTTTCTTTTAGTCTCGCCGGGTAAAAGTTTTGAGAGATGAATTTTGGCAGCGTGCTAGTTTGGCGTCGCTAATATCACACACACACACACACACACACACACACACACACACACACACACACACACACACACACACACACCCATGGCACAGACAGAGAGAGAGAGAGAGAGAGAGATGCACTTTTCCAGCGTACCATCAGTCTGACACGTATTCACTGTTTCAGAAGAAGGGGGGGGGGGGGAGGCAGGGGAGGGGGGGGGCGCATCATAATTATATAGGATTCCCTGTCACGTTTCTATTATTCTATCACAGGGCGTGCTGAAGCTGAAATTTGTAAGCTGATTCTTTCACAAAAGAAACACTGAATACCTGACGTCACACGTCTCGGAGACACCGCCCCCCTACCGACGATAGAAGCGAACCTATTGTGAGGGAGACAACTCCTTCACGAAGGACTGTTTGCGCAAGGACGCAAGAAAGGAAAGTCTTTGAAATGGACACCGGCTTAGTCAAAAAGACAGAAGTGACCTTTCTGGAGCGATCACTAACTTTGCTGTTTGGACTAAGTCCCTAGAACAAATATGAAAGGAAAGTAGTGATTGACTGCCACTAGAAAAAACCAACACACGATGAAAAGGAAAGAATGTTGCCATATCCGAGCTCACATTTCGTGGTGTGAATGGTACCAGCTGAGAGCAATTGTGAGCGGTGGGTACAGTAATCTGGACTTACAAAAGGCTCGCTTGACACCCGCGGTACTAACACCATAGTACTGGCGACGCCCAAGAAATACCAACCATATGCAAAGCTGTGACTGAAATGTGGCGGTTTGGCCGTCTCATGTTCCTCTCGACTGGAACGAGAGAATAAGGAGAATATATGAGTCCGGATACCATCGTGACGACGTGTAGAATTTTTCATACAAAGTCAATAAACCGTTAGTCTTGCTCGAGTGATACAAGACAAAAAACCGAAAGACTGGGTCAAGGAACGTGGAATTCTCGTCCGCGGTACGAAATGTGTTAAAAATAAAGACTGAAGTCCTTTATCTTGGAACCGGCACCAGACTCATAAAAAGAATAGACCAGAACAAACGAACAAACAAACAAACAAACAAACAAAAAAACACCAACAACAAACAAAACAAACAAACAAACAAACAAACAAACAAACAAACAAACACCACCACCATCAACAACAACAAAGCCCCAACCAACCAAATCTTTGCTGCAAATAACCTTCTTCAAGGGACAAACTTGCAAGCACGTAAACAGCGCAACTGGTTGTTTGCTCATGGAGAACTTAAACGTGATGCGCTAGTAGCGCCACCATGGGTTGCCGGAGATACCGGCACAGCACAAGCTGTCTGCCCATAGTGAAAGAGAAAAGTTTACATAAAAAACCTGGAGGAGGGGGGGGGGATGTCTTCCGGTTTTACATATGTTTCTTTTCTTTTCATTTATTTGTGTTGATGAACGTCAGTTTTGACAGCTATCAATGTTAACGAAATTTTCAATATTCAGTCCAGCGGCAAAGTCCAGTCCAGCTCATGAATGATATTATCTACTGAAAATGTTGAAACACCATATTTAACGAACATTTTCCAAAACAGGGGCCACAGTTACAGTCAGTTTCGCCAAGGAAATGTTTACCACAGCTTGGCCGTCGGTCGAGACATCGTCAGCAGTATAAAAACGTCAGAGTTCCTGTCATTACGGGATATTGCTCCTCGCGCTAACAGCGGTATTCGAGTGTTGAGGAAAAAGCAGGAGGAAGCAGTTCACAGCATAACATCCGTGCTGTCGGGCAATTTAGGTGACGGTCGTCGGCTTGGTTGTGCCGGGATGTTGGGTTGAGTTTGGCGGCTAGTGGGGCCAATTTAGCACTTCTTGCTTTGCAAACCAAGAATCGTTGAGTCAATGTGTCGATGATATTAGCCTCGGGCGAGCGCTCGCGAACACACACACACACACACACACACACACACACACCACACAGAGAGAGAGAGAGAGAGAGAGAGAGAGAGAGAGAGAGAGAACCAATCAATCAATGAAACTGTATTTTACAACGTTGAGGCTGACTTAACATTAAAATATGTCACTAGTTTTTCATGCCTGTTAACACTACGAAATCTGGCTGCAAAGTCTGAGAGAGAGAGAGAGAGAGAGAGCTCCGATGCAGTCTGCTTTAAGAACTGGTTTGGCAGTTGCCACTTTACCAAGTAAACTTGTTCACGGTCAGTCGATGAACGTAAACTCCATTTAGCAGCTCTGTATAGTTACAAGACAGGAGAACATCTTGAAATCTAAGCTCTCTCTCTCTCTCTCTGTCTCTCTCTCTCTCTCTCTCACACACACACACACACACACACACACACACACACACCACACACACACACACACACACACACACACGTATAAGTCCAAAGCACTCACGCCCTTAAAATAAAAAAAAAAACACCCACAAACACATATTTACATATATATATATCTGAAACACTCGCACACTCATATACAAAATTTACTTTCTCACACACATATAAAAGTCTTGTGTACTCAAACCGCTACAGAAAACTTAAACTTATTCTCACCCACACACATAAAAGTCTTGTGTACTCACACAGCTACAGAAAACTTAAACTTATTCTCACCCACACACATAAAAGTCTTTGTGTACTCACACAGCTACAGAAAACTTAATCTTATTCTCACCCACACACATAAAAGTCTTGTGTACTCACACAGCTACAGAAAACTTAAACTTATTCTCACCCACACACATAAAAGTCTTGTGTACTCACACAGCTACAGAAAACTTAATCTTATTCTCACCCACACACATAAAAGTCTTGTGTACTCACACAGCTACAGAAAACTTAAACATTCTCACACACACTCACATAAAAGTCTTGTGTACTCACACAGCTACAGAAAACTTAAACATTCTCACACACACTCACATAAAAGTCTTGTGTACTCACACAGCTACAGAAAACTTAATCTTATTCTCACCCACACACATAAAAGTCTTGTGTACTCACACAGCTACAGAAAACTTAAACATTCTCACACACACTCACATAAAAGTCTTGTGTACTCACACAGCTACAGAAAACTTAATCTTATTCTCACCCACACACATAAAAGTCGTGTGTACTCACACAGCTACAGAAAACTTAAACATTCTCACACACACTCACATAAAAGTCTTGTGTACTCACACAGCTACAGAAAACTTAAACATTCTCACACACACTCACATAAAAGTCTTGTGTACTCACACAGCTACAGAAAACTTAAACTTATTCTCACACACACACATAAAAGTCTTGTGTACTCACACAGCTACAGAAAACTTAATCTTATTCTACCCACACACATAAAAGTCTTGTGTACTCACACAGCTACAGAAAACTTAATCTTATTCTCACCCACACACATAAAAGTCTTGTGTACTCACACAGCTACAGAAAACTTAAACTTATTCTCACCCACACACATAAAAGTCTTGTGTACTCACACAGCTACAGAAAACTTAAACTTATTCTCACACACACATAAAAGTCTTGTGTACTCACACAGCTACAGAAAACTTAATCTTATTCTCACCCACACACATAAAAGTCTTGTGTACTCACACAGCTACAGAAAACTTAAACTTATTCTCACACACACACATAAAAGTCTTGTGTACTCACACAGCTACAGAAAACTTAATCTTATTCTCACCCACACACATAAAAGTCTTGTGTACTCACACAGCTACAGAAAACTTAATCTTATTCTCACCCACACACATAAAAGTCTTGTGTACTCACACAGCTACAGAAAACTTAAACATTCTCACACACACTCACATAAAAGTCTTGTGTACTCACACAGCTACAGAAAACTTAAACATTCTCACACACACTCACATAAAAGTCTTGTGTACTCACACAGCTACAGAAAACTTAATCTTATTCTCACACACACTCACATAAAAGTCTTGTGTACTCACACAGCTACAGAAAACTTAAACTTATTCTCACCACACACATAAAAGTCTTGTGTACTCACACAGCTACAGAAAACTTAAACTTCTCACACACACACATAAAAGTCTTGTGTACTCACACAGCTACAGAAAACTTAAACATTCTCACACACACTCACATAAAAGTCTTGTGTACTCACACAGCTACAGAAAACTTAAACATTCTCACACACACACATAAAAGTCTTGTGTACTCACACAGCTACAGAAAACTTAAACTTATTCTCACCACACACATAAAAGTCTTGTGTACTCACACAGCTACAGAAAACTTAATCTTCTCACACACACTCACATAAAAGTCTTGTGTACTCACACAGCTACAGAAAACTTAAACATTCTCACACACACTCACATAAAAGTCTTGTGTACTCACACAGCTACAGAAAACTTAAACATTCTCACCACACACATAAAAGTCTTGTGTACTCACACAGCTACAGAAAACTTAAACTTATTCTCACACCACACACATAAAAGTCTTGTGTACTCACACAGCTACAGAAAACTTAAACATTCTCACACACACTCACATAAAAGTCTTGTGTACTCACACAGCTACAGAAAACTTAAACTTATTCTCACACACACACACATAAAAGTCTTGTGTACTCACACAGCTACAGAAAACTTAAACTTATTCTCACACACTCACATAAAAGTCTTGTGTACTCGCACAGCTACAGAAAACTTAAACTTATTCTCACCACTCACATAAAAGTCTTGTGTACTCACACAGCTACAGAAAACTTAAACTTATTCTCACCCACACACATAAAAGTCTTGTGTACTCGCACACCTAACAAAAAAAAAAATCACCAACAACTTGACAACCAAAAAAAAAAAAAAAAACCCCTCTTAAACCCTCACATACCAGTACATAAGTCTTAAACACACTCACACACACACTTCAGAGCGATACAGCAAAAACAGCGGCCACAGCAATTCACAACAAGTAGACCATCTATACATATCTATATATTTCGAACATACGGTTACACACTTAAACGAATCACGATGCACGACGAACAGGGCTATTCACTATTAACACACTTTCCCCTGTCCCAGTCCCTGTTTGAATTCAACACAGAAATCGTATCTCAAGACGTGACGAAGAAGAAGAAGAAGAAGACATCAAACGTAAACTACGACTCCACGCTTCATGAAACACTGTCGCGCTCCGTCGGACTTCT
>JACVVK020000084.1:622500-625000 GCA_018292915.2 Batillaria attramentaria
TTTTTTGTTTTTTTTTCAGCTTTATTGCATACTGCTGCGTCTCAATCTCCTCATTCCCAATATAATATGATGTTTGTTGCCCATCTTTACAATAAACTTTGTTGAGTGGTGTCATTTTTTACATCTCAGTATTGGTAAGACCAGAGAAATGGTCATTGATTTCAGGGAAAAAAGCCAAGTATGTTGATCCTGTAGATATTAAGGGGGAGGTATTTCAGAGGGTTGACCTATATATTATATACTTGGGGGTGATTATTGACAGCAGACTGAACTGGAATGCTAACACTGATCATGTGATAAAGAAATCTCAATCCAGACTGTACTCCTTGAGGAAATTACACTCTTTTGATGCTAGTGAGAAAACTCTGAACATGTTTTACACACATGTATACATGTCCATTGTACTTTTTGTAGGCAGTGTCCTCTTTTGGGCTGTGTCTGTTGGGGTAGTCAGATCTCAAAACAGGACAGGGGTAGAGTGGACAAAGTTGTAAAGAAAGCTGAGTCAGTGGTGGGGAAACCCCAGAAGAGGCTTGAAGTGATAATTTATTATAAGAGACTTGAGAAAAAAAACATCTCTGTCATGTCCAGTGTCTGACACCCCCTGTTCAGCCTCATCGAGGGCCAGAGAAGTACATTCAGTGGGAGAATAATTACTCCTGCAAGCCAAACTTAAAGGCATAGGAGATCTTTCTTGCCTGAAGCTACTAAAGCGTTTAATTGATGATTAGAACTTAGCTTTGATCAGATAACTGTAGGTCTTAGTCTGTTTTCAGAGCGTGCCGTCCACTACCTGTTGCTGCTGTACAGTGTGCTGCTAAAGTGAAATAACCCCTGTTGTGGTTGTGTTCTCAAAGTATTCTAACAGTTTTAGTTCTTTTTATATTATGTTTGAAATTATGAGGCAAGATGACTAGTGCATTGGAAATCCGAATGTATTTCACCAGGTGATGTATGGCGTGGAGGTGTGGAGTGTACGACTATGGCTGAGTGTGTGTGCGCATGTGATATGTGGATGAGCAGATAAGTGTGCAAAGCATGGTTGATTTTATGTGGAGATTTTGTTTTTGTGATGGACTGAATTATTTTGAATTACAGTTTTCTTCTTAATCATGAAATTCATAACAGTATTTCTGCCAGGAGTGTATTTGATGGGTGTATGAGTGAAGAGTGCGTGGATGCATGGTGTAAATTACATAGGCGTACACCAGTAGATCAGTGCCTATGATGAACTATAGTAGTATCCCCTGAATTGTAGATTTGTTTTTAATAATGTAATTATAATACATAGCTTCACTATGTAGTATGTATTATGTGTGCAGGTTATTTCACTTTGTGGTGTGTGGCATGGCAGTATGCATGAGAAGAGTGTATGCTATGACTATGGATAAGTCACTTAAGTGTGTGGGTGCATATATATAGTGATGGGTGGACGCGCGTGTGGGTGCATGGCTGATTTCTTCATGGAGATTTTGTTCTTGTGTCATAATAGTTGTACTGTGTATTATGTGATCAAGAGCTGTACACGATAAATTTTCCTGAGGGGATTAATAAAGTTCTTATCTTCTTATTATCTCTCTTATATTTTTCCTACCTGCAAGTAACCTTAACTGCCAAATTTGTTTACTAATCATGTATAGTTTATATTGTCATAGGCAAAAGGGACAAGACAGATTGTTTTGAATAGAATAGTGCATCATTTGCAGCCACAAAACATCACAGTATTGATACTTCTTATGAAGGGTCATCACAGACTTGTACCTCATTTTCTGAAGTAGTGCGCATACTTACGTTTGGGATCTCTTCAGATTTGAAATCAGCGTGAAATTTACATTTAGGTACACTTAAAATTTAGTGATTTGCACAAATTTGAAAAAAACTCAAAAACTAGGCCTTTTAGAGGCCTCTGGCCCACGGCCTATCAGTGCAGCAAGCACAGTTTTTGTTGCTGACTAATTTACAGTCACAAATCCAGATATGGACGTCGTCAAATTCAGTGCAGGAGCCCTGTCTGTCTGTCTGTTACAGTGTTTGCCTGTTTGCCTGCCTGCCTGTCTGCATATCTGCTTCAGTGTTTGCTTGTTTGCCTGATGCCTGTCTGTCTGTTTCAGCGTTTGCCTGTGTGTCTGTCTGCCTACCTGCCTGTATGTTTCAGTGTTTGCCTGTCTGCCTGCCTGCCTGTCTGTATGTGTCAGAGTTTGCCGGCTGAGTGTCTGTCTGTCTGCCTGCCTGCCTGCCTGTATGTTGCAGTGTTTGCCTGCCCGTCTGCCTGCCTGCCTGTCTGTTCCAATGTTTGAATGTCTTCCTGTCTGTCTGTCTGTTTCAGTGTTTGCCTGTCTGTCTGCCTGTCTGCGTACCTGTCTGCACGCCTGTCTGTTTCACACACACACACACACACACACACACACACACACACACACACACACACACACACACACACACGCACGCACACACACACACACACACACACACACACACACACACAGAATTCAAAGACCTG
>JACVVK020000084.1:627500-637500 GCA_018292915.2 Batillaria attramentaria
ACGGAAAACACTACACACTTGGGCATAATAATAATACCACTTGGACATATATTACCATTCTCAAACATACAAAGAAACAGCAAACAACAGAAGAAAAATGATAAGAATCCTAATAGCAGTCTTAATAATATCCGTATTACCGGTACTGAAGCAGTACAGAGAACAAATTGTACTTTATGAATGTATCTTGTGTCCTGTTCCCATTCACCATGTTGTCTCGACAACACAGGGACTGTATGAGACGTATACGTCCTCTTTCATTTGCTGTCTTGATGGTGACGTCAGACCTTTTGTCTTTGGCTGATTTACTGCTTTGTCCAACAATTCCTTACCATGGTCGGGGAACCGGGATAGCCGAATGGTAGAACGTTGGTCGTGAGAAGTTCGAATCCTGGCTGGGGCCAAATATTTGTGCTGGCCTTTTTCTCGTTGCCTCGTCTTTGATATCACCATTACTTGGTGGAAAAGGACGTTAAATTCCTAAACACCCACCCCACCCATCCTTCTTACCATGGTCATTGCCATTCGTTTGACTGGACAAACGACGAGACGTCAAGTTTGATTTCGTACTTGGGTGCTCTTAACTGATATTTGCTGACTTCTGTGCACCTACAATTACTACGGCCAATTCGTGGTTGGTTTCGCCTTGTCTGATCATTTGACAGAAGCTTTTCATAAACTGACCCTAACCAAGTAGAGTGATCTGGAGAAAAAAGGTGGTGGATGAGCCTTGAAACCGAATATAGTACATGTATCAGATTTCTAGACCTCTTTTGAATTTTCAAATTCCTCAGCACAGCCATTTAGTATTTTTGAATGATGAAAGTTTCCTAAACGAAATGTTCTTAGACTTATTCTTCTCCTCAGGGCCCGCATGTAAAACTCGAAGTTAATTTAACCCACGGCTACGGGCCTAACCCAGACTAGGACAAAAGAAACCCCAAACCAAAAGTAAACAAAAAAGGAAGCGAAGAAAGGTAGGAAAAAAATCCTTCTCTAACGTCTTAGGCACCATGGTGGAATGGACCCGCTTCCTGGTTAAATAACAAAACAACAGAAATTTAACCCTAGAGCTAGTTTAGTTCAAGGTTAGACTCTAACCCTGGGTTAAAAGACCTAACCTCGACTTTCACATGCCGGCTCAGTTCTTCTTCTCCTTCTTTACGGACGAGCAACGAAACTCAAAAGTCTGGTATGTCTGACTGATTTCCGCGCCGAGTGCAGAACAAAATCACCTCCGTCTGAAATCCGAAGGACCATCTCGAACTTTTGCTGTTGTTTGTTGGTTTTGTTGTTGTTGTTGTTCTCAAATTCTTTTTCTTCTTCTTTTTATGGACGAGCAAAGAAACTCAAAGTCCCGAATGTCTTACCGATTTCTCTGCCGAGTCAGTGCATAACAAATCACGTTCATCTGAAATCCGAAGGATAATCTCGAACTTTTGCTGTTGTTGTGGTGTTGTTGTTGTTGCTGTTCTTTAATTCTTCTTCTTCTTCTTTATGGACGAGCATTAGCCGCGAAATAGTTTTTGTAGCTTCCGCGGCGTAAAACCCTAAAGAACTAACTAACAAACTCATGGACGAGCAGCAAAACTCAAAGTCCCGTATGTCTGACCGATTTCCGCGCCGATTGCACAGCAAATCACGGCCATCCGAAATCCGGTCTATCTCGTACTTTTGCTGTA
This sequence comes from Batillaria attramentaria, assembly GCA_018292915.2. Taxonomy (NCBI): domain Eukaryota; kingdom Metazoa; phylum Mollusca; class Gastropoda; family Batillariidae; genus Batillaria; species Batillaria attramentaria. The sequence continues at coordinate 629,183 of JACVVK020000084.1, forward strand.
GTTTGTTGCATTTTGTTGTTGTTGTTGTTGTTGTTATTGATGTTCTTCTCTTTGAATTTTTCTTCTTCGCCTCTATGGACGAGTAACGAAACTCAAATTCCCGTATGTCTGACCGATTTCCGTGCCGAGTACAGAACAAATCACAGCCATGCCAAATCCAGATGTCGTACTCATGTTTCTGCGTCACTTGGCCGACACGCTGAAGAAGGAGACGGTTGACTCGCCACGCGACCAGAACGTCAGCCAAGCGGAACGATAGATGATGGTTCACTTGTGCCATTCGCACTTGAGGTGGCTGGGGGCTTGTGGGTACACTTGGCGAGGGCTGATGGGATAGGTGAACCGTGATGGCAGGTATCTGCGCTGTCCTGGCAAGTTACCGTCTTTCTGTGAAACGCGACCATCCCACGTGACTGCTATAGTTTTCACAGAAGCCAGCTAATGTCTTAGAACGGTTGTGCTTGTAAATAGGGTTCTCACACGCTGCGATTCTGCAGGCCCTCCAGCGGCGAAATCCCCTCAAAGCCAGTTAAGTCCGCTTGTAGCGGGCACTCCCATCAGACGCCGCTGCGACGCCAGTGAGTAGAGGACGGTCCTATTTTTTTCCTCGCCACGCCAGCGAGTCGCCGCTGACGATGCTTTTTGTACTGGAGCAGCCAGTGCAGACGGTGGTGCAGCTGGTAGCCAAAGTGTGTCGCAACGTATGACTGCAACCCCAGCGCAAGACACAAGCGGGTGCCTCGCAGGCACTCTACGTTTGACAAGGCCTTAAGTGTGCACCTACGCTCGAAACAGTCAGCGTGAACTCTGAATACGATACACTGCTGTATGCAGGCTGCACGAACAGGCGAAAATTTAAATTCTGTACTTTACGGTTGACACGCTAAAGAGGGAGGGGGGGGGGAGGAGTGTTTGGGAGTTTAACGTCCTTTTCCACCACGTATGGGTGATATCAAAGAAGGGGCAACGAGAGAAAGGCCAGCACAAAATATCTGGCCCCAGTCGGGATTCGAACTCTCGACGCAAGCATTAAAAGACCAACGCTCTACCATTCAGCTATCCCGACTCCCCTGGCACGCTGAAGATGTACAAAGCAATCTAACTGGGCTCACGTTCCCTACTTTGCGGTTGTGATCAATTGTTGCTGCTTCGGTTCAAGTTCGGTTGCGTCGCGTGTTTCGCACGGCGGAGAGGTTTTGACGGCTTACGAGTCACGCTCGCAGTGCACTGATGACAGACGGGTCGACCTACTTGCGCGTAATGACTATCAACTGTGGCAGAGATGAGACTGATAAGAGGTGAATCGGCACGTGCAGACGGTTTGAGTGCGCACCTGACTGCTTGAACTTTGAAGCTTCCCTGTGCATAAAAAAACACACCGGTCCTGGGACAGATCGCATTTTAAATCAATACAACCAATAAAATAAATTCCGCGTGTCTTTTGTTGCTCAGTACGTAAAGAGTTCGCGAAGACCATCGTGAGTAAATGGACACAGGTGGTCGGTCCTCTTCCTTATGGCTTATGTCAACATCTAACGTAAAGCAAGAGGGTAGAAGAGCGAAGGCCCTCCACTGAAGGTGCGCTAGTCTTTTCAGCATGAAGTGTCTTAACCTGCCACTTAGACACCATCGAGTGACCCAAATCATACACCTTTCACCCCGAATCTCCGCACCCAGCCAGATGACATGTCTGGTGCCAGTCACGTGTCCAGAACCCGAATGCAGTAAATTCAGTTCCGTGCACGCCCTATAATGAAGATACTCAGAGTGTACGACACGAGTATAGAGTACTTACTTACTTACTTAGGCCCCTGGCTCCAAGTGGAGCATAGGCCATCGACAACCCTTCGCCATCGCACTCTATTCTGGGCTGTTCTTGCCACTCCAGTCCAGTTGGTCCCCTGCTTGTATAGCTCTGCCTCAGTGTCCCGCCTCCAGCTGTTGCGTGGCCGGCCACTCTTCCTTTTCCCCTGCGGGTTCCATGTCAGGGCTTGGCGTGTGGTGCTGGATGCTGGCTTCCTGAGGGTGTGTCCAGTCCAGCCCCACTTCCTCCGCAGGATCTGCTGGGCCACGGGTTCCTGCCAGAGTACAGTGTACATTGTCCCCATATTTTCCCCATATACATGCACTCTACTGAGCAGCGTCCACTCAGTCAAGGCGGCAGCTACGGGTCTCATGCAACCATCCTTACATAGACTCGATAAGTGTACGACGCAAGGGGAAAGTTGGCACGCAAGGGTAATAGCGGAGAAATCCTTGTCGTGTGGACAAGCATTATTGATGGCCTGCGCCCAGGAAGAAAGATGGTGAGAACTGATTTTATATGTAGTTGCAGGAGCAAGGTCTCATCCATCACGCCGTAGGCCGCCTGCAGAGTAAAGGTGAGCAAAAAGGCAGCTGAAAGGGCACGGCAGGGCTGTTGTCGACCAGACCAACACTGGAACAGTCGGCTGTCCGGCAGAGGAAGTTTTGAGAGATGGGGTGGAACAAGCAAGGGCTTTTCCAGACTGAGACGCCAACTGACCTGTACAGACCAGTACGCCGGTACACCCGCCGTATTGAAGAACGCTGACTTTGTTTACGTCAGCCTGAGAACGGCTGGGTGGGTGGGTGTTTGAGAGTTTAACGTCCTTTTCCACCACGTAAGGGTGATACCAAAGGCGGCGGGGCAACGAGGATAAAGGCCAGCACAAATATTTGACCCCAGCCGGGATTTGAACTCACGACCCGAGCATTGAAAGTCCAACGCTCTACCATTCGGCTATCCCGGCACCCCGTTTACGTCAGAGCAGTGGAGATGTAAATGCATCTGCACAAAAAAGTTATGTTGGTATAACATACCGCATAAGAATGAATCATTGCTTCTCGATAAGGGGAGCCGGGGTGGCCGATTGGTAGAGCGTTGGACTTCTAATGCTCGGGTCGTGAGTTCGTATCCCGGTTGGGGCCAAATATTTGAGCTGGCTTTTTCATCGTTGCCCCGTCTTTGATATCACCCGTATGTGGTGGAAAAGGACGTTAAACTCCCCAAACACCCACCCACCCGCTTCTCGATAACCAGGGGCTATGTTTGTTACACGTCGGTTACCCGCTACAGTGGAATCTGCAAAAATCCCTTTTTTTCAGCTCTCTCTTTAAAAAAGAGGGTGGTGTTTTTTTTGTTTTTTTTTGGGGGGGGGGGCTTAACGTTCTTTTCCACCACGTATGGGTTGATATCAAAGACAGGGCAACGAGAAAAAGGCCAGCACAAATATTTAGCCTAAACAAAAATGAAAGAAAAAAAAAAAAAGGAACTACAAGTACCTACATACTCGTGAGCAACCATCGCACCAAGGCCGATGTTTTCCTCCGCGTCCCGATTGTACGGCGATATGGTTCGAGCACCGGCGTGAACTTGTCTCTAGTACTGGTCTGTGTTCTCTAAAAACAAGACTCGGGCAGCTAGAGAGCTGGGTTTGTTTACCCTGCCTCCTACAAATAGCCGGCAACTTCAGGATGACGGATCACTGTCGAGCTCAGTGTGTATCTTTTGTCAATCTGCGGTCAGGGAAAATGTGATGAGGGGGGGAGGGAACCTGTTGGTTTCTCTGGTTTGTCTTGACAGTTGGAACAGCTACTGTGTTGCCTTTTTTCCCGTTTCAAGGACGGTCATCTTAATTCCAACATTTCTAGGATCACAAATCATTCGTTCGGAGCTGGTATATATATATGTAGAGAGATATATAGATAGATAGATAGATAGAGAGAGAGAGAGAGAGAGAGAGAGTAACAAATGCGTCGCTAAAGCCGAAAACATACTTATGCGCTCAGTCAGGTGAATTTTAAAGTAGGGGAAGTAAATTTTAAAGTAGGGGAAGTAAGTAAAGCTGAGAGCGCTACCTAGATCTAGGAGATGTGTGCTTTGTATGTCATTGGATAAGTCCGCCTTGCCCTACATTGACTACAAGTGACAGGGGGGGGGGGAGGGGTGACTTACCATCCTACCGTTGAAACACCTAACAGATCTAAGGGTATCTAAACCTTCACAGGACCCCCCATTCCGGCCCTCCTACCTCTGTGACACACGTTTTTTCGGCATTCTTTTAAATCCAGAAAATATAGTTCTTGTAGCGCAGAGGTTTTGTTCATTTCATTGGAAAGTTCAATTCTTTCTTTTTCTCGTGAAAAAAACTTAGATACTCAAACAAGTCATGCATCCTACTTCAGTCCAACTCAATGACGCATCATCAAGGGACACAAGCGGTGTCTGCTGATTGTCAGCACACACGCCAACAAAGAGTTCATCACAGCACTGTGCATACTTCATGTAATGAATCATCAACACTCAACAACACTTGTGACGGGCGTCGCAGAGGCCGGTGTAGTATCTAATCGTGAGTGAAGACCACAGGAAAACTCAGCCTGGCACGTCCTTCGCGTTGGCCTGATCTGAGGACCGATAGGAGTGCAGGTTGACAACATACCAACACCTCACTATCTGTCCAAGTTTCCCCATCCGTCCAGTGAAGTTGTTGTCGTTGGAGGAGGGTGGAGGGGAGATGGGGGAGGGGGAGGGGGGAGTGCGGGCGCTGGGATCGTGAGCAGGAAGAGGGACTAGGGAGAGGGTCATCCTAAAGTGTTCGAAAATCGCAGTGCAGCCTTTTAACTCTTAAATGCCCATGCGAAAATCGCATTTTTACTTGAAATCTTCAGATCACTAGAAGCCATTTGGAGCCACTATTACACAATCTGCAGCGGGAAGCCTTGCGTAAAAGTGGCTTGAAGTGGCTCCTAGTGGTGTGCAGTGGCTTGTTCTTTTTAACAAGTCTTCTCATATAGCAGGCAGGGGATGGTCGGGTCTGGTCTCTTAAGAGTTAAAGTGGCTTGAAGTGGCTCCTAGTGGTGTGTAGTGGCTTGTTCTTTTTAACGTCTTCTCATATAGCAGGCAGGGGATGGTCGGGCCTGGTCTCTTAACTCTTTGGACGACGGAGCGCAATTTCTGACACACGATTTCCTATAGGAAATCGTGTGTCAGAAGTTGCGCTCCGTCGTCAAAGAGTTAAGAGTTAAAGTGGCTTGAAGTGGCTCCCTAGTGGTGTGTAGTGGCTTGTTCTTTTTAACAAGTCTTCTCATATAGCAGGCAGGGGATGGTCGGGCCTGGTCTCTTAAGAGTTAAAGTGGCTTGAAGTGGCTCCTAGTGGTGTGTAGTGGCTTGTTCTTTTTAACAAGTCTTCTCATATAGCAGGCAGGGGATGGTCGGGCCTGGTCTCTTAAGAGTTAAAGTGGCTTGAAGTGGCTCCTAGTGGTGTGTAGTGGCTTGTTCTTTTTACAAGTCTTCTCATATAGCAGGCAGGGGATGGTCGGGCTAGGTCTCTTAAGAGTTAAAGTCTCAATATGTGTGACAGGCATACAACAGCGTGTGGAACACTTTTCATCAAATACGCTGACTATGTGCATCAGAATCAGTCACGTGGGTCACAGTATAGTATCTGAAACCATTGCAGTGACTCTGGCCGGCGTGTAAGTTGTTGTAGAAGTGTACCGCGTACTGAGCAGACGGCGTTATTTGGTTGCCGACTGAGGACTAAGGTGACGGCGCTGATTGGTAGCTATTTTTAGAAGCTTTGTCGTGTCCCAGTCTGATCAGGAATGATAGGTCGTAGGCTCAAAGAAAGTCGTATTTCTCTAACAGTATCAGCCACAAAGTCACGAAAACGGTCGCATGATCAAATGAAACATCCTTCTATCTGGCAAACAGCATTAGAGCTGCGAAAGCGGCAGTGTCCCATCTCAGTGGCGTTACCAACATAGAGGCAAGAGGCTTAAAACCCTAAAAAAAAAAAAAAAAAAAACCTGAAAAAAAAATCCTACTCACCTCAACTTCCCGTCATCCCTGTCCCCCCCTCCTCCTCCCCCCCGCCCCCCGCTCTGTACCTAAAACACGGGGTGTAGTGAAAATGGACGGGTGTGCTTCCGGTGCTGCTCCGCTTCAAAAGTTTCGACGATGACTGCGCTCCCGCGAAGCCTTCAGTCGTGTGATGGCAAATGACAGTAAGTCCAGGATATCGTTTTATGGGAAATGGGGGGACTTCAAGATGAAAGACACTGACGTGATGACCTTTTTTCCTCAAATGATGCCAATGGACTTACTAACTGTGTTTTGCCATGGCACAGCACTCACATTTTTGAAATCTGAGCATGCACACGTCATTGTATGACAGTAACGCGTCAAATCAAAGTTCGGCGTCTACTTGATGAACGGCCGCTTTGGAAACACTCAGTGATGCTTAAATTTAAAAATGGAAACACTCGGTGCTAGTATTTAGAAACACTCTTCCGGCGGTCAGATACCACTTTCGAAGAATAGTAGTAGCACCGGAGACACTAATACCCATTTTGACTGCACCCTGTCTAAAGCGACGTGCCTCATCCGATGTGACTCATTACCGCCCCAAAAAGCCATACATGATATCGGTGGCTGTTGGTGACACAGAAGCCTCTCCATCCCCGTAACAGAGCGCGTGAGGTCACCGCTGACATGACCCCTGTCTCCACACGTGCGGTGGCACCCGTGCGGCGCACGAGAGCTCGCCAAGGGGAGATCAGCGAGTTGATGGGCATTATCTTGTCAATCGAGTCGGCCCGGTTCGTGTCGCGAGCCAGTCAGGACGCTTCACAGATAACAGGCCGTGTGCCATTCCCGTGGCCTTCTGCTGTGACTGCTAGATTTTTTTAAATTTATTTTTTTAGAAACATTAAAGTCTCCATATGAATGGCATGCATACAACAGGGTGTGAAAAACTTTTCGAGTACTGAGTAGACGACGTTATTTGGTTGAGGACTGAGGCCGGACTAGCTAGACGTCTCTGATTGGCTGCTAATTTTAGAAGATTGTTCGAGTCCCAGTCTGTTCAGGAATGGACCGCAGGCTAAATGAAAGTCATATTTCTCTAATAGTAGAAGCCACAAAGTCACGAAAATGGCTGGAATGGCCAAATGAAACATTCTTCTATCTGGTAAATAGCCTAAGAGCGCGACAGTGTTTTATCTCAGCGGAGTTAGGAACTAAAGGCTTTAATCCTTCTATTTTTCATTCTTTGGCGTTTATTTCTGTGCAGTCATTTGCATCAAAACATTTCCGTCGACGTTCACGGACGAGGGGATCAGAGCAGGCGTTGTAAGAACCTCGATAGCCAAACAAATGAACTATTGTCATCAGGTGCCCATCATAACCAAGAGTAAAAGTGATGTAAAATATTAGGCGGCCGAGATTACAATCCGATATATCTCATAGGTACCATTCCCACTAAAGCACAAAGAGCAGGTATTATATGAACCTTGAGTCGATGGTAACCGGCCAAGAACGGTGAGGCGGGACAGCAGAATGGTAGAGCGTTGGACTTTCAATGTGTTGGAATGCCGGCTGGGACCAAATATTTGTGCTGGCTTTTTTCTCGTTGCCCTGTGTTTGATATCACCCACATGTGGTGGAAAAGGACGTTAAACTCCCCAAACACCATGGGTACCGTCCCCGTAAAAAGTTATACACTGAAATTACGAAGAAGATCGTGTGTATCTGCGATGGCTTACTGGTGCTGTGTCAACCCCATTGACCTAACAGGTGTTTTAGGTGGTCGGTCTGTAATCAAGTGAAAAACAGATTCTCGGTGGCCGAGATTATCTGAGATGGCTCTTGGGTATACATACCACTCCAACAGCAGTCCAGGATAATGAAGTGACCAATCCACAGCAGGGATTTTGTGACTACGATGGCTTGTAGGTGTCATGCCAAAAAAGATCCTGTGGTCAGCTTTAGGACCTCGTAGACCATTGCTGTGCTTTACGTACAGTCTCTCTCTCTCTCTGTCTCCCTCTCTCTCTCAATCTCTCGGTGTCTGTTGTCAGTCTGTCTGTCTCTCTCTCTCTCTGTGTCTCTCTCCCTCTCTCTCTCAGTGTCTGTCTGTCTGTCCGTCTCTCTCTCAATCTCTCGGTGTATGTCTGTCTGTATGCATTTGTCTGTCTGTGTCTCTGTCTTTTCTGTCTGCCTCGACCTCGTAGACCATTGCTGTACTTTACGTGCGCAAGGCTAGTATACTCTGGTGTAGTTTAGTATAGTATTCTACAGTCTACAGTATAGTCTGTTTCTAGAAGAGAGATTGCGACCACAGACGTCCCCCTTCATATCCAGCAGACGAACTTCGACCTCGTCCAGTTCAGATTTAGAAGAGGGCACCCCATCACATCTGCGATGGCCACAAAGGTACCACAAACCCACGATAGCTCATAGGTCCCACACGTCCCCGACATGATGGCTCATAGGTACCGACCGCACACCCGGT
>JACVVK020000084.1:645000-655000 GCA_018292915.2 Batillaria attramentaria
GTAATTTTGGGCAACATTTTATATGTGCCACTGTCAAAGTTTTCCGCGTCGCAGTGTTCATGTTTGTCCAGAGTGTAACAATAGTCTCTTTGTGGCATAAATGACAAGGGGGTGGGGGTGGGGGTGGGTGTGAGTGTTTAGGAGTTTAACATCCTTTTCCACCACGTAAGGGTGATATCAAAGACGGGGCAACGAGAAAAAGGCCAGCACAAATATTTGGCCCCCGCCGGGATTCGAACTCACGACCCGAGCATTGCGAGTCCAACGCTCTACCATTCGGCTATCCCGGCTCCCGCATAACTGACAAGAGGTGTAACGATTGTGTTACTCTTGGTTTAGGTCGGACCTTTCTGCGCACACTGGAGGAAATCAACGTGTAAACTACAACACGTTCTTTCAGTTTACATATTATTTGTGCGTGGAAAAGTGGATTGTGGCACTGAAACTCCCTCCAACAATTTGAGAGGTCAGAGGTTCGATTCCCGCCTGGGGCCGAGAGGGGGACGGGGGTGGGAGAAGGGTGGGGATGAAAGGGACGGAGCGGGGACAGGGAGAGGGGGGGGGGGAGGGGTGTGTCTCCGGGCACATTTTTGGCCTCCTCCCAACCCCACTCCGCGCGCGCCTTCTTTGGGGATTATTAGCCCACATAAAGTTAAACTTTAACGATAAATTGAAACTGTAAATCAGTTTCGAAATTTCAGAAGCTCAGCGGTCAGTTGTGAGGGTAAATGTGCGTGGTTCACGTGAGCGTGCGTCTTAGGTTGCCCATGCAGCGCTTTGAGCCAAGCAAGCTGGTCAGTTGCAATATTATTTTTCAATCTTTTTCTTCTACGTTCGTTGTTTGGAGAGACAGAGAGTGAGTTCGAACACGGACTCGAAATGTCGATACCAGAAACTAGCATTATACTGAGAGCACCGAATCTCAAAAAAATTGCACACACACACACACACACACACACACACACACACACACACACACACACACAGAGAGAGAGAGAGAGAGAGAGAGAGAGGAGTCCCGGCTGCACGGTCACCTTTGTCTTCCGTTTACTTGTCGAACGTCCAAGTCCCCAGCATCCTTGCCCCTCTTGTTTAGCAATTTCCGCCGCCAAGAACCGGACAGCAACCCTGTCGACCAATCACTGCCCGCGACTCACATACCGAACCAATGACAGGCGCCGTATATCAAGGAGCAGTTCCTACCTCATCAGCAACTTGCCAAACATGCCCAGGATCTGCACGGTCTTGTTCGACACGGGAACAAGGGATGTTCACATCTCACGGTTTCTTTTTGACAAGCCCCTTGCCTTCTTCAGTTCTTGTCCTTGTCGTCTTTGAAAATGCACACCGATGATTCATCAGCACTCCCGCTATCATGTTATGCGGGGACGGGGAGGGGGGGGGGGAGGGAGTCGGTTGTTTGACATGGTCAGCCGGAATTTAGTGTTTAGCTTTGTCAGCAAAACCGCTATACAAGCTATACTTCTTTCTCATTGATATAAACCGTGCTACTAAAAAAATTCTCAAGTACACCATACGAAAGGAAAAGTGTTTTTTTCATTGATATCTCAGTTAAGAGACCTGGACATCACCGGACGGAAGAACTGTAAACCAGATCGACCACATCACCATCGGCAGGAAGTGGCGAAGAAGCTTGCTGGACGTCCGAGCAAAGCGGGGAGCTGATGCAGCCTCAGACCATCACCTCGTCATTGCAGCGATCAAGATCAAGCTGAAGGCCTACAGAGACCAGGCGGACAGACCATCCCACAAGTACAACGTGCACAGTCTGAAGGAGAGCGTCAAGACCAACGCCTTCAGATGTGAGCTGAGGAACAGATTCAGCGCTCTCGACACACTACCTGAAGAGACAATCGAGGAGCACTGGCACGACCTGCGAGAAACCTGGACAGCAACATGCAGGGAAGTGCTGGGAAAGAAGACGAGACAACACAAAGAGTGGCTTACATCTGACACCTGGGACCTCATCACAGAGAGGAAACGCCTGAAAGACCTGATCAACCACACTGACGACCAAGACCACAAGCGCGACCTGCAGGCTCAATACTGGGACGTCAACCGGCAGGTCAAGAGGAGCGCAAGGAACGACAAGAGGAACTTCAGCAACGACCTCACAGAAGAGCAGAAACAGCAGCAGGACAACGGAACATGAAACGGCTCTACGAAATAACAAGGACACTCTCTGGGAAAAATAACAACCCCACCAGACCAGTCAAAGACAAGAACGGACAAATCATCACCAAAGAGGAAGACCAAAGGACAAGGTGGGCTGAACACTTTAAGGAAACGCTCAACAGGCCTCCACCACCAGTCCCACCAGACATACCACTGGCAGCCCAGCTGCTCGACATCAGCACCAACCCCCCTACCAAGACCGAGATCATCAAAGCCATCAAGTCCCTCAAGTCTGGCAAAGCAGCAGGCCCTGACGGCATACCACCAGAAGCCCTCAAGGCCGACATCCAGACCTCCACCGACATGCTGCACCCGCTCCTGAGGAAGATCTGGGAGAGCGAGAGCGTGCCACAAGACTGGAAGAAGGGACACCTGATAAAGCTGCCAAAGAAAGGGGACCTCTCATCCTGTAGCAACTGGCGAGGCATCATGCTCCTGTCCATACCAGGGAAGGTTCTCACCAGGATCATCCTGGAGAGGCTGAAGACCGCGCTGGACAAGACACTCCGGGAGGAACAGGCAGGATTCCGCAACGACCGATCCTGCACTGATCACATAGCCACGATGAGGATCATCATCGAGCAGTCCCTGGAGTGGCAGACCCCCCTGTACAGCACCTTCGTTGACTTCCAGAAGGCGTTCGACAGTGTTGACAGGGAGGTCATCTGGAAGCTGATGTCTCACTACGGTTTTCCACCAAAGTTTGTCAACATCATCCGACAGCTGTACGAAGATGCCACCTGCCAGATAATCCACGACGGGAAACTGACAGAACCATTCACAGTACGGACCGGCGTTCGTCAAGGCTGCATCCTCTCACCCACAATCTTCCTGATGGTGGTCGACTGGGTCATGAGGCAAGCCACCGACGGTAAGAGGACAGGGATCCAGTGGACCTTCAGCAAACAGCTCGAGGACCTGGATTTCGCGGACGACATCGCCCTCCTCTCCCACAAGCAACAAGATGCGCAGGAGAAGCTGAACAGAGTCGCCGAAGAAGCTGAGAAGACCGGCCTCAAGATCAACATCAGCAAGACCGAAGTCATGAGAGTCAACCACAAACAGCACGACCCCATCCAGCTGCACCAGGAAGACATCAAAGAGGTGGACAAGTTCATCTACCTCGGCAGCGTTGTCAGCAAGGATGGAGGAACGGACGAAGACATCAAGAGCCGCACCAACAAAGCCAGACATGCCTTTCGCACTCTGCGCCCCATCTGGAGATCCACAGCCCTCTCCCTGCGAAACAAGATCCGGATCTTCAACTCAAATGTGAAGTCGGTCCTACTCTATGGCTCGGAGACATGGCGCACCACCAAGACAGGCTCCCACAGGCTGCAAACCTTCATCAACAGATGCCTCCGCAACATTCTCAACATCAGATACCCACTGGTGATCACCAACCAAGACCTCTGGGAGCGAACAAGACAGGTCCCCATCGAGCAGGAGATCAAGAAAAGGAAATGGGGATGGATCGGACACACTTTGCGAAAGCCAACATCAAATGTCACCAGGCAGTCCCTTGATTGGAACCCCCAGGGAAAGCGCAAAGTGGGCCGACCGAAGCAGACCTGGCGGAGGAGTACGGACGCTGAAGCCAAGGCCGCCGGAACGACGTGGGCCGAACTAAAGAGGGCGTCCCAGAACCGAGTGCGCTGGCGGAGTGTGGTTGCAGCCCTATGTTCCCCAGGGAATAAAGAGGACTAAACTAAACTAAACTCAGTTAAGAGAGAGAGAGAGAGAGACTGACTGACTGACTGACTGAAACGTTTATTTCAGGATAAAGACTTGTAGGCATGGTCTGCCTATCTTACAAGCTGTCCTGCTAATCTAGGAACACTAAAAAAATAAAGGCTAACATTACAAAAAAACAAACAAAAAAAGTATACCAGGCACAAAGGGAGTAAATCTAATTAGAAAATAGAAAAAAAAAAAAAAAAAACACAAAAAAAACATGCAAAGATACAAAGAAGCGCAGGAAATTCAAAGGAAACATCGGAAAATAGGTGAAGAAGTAGATAGCATGGTGTTTGAAATTGTAGTATACAACATAACTTGTAAAAAGGTAACATGTAATAGTGCCATCTGATAACGAGTAATTTAGCATGGTTCAGATATTGTTCATGGACCTATGACTTACGTAAGTATCTGAGAAGTTGAGTTTTAAATGAATGAAGCTTCGGGGTGCATTTTAAGTATGCTGGCAACTGGTTCCATGAAAGTGGCCCAGAGAATGAGAGGCTTGTTTTAAAAATGTCCAATTTAGGTAATGGTAATTGGAACAGGCCATTTCTTGCGTTGTGTCGCTGACTTGGTTGAAAGAACGTGGTAAGATATGGAGGAGCCTTACAGTGGACTATCTTGTGCATGAAAACGCACCGGTTGAACTCAAGATGCTTGGTAAGGGGGAGAAGTTCGAGCGCTCTAAGTTTTTCTTCTGTGGGTAAGGGCCCAGGATGTAAAAGCTTTATACCACGTTTATAGAGAGAATTGATCTTTTTCAAGTGAACATCACCACATTTGTCCCAGAGGTTGGAGGCGCAATCTATATGACTTTTTATATGTGCGTGAAAGAAAACTTTGCAACTGTCGTGGCTAACTATGCGGTTAAGTTTACTTAAGAGAAAAAAGATTTTTGGACAGGGTTTTACTAAGTTTTTCTAGGTGCGGCTCCCACTTCAATTGGTCGTCCACTGTAACGCCCAAAAGGCGATGCGTTTACACTTGGTGTATGGGCTCTGAGCCGAGAGATAGTTTGAGAGGTAGAGGCTTCCGCTGGTGTTTTTGGCGGGTAGTTATTAGCATGCTCTTTGTTTTGGGGACGCTGATTATCATATGAGAGAGAGAGAGAGAGAGAGAGAGAGAGAGAGAGAATTTGCTGAACTAATTTATACAAACGGAAGCTTCTTTCTCATTGATATGGACGGTCAGAATTTAGTGTTTAGCTTTGTCAGCAAGACCGCTATACAAGCGCAAACTTGTTTCTCACTGATATTAAGAAAAACTTTCTCAAGCACATCATACGAAAGGAAACGTGTTTGTCATTGATATCTTAAGATATCCTTTGTTCCTATTCTATATTAAATGTAATTACATGACATTACACCTAGGCAGTTGCTCCTTCTAAATTATTTAGTCTTTTTCCGCTGAAACCTCTTGCAGAGCTTTAGGGTAGCAACGTCTGCTAGTACTGGAGACGCACCAGATTATTCTGGGGCAGCCTTTTAGTGCTAGTTGGACGCTGCAGCCCTCGTGGGTATCGCCGCATGCTCACCTGATGAGGGTCCCATTGACCCGAAACCATGGTCGTGAGCGGCTAAAATCACCAATTCATATGGCCTTGGTCGTACCGACCATTTTCCTCCCGGTGGGAGGGGAATGGGGGCACTATGAATGGTGAGATACCCTTAGATCTGTTAGACGTTTCAGCGGTAGGATGGTAGGTCCCCCCCCCCCACCTCCCATTGTGGCTTGTAGCCAATATAGGGCAAGGCGGACTTGTCCAATGGCATACAAAGCACACACCTCCTAGATCTAGGGAGCGCTCTCAGCTTTACTTACTTCCCCTATATATATATATATATATATATATATATATATAGGGAGAGAGAGAGAGAGAGAGAGAGAGAGAGAATTTGCTGAATTTGCTGTGGGTGTTTGGGAGTTTAACGTCCTTTTCCACCACGTAAGGGTGATATCAAAGACGGGGCAACGATGAAAAAGCCAGCACAAATATTTGGCCCCAGCCGAGATTCGAACTCACGACCCGAGCATTGGAAGTCCAACGCTCTACCATTCGGCCACCCCGGCTCCCCCTAATTTATACAAACGGAAGCTTCTTTCCCATTGATATGAACGGTACTTTAAAAAAGGGAAAAGGATAATAAGCCTACTTACTCAACTAATTCATACAGACGAAAGCTTGTTTTTCATTGAAATGAACGAAAAAAAAAGAAGGTTATTCTCGAGTAGTGGGATTTCAGAACACAGTTTCATCAGCTCCTAAAATTGACTAGGAAATGTTGACAGTGGGTGTCGGGTGACTGGGCGAAAGTATGAGTAGAATGCACGGCACGGTGAATACAGGCGTAGACCGTCCCACGTCATCCATACAGGGTAGAGGTGTACTTAACTGTACTTGAATGCCACGTGGCTAAACTGAGGCTCAGAGCTTGAGAAAGATGCAGTGACAATGCTGTTGCTTTCAGCTTCGACTGTGCGGCAATTCAGTTTACACACCGGTGACGCGGCTATGCCGCGAATCCGACCGGCTGTCGGCCGCAGTGACTGTTTTAGGCCGGAAAAGCGCGAGACGCATGCGGTGACGTACAAGAATGCTGCCAGGAAAGCTAAAAACTGAAATGAATTTGATCATATTGTTATATGCACATATCAGTTAGACTTTCATCTTCCCACCCAAAGCGATTTTACATCGAAAATGTTATTCATGTAAGGACACGAGTCATATTTGTTCGACTGCAATGAGACTCGAGAGCTATTTTGCAGTTTAACACGAAGCTGACAAAAAATACTACGTTAATTCCAGTAGTTTCAAAACAGACACGTATCCGTGATATCTTTGTGACTTGCATCCCAAATTTTGTGACGTAGAATGCTTTAGTGTTTTCGCAATTTAAAAAAATATCAGAGCAGTGCGAAATCCTCGGCTAAGAACCGGCCAACCGTCTGGTTGATGCTGGCTATGAACCAGCTGCCTCCTTGGATATGAACCGGCCAATACTCCACATTTCTGGCTGAAGAAAAGTTGCGAACAACGAGGGTGTCTGCGGTATTTTTAACAGTTACACGTTTGCATACTGACACGGTGACAACAGGAAATACCAACGCAGCAGTTAGCTAGACAATTTCAAGGTCATTCCGCACTATCTGAGCTATACATCACTAGCGCCAGTGAATAGACCTAGAAGTCTTAATCTATCATAAGATCCCATGCGGTTAGGTGACTGTTTCTCATATGAATGCCAGGGAAACTGTGGAAAACATGTACTCATATAATTATTAGGTTTGGATTTGTTTTTGTTTATGGAAAGGAGACATCACCTTTACCCAGTAACCCCATCCAGAGATTTTTTTTAATGGAAAGGAATAATAAAGTATTATAACCAACAAACCAACCAAAAAGTGAGAGGAGGAACACTTACAGTGGTGCGATGATTTTTTTTTTTAATTACTGTATTTCATATGAAGATGGAGATGAGAATGAAAATGAGCATGAAAGATGATTTGGAGTCATGGCTTCAAATGTATGATTTGTGGTGTGTATCAGTGCGCGTGTGTGTTGGTTAGTGTTTATCAGTGTGAGTGTGTGTTGGTTGTTAGGTGTCTGTAGAAGTGGTGTGCGTGGGCATCTGTATGGGTCAGTGTGTGGCTGGGTTTGGAAGTAACGTGGTTTTTTTTCTGCAGTGTGGTGAAGGTAAGAGTGGGTCTGTGTGTTCTGTTTGGTGTGGCGTATGTGGATGTTGGTGTATGGGTGTCGTGGTTTTAGAGCACGGTATTTGGGGTGTGATGAGGATGATGTGGGTGCAGATGTGGATGTGGATGTGAATGGTGTGTGCGTATATGTAGATGAGGGTGGTTTAGATGCGGATACGGAAGATGTTGATGTACGTGCAGGTTTGCTTGATGAGGGTGCTTCAGGTAGGGGTCCAGATGAGGGTGGTTCAGGTGTGTGTGTGGATGAGGGTGGTGGTTTGGTTGAGAGTGGGGCAGAGATGTAGATGAGTGTGAGGGTAGTGTAAGTGTGGATGGGGGTGGTGCAGATGTAGATGTGGTTTGTGTGGTGCACAGGTTTAGGTTTGGATGCAGGTGTATGTGTAGGTGTGGGCATGCGTAAGCGTGGTGGTAGAGGTGTGTTGTTAGTGCATGCGTCAAGTATTGTCATGTTTGGTGTCTGTTCCTGTACGTGTGATCATGTGTTTCAATCTGTCCATTATGTTCATTATGTTGTCTGTAAGTGTTGTTGTGTTCAGGAGGGAGTAGATTGTTGTGGTATGATTGAAGGTCCATTATGCGGTGAATGAGTGCACTTTTGATTCTAAGGTTGAGGTCTGTAAGTAAGTTTTGCATAAAGAAGTGTGTTGCGCCTGGAAGTGTGAGATGTGGTGCATAATTATGTGTGTCGCTGGAAGTATGTTGTTGGTGGTATTGTTGTGTGAGTGGATGTCAGTGATGAGTTGGTTTAGTTGGTGTGCAATGTAGAAGTGTTGCAGTGCTGTGTCAGTGTCTCTTGTGTATGTGTCAATGGGTTTGTCGAATTCTCTGTGAATGATTTCCAATTCCTCTGAAGTGATTGTGTATTGTGTCGTGGTTTGTGTTGTGTTCTGTGTTTGTATCTGTGGTGTGTGTCATGGTGTGTGTTATGGTGTTTGTTGAGTGTTCTGTGTTTGTGTCTGTAGTGTGAGCTGTGGTGTGTGTTGCGGTGTAAGCTGGGGTGTGTTCCGGTGTTGTGTAGGTTGAAATATTTTCAGGTGATGATGATTAGAAGAGTGAAGGATAATTGATATTGATAGATGAGGATGATGTCTGTGGTGTGGTCATTTCTGTGGAAAGAAAATAAGTAGTTCGGTAAATATGGTTGTCTTGTGTTTCTTTTATCTTAATTGTGAAGCGAGGAGATATGGTTGTGGAAAAAAGGAGGAGGGGGGGGAGGGGGTTGAAATTGGAAGGGTAGGGAAATATTTTTTGAAAATAACACTGGTAGGTTATTATCCACTACGTTCCCTGACAGTTTCATCTGAAATGGGACACCTAAAACCCCCTAAATCATAATATTCGCATAGGAGAAAGAAAGGAGAAGCTGGTCGGTTCTTAGCCACGCACAAACCAAATAGAGGCTGGTTCTTAGCCGGGGCGAGTGCCGGTTCATAACCACAAAATGTTCACTACCAATTTTCTTTCTCGAACTGCACGCGATGTAAGCCACAAATTGCAATAATTTTCTAGGTATGGCCGCAAGACAAATTATAAAACTAGGACGTTTTCATAAACTTGACTTTTCTTTCTGTAATTTTATATTATCGCGAATGAAAGTGAATTTTCTACAGAAAACGAGACTAAATTGTTTCCAACGTGAGTGTACGCGCAAGTAGTACCACAAAAACCACTTACGAGTTGAACAGAGACCTTCTGCGACAAGACAGGCCAACCTCAGGTCGAGGCAAGCTTTCACGTGTACAGCGCAGATGATTTTCTGAGAGAAGTCGCGTGCGGCCAAGCAACGCTAGCACTCAACGCCGCAAGCCGGTCAGAATTGGGATAGCCGCGTCACCGGTGTGGTTTAGTTCCTCATCATCTTATTGTGTAAGACACAGTATTGTCTTGTCCGTGAATGCTCTACGACGTCAAACCTGGCCTGAGAGCGCAAAGCTGAAATGCGGCTTTGGGGTAGCCGGCGTGACTTGGAGAAGACCAGAAGACCTGTCAAATCGACCGCAGAAGAAAAAGAGGGTGGGTGGGTGTTTGGGGGTTTAACGTCCTTTTCCACCACATAGGGTGATATCAAAGACGGGGCAAGGATGAAAAAGCCAGCACAAATATTTGGCCCCAGCCGGGATACGAACTCACGACCCGAGCATTAGAAGTCCAACGCTCTACCATTCGGCTACCCCGGCTCCCCTGGAGAAGACCAGAAGACCTGTCAAATCGACCGCAGAAGAAGAAGAAGCAGAAAAAGAAGAAGTATAAGACAGCTCAGGAAAAAACAAAACCAAAAAAACCCCTCTTTATACCCTTTTTCATAGGTGCGTATTGAAAAACATGGAATAACTCACACGACTCAGTGGAA
>JACVVK020000084.1:660000-710000 GCA_018292915.2 Batillaria attramentaria
ACTCTCGCATGCGTCTAAGACCTCAGAACGATCGGTGAACACACACACGGAATTATCGAAGATGGTGGTTGAAAATTTAACAGCAGCCGCCCGCTCATTCACTCAGTGGCTCTAGTCTCGATTCAGACATCGCGCGGCTGTCTTATACCTATGTCCCATTTGTATCTTTTCCGGTTATATAGCTATCTGTGCCTGGCGACAGGAGGCAGTACCGATATCCATCTCCCTCGACACAAGACATTAGGAAGACGAAACAGACTGTGGGACGTATTAATTTTGTCTTCTCCATTCACTAGTCTCACGTTAGCTGGAGGGAGAGACAACGTTCGTGGGCGTCTATGTATAAAGAAGCAATACGCCTCAGCCCTCCCATTGTTTTCTGTTTTTTGTCACATTTGCAAGGACTATGATTGAGATTTCCATCTATTCAGTTCCCATGACAGACATGAAATGACCTTTGATTTTCTGAGTGACAGAAGCTGTTAGTCTAGTTGACTTACTGTTACTAAAACCTTCACATATCCAGAAGAACCGAAAACAAAAAACAAAACACACACAAACAAACAAACAAACAAACAAACCAAAACAAAAAACAAAAAAAACCCAACAACCACACTTCAGACATATCATAAACAAATCAGAGCACAGAAAATCACATAGAACAAAAATTATGGCACATCAAGACGTTTCACACTAGGAAAGAAAGAAGAATGAAAGGGAGGGTGGGGGGGGGGGGGGTGTTTGGGAGTTTAACGTCCTTCTCCACCTCGTATAGTAGCAAGACGGAGCAACGAGAAAAGGCCAGCATAAATATTTGGCCCCAGTCGGGATTCGAACTCGAGCATTCAAAGTCTACCATTTGGCTATTCCGGTTCCCGAAGAAAAAAAAAAAAAAAGGGGGGGGGGTTAAAAGTCGAGAAGACATGCACGTTAAGTGCACTCAACCAGAAATCCTGACGACTCCATTCAGAAGTGAGCGAGTCGCGAGGCCCACAAATTACTCCGCCACGCACTACTTCTTGTCACGTGAGAACATGACAAGTGTCGCGTGGTCTTGTTCGGCGGGACACAATAATGTCTCGCTAGCGTCATCCGTCCTTGTGACACTGCAGCAAGTCTGAAAGAAAAATGGTCGCTGTGCCTCGGTCTGTGCCGGTCGAAGGACACAAATACGCAGGGCCGCAAAATGCCTATATATTCCCTATTAGCCTCAGGCATCATAGTCACCCCTAAAAATGCTTCAGTCTAGAAACAATTACTACCACGAACAGACCATTGCAAGGCACGCACCTGACAGGAGTTATAATAAATTTGAATGTCTCCTTCCCGCTGAGGCTTCACTGGTGTAATGCACGTCTACTTTCTCTTTACGCCAGAGAGCCAGTTCACACAAAATCTGCTTGAGTCAGTCACTTGTGTCCGACCTCTGTGCAAAAAGTCCCAGCTTCACTGGCAGCTTGCCTCTTTTTAATAATAATAATAATAATGAATAGTCACGTACTTGTTTAGTGCTTAATCTCGCAGGAAAGCAACTCATAGCGCTACACACACACACACACACACACACACACACACACTACCCGGCAGATGAACAATTGCAGTCAAAGGCACTGAAACAATAGCAGACTACTCATAAGTGTGAAAGGCCTGACGGGAGAGATGGGTTTTCACGCTCGATTTGAACTGGGACAGTGTGGGAAGGTCACGAAGTTCGACCGGCAGCGACCGCCTGGCATGCACCTTGACCTACGTAACACAAACATCACGAAAATCACGCTTTTTCACGACAACAAAAATCACTACAGACTAACACTCGCCAAAGAGAGTACCTCAAATAAACACCAAACATGACCCCCACGCTCAATCTGGGTCCTTACGCCTGCCACAACCACTTTGATGGCACGCTTCTGAAATTTCAAGTCAGCGAAAATGTGATGACTGTGTGAATAGTGTCATTAGAGAAACGCGTCCTGGCAGGATAGAGTGACATGTCGGATTTTGCAGTGTCAGCAAAATTGTCGGAGTTGATAGGTGAATTCGAAACGGTAGATGACAGTTATCAATGACACCTCCATTCATTTTTTTTTAAAGCCCCCGTCACACCTGCGGCTACCAGCACACGACCCCTCTGAAAATCTGGGTTAATGGTCTGCAATTTCAGCAAAAAGCCACAAACATTGCGTTTCTTTAAAGTGCGACTCCTTCGACTGTGCATCCAGGCAACTCTGTCACAGTTGCAGTTTTCAGCGCTTCGGGGACCCTTATAAAACCAGAGCACGCGTTTGCCGTGACATTATTTGGCTCAGTTTTGGTCAGTGAACGAGACACATCGCTACAGTGTCTAGCGGATGTTGAGTGCTGCACGATCTTTCTGGCTCAGTGTCAAAACGCAAACTGAGCTGTGAAGTCAGGCTGCCCTTGGCTTTTATTGGGGTTTCAGAGACGCTGAAAACAGTGCAACTGTGCAACTGTGCTTGCACGGTCGACTCTGTAAAAATTGTTCACACTTCGGAAAGCTTTTTGTTGGGAGCTTAGATCTTGAAGCAACTCTTCCAGACTTTGGAGACCATGGACGGAGATGTTATTTTCCTTAAAGATCTTGCGCGGTAGGAAATGTGTTAAGACACAGTCTTCTGCCGGTGAGCCGTCGTTGCTAAGTTGTGAGATAAAATGAGAGAGAGCCGGAGAGAGAGAGAGAGAGAGAGAGAGAGAGGGGGGGGAGGTGGTGTTGATGATGATAATGAAACGATTATATCAGGAGAGAGCTATTATGCAGTTGCTGTTTATCTTACTAACTGTCCTGCTATGCCTCTTCTAGATAACCGTCGTGACGACCAAGCAAGATTTGAAATTAACAGAAAACAACAGTAAATGCGTTGTGTGTGTGTGTGTGTGTGTGTGTGTGTGTGTGTGTGTGTGTGTGTGTGGCGGGAGGGGGTGGGGTGGGGGGGGGCAACACACAGGTAACAACAAAATCTACCGTACAGTGAAAAAAAAAATAACGTTGAGAGAGAGAGAGAGCGAGAGAGAGCGAGAGAGAGAGAGGCACGTGCAACACGGACAAAGAAAGACCACACTGGCGGCTGACCCCAGCGCCAAGACAAGGGGTTGGAGAGACTGTCGATGCCAAAGTGAAGTGCCTGAAAGTGGAAGGAGGCACATGACAGAAAACAGGCCCCCAGGTAGAGTACCAGGTAAAACCGCTTCCACCTTTGGCATACCTGGACTGCAGCGGAACGGTATTAAGGACCGCTTGGAATGGGGCAAGGGTTGGCTGACCGCTTCAGACTTTGGTCGTATTTTAGGTATCTGACACAAGAGTGATTGTGGATGACCCTGAAGAGGTCAGAGGAGAATGGAGGGACGGGGGGACGGGGGGGGGGGGAGGGCTGTTGCGAGTGGGAACAAAATTTTATTCAGTTTTAGCATCGCAAAGACCTAGCATTTTTATTTCTAATCCCAGTGTAGGTATCTGAATCCCTGTCCTCCTTAACCGGCAAACAAACCCAGCAAAACAACATTAACAACAACAACAACAACAACACACACACACACACACACACACACCGCCGCCACCACCACCACCACCGCCACCAATAACAACAAGAACAACAGAACAGCACCCCGCAACCCCCCCCCCCGAGCGAGAACCCCCCCCCCCCAAAAACACAAACAAACAAAACAAAACAACAACAACAAAAAAGGCACACAACTACAACAAAATACAAAAACAAAACACAAAATTCACAGAAACAACGACAAACAAACACACAAACACACGACTGAAAAAAACTAAAGAAATAACAGCCTAAAACCCTCACAAAAACAAACAAATAACCAACAACAATACCATAAAATACCACACCAAAACACAGACAGCAACAACACACCTCAAAAAACGATGAGTTTTTATTAAAACTCTTCTGCAGTTGAGACGCGTTCCTTCAACTCTGGCTCCCCCACTCCAGAAGTGGATGCGAACTCCATCCATCAAGGTCTGACAGTCGCTACGTGTCTGTGTGCCCGGGCCGCCACAATCGGCTGTCAGGTATGTAGCAGCCATGTCTGACACGTTGTTCGAATTCTCAGTAGCCGCCCCCTCCCCCTCACTCTGCCACATGACCCCTCCCCTCTGTCCATTAGTTTTACCTGAGATTTGGCAGCTGACTCGGCTGTAAGAGAGAGAGAGAGAGAGAAAGAGAGAGAGAGAGAGCTTATTTTACAACGCTAGAAGATGATTGACTTTGTAGCCATTTCTTCACACTTACCTTTGCTTCCCTAGATTAATAATAATAATAATAATATATAGTGTGTTTCAAATTTAAATTCATAAATACAGGTATAAAATGGAAAATCGTCCTTGGATTCACAGCTAGAGACAAAGTAAGAATGAGAAATTAAGATTCTAACTGAGCCAGTAAACGGCCAACATAAAACTGACTGGTTTTGCATGAGCAATAACTTATCAAAAGAACAACAACAACAACAACAACAAAATCCCCCAAAATATAATCAACTTGCAAACATGGTGGAAAAGAACGTTAACCCCCTGAGCCGACCAGCCAATCATCCTGCAAAAATCGCACGCCCCTCCATCGAGTACGAGAGAGAGAGAAGGAGAGAGAGAGAGAGAGAGAGATGATGATGATGATGAAACTTTATTTCTCAACGGTAAAAGTTTTGACAGAAAGTACGTCAGTTTGCAAACTTGCCGTTGCTAATACTACGAAAGATTAGAGAAAAGCAAATAATAAGAATAAAAAGACATAAAAAGAGAGACAACAAAATTGAAGAAAATACATCTGAACAAGAGAACACAGTCCACACACCACACACACACACACACACACACACACACACACACACACACACACACACACACACACACACACACGCGCGCGTACACACACTGTGTCAAGGTCAAACATTTGTAGTTCCATCTGGAACTGAGCGTGCCTGGAACATCAAACATGCATGCATAGAGAGAGAAAAAAAAAAAAAAAAAAAAGAAGAAGTAGTCCATCACGCGATCTGAGTAGGAATACGCATTATGGTGAGCATCAATTTGCAAATACTAGTTCGCACTACAGACAGTCAAACAAATACCGTCGTAATAATGCTTTAAATGTTTTTTAGAGAAGTTGCTGACTTTATAGGCATCGGAAGTGAGTTCCACAGTGATGCTCCAGCAAATGAGAGACTAGTTTTATAAAGGTCAATACGAGGTAGGGGTAACGTCAAAATACCGTTCCTCGAGGTCCGGCCACGGTCATGCCGTGAGGTAAAGAAAGATGATGAGTATTGCGGAGCTGAGTCGTTTAGAATTTTGTGCATTAAAACACATTTATTGTATATGAGCTGTTGTTGAAGGGGGAGTATACCTAGTTTCTTCATTTTATCGATAGTCGGGATAGGTCCCGGCAAAACCATTTTAACGGCTCGTTTGTAAAGTGAATTTAGCCTTTTTCTGTGTAGTTCACCACATCCGTCCCACACAGTTGAAATATAATCAATTTGTGATTTGATATGGGCGGAGAAGAAAAGTTTACGGCTATTCAGTAAGATCAGTGACATCAGTGCCTCAGTTTTGAGAGCAGGAAGATGCTCTTCGACAGTTTTTTGCACAGTGCATTGATGTGAGTCTCCCATTTAAGCTGCTGATCTACATATATACCTAGAAAAAGTCGTTCAGTGACTTGCTCAATGGGTTCAGTATGAATACGAAGCTGTAAAGGGGGGCTGGCTTTAACTGATGCTTTTGTCGAGTTGTAACTAACATGCTTTTTGTTTTTGCTGGGTGTAATAACATGTGATTCTCCTCACACCAAGAGGATACCTGATTCAAACTAGTCTGTAGACTATGGCTAATGTCCGATGTATTTTTGCCGGAGACATGGGGACTTGTGTCATCAGCAAAGAGATCACAATCAACATTACTGTCAGTGACATGTAAGGGTAAATCGTTAATAAACAGTAAAAATAGCAGGGGCCCTAAAATAGACCCCTGGGGTACTCCATACTTAACATTTCCTTGAAAAGAAAACTTGCCCCTGGTGAAAAGGAAGAGCGTGCGGTCGTGAAACCAGATGTTCAGGGAGAAACAGTTCCACTGAAGATGTCAGCTCCGACTGAGATGTCTGCGGTCAATTGTCTGCCCGCCAGTCCAGTGTAAATCGTCTAAATCGAGGCTACATTCTCAGGGATGTACGCTAATCAACTCCGGTTTGTGTAGTACGTGCACGTGTCTGATTCGATTTCAGTCAGAGGCAGAGGCTATTCACCTACGATAGGCTATATATACCCGAAGCACAGGTTAATGGTCTGCAATCTCAGCAAAAAAAGCCAAAAACTTTTTTCTTTTTTTTTAAAGAAACAACTATCCGACTGCGCAAAATGAAGAGTCAACTCTGTCACAGTTACTGTTCAGTCAGCGTCCCTAAAACCCCTATAAAAGCCAAGGGCAGCCTGATTTCACAGCTCAGTTTGCCATTGAACGAGAAAGATCGCAGTGACTAGCTTCTCCTGCAGCACACCACACCCGCTCTGTGGCGATGTGTCTCGCTCACTGACCAAAAGCACAGTGAAGTCACCGCAAACTCACGCTCTGGTTTTATAAGGGTTTCCGAAGCGCTGAAAACTCTGCAACTGTGACAGAGATGCCTGCATCATACTGTCGCATGATTCGCAATTTAATAAAAATAAAAAGCACAATCTTTGCGGCTTTTTGCTGAGATTGCAGACCTTTAAGTGCTGACCCACAGGGCCTGGGCTATTTTTCTGCGCGCGGGTGGGACTCTCCACCTGTCTGCTGACCATTCTCCGAGCAGATGCAAGTTACACCACAACTGATTGCTCACCAGACAGCTTGTTTCACAGTACTGGAATGCATGAGGAGAACTGTATACGTACGGTGAATAACAAGTGTCTCCATCCTTACCGAAAAGAAACCCTCGATGAGCGGCCCGGGTACTGCGCCACCCACCCACCTACCTGTCTTGTCTTTTGCTCCGGGAGGAAAGAAAGCCGGAAGACCCGGAGAGAAACTTCGATTAGCAGCCCGGGCATAGCGCCACCCACCCATCTACCTGTTTTGTCTTTTGCTCGGGAAGGAAAGAAAGCCGGAAGACCCGGAGAGAAACTTCGATTAGCAGCCAGGGCATAGCGCCACCCACCCACCTACCTGTGTTGTCTTTTGCTCGGGGAGAAAAGAAAGCCGGAAGACCCGGAGAGAAACTTCGATTAGCAGCCCGGTTTCGCGCCAGCAGGTACAAGTTGATCAGAAAGGGGACAACCCATTAGCACATTTTTGAGAATGTTGTTCATTTGAAGGGGTTAATGTTCATTTGAAGGGGTTAATACTACCATTGTTATGCTCACTTGTCGTTCTGAGCTGTTTTCGTGGTATCTAACATCACGCCTGGACAGTGACAGCACCTGTAATCATGATGCTAGCACTGAGCAGAACAGTACTCGATGAAGCGGCGAGCACACTGAGCGCTCCATTTAACAACAATCGCGGAATTTGAATGTTCGACCACTCGCGCAAAGCGTAAACATCGTATCGCATTAAGAGCTAGCTGTACTAATCATGAAGTATTTCGATCGTGTGTGGGCACTCCCGGGCGAAACTGTTCCAGAACTTTAGTTGTCATAGCGAAGATGGAATTAACCGGTTTAAGTCCCCAAATGTAAGTTTAGGGGCATTTGGGGAGACTTTTTAAAAAATCACATCAGAGCTATAGTGGTTGTCAGACGGGCCGGTCAGGGAAACCTCCCAGGACAAGTATAGCGGGACATGTCAGGACGGAAAGCGGGGGTGGGGGTGGGGGGGGGGGGGTGGGGGGGGGGTGAGTGTGAGGAGGAGGGGAGTGAGAGGCGGACAGGGAGGACACTGGCACCTGTATGTCACCTGTCCGGATGCCATGTTGACCAGCTGGTCACAGACCGGTAAACCCCGTTTAGTGTTACTCGGCGTAACCTGAGAGTAGGCTGTATATCTCGACTGAGCTGGAGAAAAGGAAGGACGGGCTTTTTCATGCTTCTTTACACACAGAAGAGAGAGAGAGAGAGAGAGAGAGAGAGAGTACGAATACGAATGGTTTATTGGTGAAGGCCGTCATAGCCCATTACCAAAGGGGGTGGGGATGGGGGGTTACAAAGCAAAACAACATTGCCAAGTAACAAATCTCAAACAGGGTTAAACGATGCGCTTCCGTGTTAGGTATTTTCAATACTCAGACTTAATATGCCGTGTTATTGTTAAAATACACAGTTACGATGCATACATTCATTCAACCTGGTCAGTTACAGCTTTTCAAGTTACCGCATGTACATGTAAAACATCACAGCACTTCAGTTCATCCAAGAAAATGGTTTAAGATGGAACAGACAATGTCAAGATCGGCCACTGCTTGTTCGCACTGACTGTGCCAGCGCCCATCGACAGTTGTCATCAAGAAGCTGTTTGTCACCAGCGGTCATCTTCAGTACTTGATAACTCTGAGTCCGTGTCATCTGTGAGAAAAGGTGTGCTGTTGTCTTCGTTCTGGTTCACTGACGCGTGGGCCTCGATACACAGGTCAACTGCAAGGGTGTCTGGGTCGTGCGCGCGAGCTTCACGTGCAGAGGGTGACATCGACAGTACACGGGTGTTGTCACTTCAGATGTGTGTACAGTTTCATCAGTTGGTGTACATGGAGGTGTAGAGTGGAACAAGTTGCAAGGTGAGGATGACTTTTCACTTGCCCTTTTTCTCTGGGCAGCTCAGTCGCCTTGTTTCTGCCCGCTGTCTGTCTCTGTGAACTTGTGAAGGTGGTGTTCGTCTGAAGGTGACAGGCTGTGTTGTGGTGGTCAAGGCGGGCTGAGAACCGGTCAGTCGAAGTATCACGGCCGTTGTACCGTCGTCTTTGCCGTCTATTTTGAAGGAAGTTACGGCATTTCCCCCCAGCAGAGCGTTCAGAATACCTTCCACTGTCGATGGTATATGGAATATACTGGTCACTGAACTAATTACATAGGTTCTGCCATATACACCTGTAAAGAAAACGTCTGTTCTGTTAATAAGTTCTTGGGTATATCAGTGCAGTGTTCATCAGCAACAATAATAACAGCTACTACAATACTGGTGCTGAGAGAGAGGTCTGGCCTCTGAAGAGCCTGTACTGTGTGGTGTCACTATCCCTATAATCATAAGGACGGCTGGTTTAAGTTTGCAAGGGTTCCGGGTGACATGCAGATGCAATCTACCTCAATTCGATTCAGCTCAGCTGAGTTTATCGCGCAGTTGAATCTTGACACTTGTTGTAGCTGATACGGCGGGGATGGGGGTCAGTCACCGAACCCTGCAAACCTGAATCAGCCTTCTCCAGCAGAGCACCTAGCATACACACCAACGCTGAAGAAAATTGTGTGAAATCTGTGTCCTCGAGAATACGCCGTGTTCTCTGTCTCTCGCCATAACATGTCAGGCCTGTATTCGGGTCAGAACAGACTTTGTTCCATGAGCGTTGATAATAATAATAATAATTGCAGTAGTTTAGGCGCGAACTAAACCCAACACTCACGGTCACGTGAATCACGCGCGTTCTCTCAGACACTGGACATGAACACATAACAATCACGTGTTGCGAAGGGCCAGCTCAGCAATTTAAGTTTCGGAATTTCAGAATTGCATTTATTTCGATTTTTGTGGGCTGAACATGTCCAAAGCAAAGGGGGAGGGGGGGGGGGAGAATCCCGAGTACCCGGAGATATCACCCGTATGTGGTGAAAAAGGACGTTAACCCCCACCCCCCCCCAAACACCCACCCCACCCACCCTCTCTCTCTCTGTGTGATGTATTTCACGATGCATATTTCTTTGTTTATTGTTTCAACCTATTTCATTCATGTTTGCTGCTTTTTTTTTTCTTTGTTTAACTTGGACTAGCATGACAGCGTCTAACTGAAATAGGCAGATTATCACAAACCATCATCCTGAATTAACCCTTTCACTGCCGCCGTCGCAGGATTTCGTGAATCGCACCAGTAGCACCACTGTCAAATCAGTTAAAAACGTTAAAGTTTCCGCTAGTTGGGGGAAAAGAGCTCTTTAGATGCAGTATCGGTCTTGATTCCTGTTTACAGCAGAGTGACGTGAAGAGATGTTTTCCGTGAGTGAACCAACACGCGTCTGCCAGTGATAGAGTTAAGCGATTAAGTCTCCCTCCTTCTCCCCCTACCCGCTGCGCCCCCCCCCCCCCTCCACCCCAATCTTTCAGGCTTATCTTCTCCCTCACCATCCACTATCCGCCCCTCCGCTCCTTGCACCCCCCTCCCTCTCCTTAATTCCTCCTTACCCCCCAGCACCCAATCCTGGCAGACAGACAAGAGACACGGAGCTGCAGTTGTGACACGGCTTGAGGTCAAGTCGCAGCGACACCCGATCCACGCTCCCGCTCTCGCACCTAAGTGTCGCCATGTCGCAAAACGTCAGCATGGACGCGCGAAAGCTTTAGGTCGCAAGTGAACTGCATTACTGGGACTGTCTCGGGTGTAATTGGACTGACGCAGTCGAGGGGTGAGAATTTTTTTTTTTTTTTTTTGGTCAATGCTGCACGGTTCTGAAAGTATGGGCTGTGTAATTATATTTTTATGGCGTGGCATGATTGTTCGAAAATGCCTTGTAACGTGATGCCGCAGAGATTATTCGCTGGTGATTGGGAAAATGTACATGTATCAAGTATTTCCTACTTCGCCCGTCCCTAGACCCACATTACCCTCTTTTATGCCCTTCCTCCCCCCTCCACCCCCCCCCCTTACTATCAAAACCGTGATCACATAAAATTTGCTGAAGAAGCGGGATTTCCAGCATTTCGGGGATGGCGCAAACTCATGCATGCTCATGTTGACTGATGGCACTACTCTCGGCTTGTAAAGTAACAACAACAACAACTAACGACAACAACAACAAAATCGGCGGGGTGTGTGTCGGGGGGGGGGGAGTGGGGGGCGGAGGGGGGCTCTGTAGCTTGCGGCTGTGCCGAGAGAGAGAGAGAGAGAGAGAGAGAGAGAGAGAGAGAGAGAGAATGAATGAACTTTATTTTACAAAGATATATGTATTATGCACAAGTGCTTATCTTACAACTTTTCCTTGCTACAGAGAACAAACTAACAGACAGACATACAAACAAACAAAAACAACTAAGAATTACCACATGATCTAAACCCTAACACTACAGAAAGGAAAGAAAATCTAACGAAACAATTAAACAAGAAAAAACAACAAAATACAAGAGAGAGAGAGAGAGAGAAGCACAGCACCACGCGTGTATCGGGTGTCGTTTCAGCGGACATTGACCAGATCAGCGGCCACCACAGCCAGGCAGCAGTGACCGGCCTCTCGCTAACACCATAGCAACAGGTGGACAGGCGGGCCCGCTGACACGCGACACGACACGGAGACAAACTGAACGACAAACCCAACTGTTTAGAAAAGGGAGGCGAAGGTATAACGCTGGAGACAAAAAAAAAAAAAAAAAAAGGCTTTCTGAGGGATTTGGGTGGCAGGGTGTGGGACATTGTGGGACAGTCTGTGTAGGACACTGTGGGACTGAGATGATGGGAGTTTAAGGGCGCCAACAGGACTGGTGTTTCTGTAGTGAGAGTGTTAGATGTGAAACTGGTGTATTGCAAGCTCTCTCTCTCTCTCTGTCTCTCTCTCTTAACCTTTAACCTTTTTGTTTTTCTACTTACTACTATTTGTATGTTGTTTAACCTGTTGCTTTTCTACTTTCTACCTTTTTAGCATTAGCAACGGCAAGTTTGTAAACTGACGAACCTTCCCTGTCAAAACTTTTACAGTTGATAAATATAGTTTCATCATCATCATTATCTGTCTCTCTCATACTTGTGCTGGCTTTTTCATCGTTGCTACGTCTTTGATATCACCCGTATGGAAAAGGATGTTGAACTCCCAATTAACACCCCCCCCACCCACCCACCCCCTCTCTGTCTAATTTTGTTTCTTGTAGTTAAGTGCATAATTTTCTGTCTCAAGTTTTTTTGGTTTTTTTTTTGTAGTTTTGTTTTGTGTAAATAGTCTCTGTAGCTTTAGCAACGGCAAGTTTGCAAACTGGTGAATTTCTGTTTTTAAAAAAACACTTTTGCCGTTGATAAATAAAGTTTCATCATCATCATCATCATCATCTCTTGTGCCCTATTAAGCGTTTTCCGTCCCCAGTCAACAGCACGGGTCTGTGTTCGTGTCAGTGCACGCCTTCTACCGTGAAGTCACGCAGGCTTGTTTCTATTTATAGCTGAACATCGGCGCCCGGAGGGCAGTAAAACTTAAAACTACGCCAGGGTTTCTTAAACGCCTGGATTCTTTAAAGATCTAAACTCCCAACAAAAAGCTTTCCGAAGTGTGAAAAATAGTTACAGAGTCGACCGTGCAAGCACAGTCAACTCTGTCACAGTTGCAGAGTTTTCAACGTCCCTGAAACCCCAGTAAAAGCCAAGGGCAGCCTGATTTCACAGCTCAGTTTGCGTTTTGACACTGAGCGAGAAAGATCGTGCAGCACTCAACATCCGCTAGACACTGTAGCGATGTGTCTCGCTCACTGACCATAAACCAAATAATGCCAGGGCACACTCGTACTCTGGTTTTATAAGGGTCCCCGAAGCGCCGGCTGAAAAACTCTGCAACTGTGACAGAGTTGACTGTGCTTGCACGGTCGACTCTGTAATTTTTTTTCACACTTCGGAAAGTTTTTTGTTGTGAGCTTAGATCTTTAAAGTCACAGTACGTATGACAGGCATGCAACACTGTGTGGAAAACTTTACATCGAATGTGCTTAATCTGTGCATCAGAATCAGTCACTGGGGTCACAGTATAGCATCTGAAACCATAGTGATGACTCTGGCCGGCGTACAAGTTGTTCTAGAAGTGTACCGCGTACTGAGCAGACGACGTTATTTGGTTTCGAACTGAGGACCAGATAGACGGCGCTGACTGGTGGCTATTTTAAGAAGATTTGTCGAGTCCCAGTCTGTTCAGGAATGGACCGTAGGCTCAAAGAAGAAAGTCGTATTTCTCTCATAGTAAAAGCCAGAAAGTCTCGAAAACAGTCGCAATGGCCAAATGAAACATCCTTGTATCTGGCAAACAGCGTTAGAGCTTTGAAAAAGCGGCAGTTTTCCATCTCAGCGGCGTTGCCAACATAGAGGCTTTAATATCAGTTTTGGAATAGTTAGAAAAGCGGTCGCGTGTGAAGCATCATGGTGGCTCTCGCAAACGGCGTTGGAGTTTCGAAGTGGCTTTCCCGCCTTATTTCGCACATAGTGGAGATAAAAAGATACCGTTTAGCATTAACACTGAAGATAAACTTATAACATGCTCAGTGAACATTTATGTGTAGCACCCTAGCAATGGCAGCTCGAGAGAGAGAGAGAGAGAGAGAGAGAGTTATTTAGGGCTTAACGCCGAGAGAGAGGGGGGGGGGTGGGGGTGGTGGTGGGGGGTGGTCTCAGTTGTTGAGCATTCTCCTTTTCCCATTTACTGTCACTGTCGCTCAGTATAGCTCCCCTTTAGTGGGTTAATTAGTTACCTGATGGTAATTGCTATGCTGTGGTGCATTTTACGCGAGGCGCAAATGACCGTAGAGGCCGAAGTCAGACCGTACTGCCATCTCGCGTCCAGTTACTTGAAAATCACCCCCTGGACGTCAAACTGCACTGAGGCGAGGTGAGGCAGCGACGCCGCGCGTCAGGAGCACAGCAGGGCCATGACACCTTGATGGTCACGTCCCCCACTGACCTCGCACGTGCCACCCGCTTCATGTCTTAGCATGACCCCTACCTCTCCACGCTGCTCTCCCTTTCTCGGGGAGATTAATTCCCCTGCTTCAGAGGCCATAAACCTGCCTTGTCCAGCAGTTCCAGGCAAATCGGAGCCGGTAGGTGGCGCCTTGTAGGATAATTATATTCCATGTTGGAGCATTTTATCACAAGACACAGGCGAGACAAACGTCCGTACGACGGCTTAGAGAACGCATTGCAAATACGAGGACACGGTACGAGACGGAAGCCTGGCATATCATACAAATACCGAAGTAAAAATGCCACTGTCAAAGCAGCGAAATGTGTCAAAGAGAATGTTTTTGCGTTACGCCCGAAGGATGATCTGAACTGCTGTCGTCTGATTTGCCTGTTGTCGATGTAAACGAAAACTTGACTTAGCGCCTACGTGCGGTTCTAGCTCAGGGTGTATTTCTTCTATGTAAACGTACTAAAATTGTTCTCTCTCTCTCTCTCTCTCTCTCTCTCTCTCTCTCTCACGCTGTGTCTCCGGCTCTGTCTGTCTGTCTGTCTGTCTGTCTCTCTGTCTCTCTGTCTCTCTCTCTCTCAGGGCAGCCGGGGTGGCCGCCGGAATGGTAGAGCGTTGGACTTCTAATGCTCGGGTCGTGAGTTCGTAGCCCGGTTGGGGCCAAATATTTGTGCTGGCTTTTTCATCGTTGCCCCGTCTTTGATATCACCCCTATGTGGTGGAAAAGGACGTTAAACCCCCAAAGACCCCCCCCCCCTCTCTGTCTGTCTGTCTGTCTCTCACTGTCTCTCTCTCTCTGTCTCTCTCAGTGTCAGTCTCTCTGTCTGTCTCTGATTGCCAGAGTTCGTTCCCACGCCTTCCCTTCACGAAAGCCCGACAAACTAGTGAAATGACAAAACCTAACAGTTTTCTAATCTCTAACGAAAACATAACCCTCCGCGTCTTGCCGGTCTGCTTCTTTACCGCTTACTTAACCCAATCAGTCAACTGACCCCACCTGACCTCAGCGTTTGAACCGGCCCTCGCTAAGGTCAGCACGAAATTAAATCCAGCGTCACTGATGAGGTTACGGGTGTGACCCTGAAGCTATAGTATTTGCAGACATTGACCCTTCAATTCATTCCACAACAATAGGCGTCAAGGGCGTAAGGTGTTATTGTGGGGCTACTTTCCTTTCTCCGGAGAGTGTCAGGGACTGCTTGGTGTCCGCATGAGGTCACGGTAGATTCCGGGGTATAATGTAGTTGTACTTTTAGCACTTTTTTTTTTGGTCAGTGGTTTGTGCGTGTGTTTTCTGACCCTTCAGAAGATCTGACACCGCGAATCCGTGTTGTACACACAGGACGCGAATTTCGCTGAGTCAAAAAAAAAGAAAAAAAAAAAGGGGGGGGGGGGGGGGGGTTGGGGGGTGGGGTGTGTGTGTGTGTGTGTGTGGGGGGGGGGGGGTGTTGGAAATCAGAATACAGTAGATATGGAAGCATTTGAGTTACTTGCAGTGGAAACCTAAGCAGACCAGACCAGGCTACAACGCAACTCAACACAAAACACCACACCACAATGCAACGCTACGCAACACAAAACACCACACCACAACGCAACGCTACGCAACACAAAACACCACACCACAACGCAACGCTACGCAACACAAAACACCACACCACAACGCAACGCTACACAACACAAAATACCACATCACAACGCAACGCTACGCAACACAAAACACCACATCACAACGCAACGCTACGCAACACAACACACCACAACGCAACGCAACACAAAACACCACATCACAACGCAACGCAACGCAACTCAACACAAAACACCACACCACAACGCAACGCAACTCAACACAAAACACCACACCACAACGCAACGCAACTCAACACAAAACAACGGCAATTAAAAAAAAGTTCGAAAATGGCTATTCAGCACCCCCACCCCCATCCCTCCACCCCGAAAGGCGTCAGTAGGTGTGACACGTGCCTATGTTTCACATTATGTCGTTAATCAAGTTATTGTTGTCTCATTTTTGACATCAAATACCACAAACACATCCTGTTTAATTATATCAGTTATTCGGCATGTTTAAACTCTTCCTCGCACACCCTCGCATGTCTGAACATGTCCTCGCACTACTTGGATGGACCGGTCACTAACGCATACTTTTCAGTTTCCAGTTACGCCATTTCTGCTTGAAGATGATCATGACAAATCTGAAAATCGATCAATGAAAACAATTTTCCAGGGCCCTGTAGCCCCGTCTTACGTTATACATAAAATAGAAACATAATTGTAGCTTAATAAAACTGTTTCAGCTTTTTACGTCTGAACACACGCTGCCAATCTTGGAAGAAACTCCAGTTAGCCAAACCAATCGTCTAAAAACTGCACTTTCGCCGCGCGCGGCAAACAAAAAACAAATATGTCGACACTAAGTCGGCCACCGAGTTAATCCTGCCAGCGAGTGAAAGTCACTGCTTACGTCGGGAGTTGTAAGTCCGCTGTCTCAACGTGCCAGAGAAAATGAATGCAATCTGTAGGGACACTTAATACTCTCTTATCCGCCGGATCCCGTGACAATCGGACTAAACGGACGGCGAAGGTCTGAGTCAATTCCGTCCTTGTTATAGGACACCTGAGCAAAGGTGAACTGCGCGGGGGGGGGGGGGGGGGGGGGGGTTGAGGAGGGGGAGAGGGAGATGATGGGAGGGGTTAGGTAGGTAGTTATTTCTGGGGGGGGGGGGGGGGGGGGGTGAGGGGGGAAGGGGGAGAGGGGAGGGGTTAGGTAGTTAGTTATTTCTGGCTTAACGCCGCGCAAGCAACGAAGACTATTTCGCAACTAATCAGGGTCCTTCTTTGCCAGATTGAAATAAAAATACAATAAAACAAGATATAAATATATATATTTAAAAAATCTGTCCTGTTTGAATGATAAACCGTTTCACTTCTTTGTACATGGAACATATAGAGATCGAGGATAGTCCGTATTACTTGATGAGTCTATATTTTATAGAATAGATTTGACACTTTCAAGAAGCCAGGGGGAACACCTTCAAACTTGGAATCTGCACACGGAGATACAGAATCAGCTTTGGAGATACAAAATCACGCTTTCGATCAGGAAGCTTTCCCGAGAAAGTGTATTGTGTTTTATGGCAAAGAATAAACTGTTAACAACTCTCCTTCCTATTCGGGTACCCTTTCTGTTGACTGATCGATCTTTGGACAATACCAAGCCCCTGTAATTTGCAGTCTGTTCATTCGTAATGCGTCCAGCTTGCTTGATTTTAAGCCAGACTGAAAACCTTGTTCAGACTGTCCTGTGACTAGTTTACCATAATCTTCCACCGTTCTGTGAGACCTCTTCCCGGTGGAGTGGCAGGCTTGTGTGTGTGTGTGTGTGTGTGTTGTGGTAGAACGTGTTGTGTACTTTTCATTTATTAGTTTAGAATGTATTTGTGAAGCGCATTGAGCCCCCCTTCTGGGGGATACAGTTACTATTATTAATATTAATATTCTTGTTATTGTGCTCTGCAATTTTGCAAGAGAAAGTGTAGTGCTTATACCGCAGGTGGAACCTCTTTAAAATTATGTGACGGCAGAGAAAATCTCCGATACTCCAGACACCTTTTCCTCTCCAATAAACCACCCGCTGTTTATGAGTACAAGTACGTGACTCTCCCGTTCTGCACGGACTCAGGGACAGAAAGATACTGAGCTGAGGTAAGCAAACTACAGCCTATCGCCCGGTATACTTTTCATGTCGTTGCTAGCCGTCCCAGGGGGGGGGGGGAGTTATCTGTGCCTGAAGTGGGAATAAAAAGTCCGAGATTCAACGTATTATGAGGGAAGTGTCGTGCAAATAAGGGGAGAACCTGAGACTGATTCAGAATCCAGTTGTCGAGGAGGTTCTTTCGAGTGTCTTTCTCTTGTAGATAAGAAAAAAAAATCGCCTAACCCGACCCAGTGCCTGCGTTGGTTATTTTTGTTTACTGGGGTTTGGGGGGAAAAAACAAAACAAAACAGAAAAGTAGCAGCCAACAAAAGGGACTTCACACGTGTCTCAGAGTTACTACCCTTTGCCCATATCTGCCTCAGTTTCGCAACTGGAGCCGTTCTTGACGTCAAGAGGAAGGAGCGCACAATTTGAAAGGGGGAAAAGGGGTGGGAGTGGGTGGGAGGTAATTAATCTCAGAGAGAGAGAGAGAGAGAGAGAGACGGGGCGGGGGTATTAATTTTGAGGTTTATCGTCCTTTTCCACCATATAAAGGCGATCTTAAAGAAAACGGACCGAACAAATATTCGGCCAGAGCCGGGATTCGAACTCAGGACCCGAGCACTGGAAATCCAATGCGCTACCGCTTGACTGCCCCGTCTCCCGAGAGAGAGAGAGAGAGAGAGAGAGAGAGGCTTTGGAAGAAGGGGCGGGGTGGATTTACACTTCTCACGTTCTTTTGTGTGGACTGCACTCCACCGTCGCCTCCTGAGCTTTGCCGCCATTGTTCTCCTCTTTTTCCGCTCGGCCTGTCCAGAAAAGGTTCAAACACACTGACTACAGATCTCCCCATCTCTCTTACCAGCCCATCGGGCACTCCTCTTCTCACAATGCAACTAATTACTGATGATATCTGGCGCGTGTATGTGATACCGGTCGGCACCGTAATTACAGACGACACGGTTCCAGTTCCCTATAGCGTTTTTTTTTTTTTTTTTTAAAGAACCGGTGGGGGGGGGGGGGGGTGTAACTGAGATGGCGAAGAGTTTTCCGGTTTTTTGTTTTTTTTTTGCTGCCCCAACTCTTTGCGGCCAGCTCCAGTGGTGTTCCTCCCAGGTAATGGGTAGAATCCACGGAGGGCTCGGAAGCTGGGACACTTTTTATTATGCAGATGATGGAGATGAGGATGATGGTAAGATGGTGCTATGGACTGAGGTCCGTGTGGTTTGGGACTGCGGGACAGGGTCGCATTCCACGCTTCCTGTCATAAATATCCCGGCATTAACCAGGCCCGGGAACTACGGCCGTGTAATCATCCACATCATAAGACGTGTCACACCAAGGGAAGCACCCCCAAAGTCGCACCCGTGAAGTGGGTGAAACTCGGCTGTGTGGCAACAGCCTCCCCATTGGGTCCATAGCACACCCGCTCTGGGTAGGAGCCGACCTAGGTAGGAAAAATCCCGCTTGCCTCGGCTGGGATTCGAACCCGGGTCTCCCGGTCCATGGTCCGAAGTGCTAACCACTACACTACGGGGGCCGGTGAGTTTTCCGGTGTTAATACGATTCATTTTTTTTTAAAACTTTAGCACACACTAGTCGTTGACATACAAAGACAAGGAACAAAAAGCAAAGCACGCCAACATAATACAGATACATTACACAGGTGCCGCGCCTAGCGCGAAGGGTTTTGTCATTGCTGACTCGTCAGAACACTGAGGCTACAGCAAAACCTCATCTCATCGTTGCCCCGTCTTTGATATCACCCGTATGTGATGGAAAAGGAGGTTAAACTCCCAAACACCCACCCACCCACCCTCGTATCGTTCTGTGAATAATTATGTGGTCTTGGTTTGTTTGATTTTTTTGTATCCTCCATACCCCAAAAGGGGAAAGAGGAAAATAAAATCTTGATGTGTCTCGCTCAGTGATCAAAATCACAATAAAATCACCGCAAAGTCAAACTTTGACTAAGACGTTCGCATGCTCATAATTATTTATTATAAGGCCAAAAAAATATGTTGTTTCTGGTAACATGGCCGAAAAAATAGGGTAGGTAGGTAGTTTTTTTTTTCTCCCCCCCCCCCCACATATCCAGGAACAAAGAAACAGGGTATTAATAAGAAATGATGCTCTGTGAAACTGTATTTAATATTATAACACACTATATTACCATATTTCGTTCTAATCTTGGGTCCACGATGGCGCACGACTTCCCTGACGACAGGCGCTTGAAAACCGAAACTGGTCGTGCTTGTATTTTTTTTTTCAGCAGCCAAAATTTTTTTTTAGGGTCGGGGAGGGTGGGGAGGGGGGGGGAATAGGGTCGGTCGGGTTACCAGAAACAACAATTTTTTGTTGTTGTTTTGTTTTGCCTAATCATGGCTTTTTTTGTGAAACCAAGCATCCTCGTAAGTTTTGAAGCGGAGTAACACCGGAGACACTTGCACCCATTTTGATTACACACCCCCCGTACTTACTCCCGTACGTGCGTTGTCCCACTTCTTTGCTGGGGGTGTATTCATGACACTCGTTTTAAGCTCGCTCCATGGCGGATCTGTGGCAGGCACTGGTTCTGTCTCGCTTACGTTAGGCGGTTATTTCTCGGGGCTTAGCACGCAGGAGCCGATGATGAGTTTTGAGTCCTACCCCGGGTAGGCGGTGTCAGATGTGGGGTATACTCGATACTTCGATACGGCTCGATGCTCAAAATTCCCCCCCCCCCCCCTCCCCCCCCCCCCAGCTAATTGGGGAAAAAGAAACTATGATATAGTACAATGGCTAAACTGGTTATAAGCGTCGGGTTTTTTTTTCTGTGGTGGTAGTCGGGATGGTGGTGGAGGTAAAGAGGGTGGCTGGGGTGGAGTTGCGTTTGTTGGGGGGAAAGGGGGAAGGGGGAGGGGGGTCTCAGGATTAAGGTCAGTGGAAGCCTGCGGGGTAGGGAGGGAGAGAAACTAAGGATAAAGCTTGGTCAAAGTGTTTGCTGGGTTCGCTGGGTTTGCTGGGTTTGCTGGGTCACAGCAATTTCTGCAGTCGTTGAACTTTCAATGAATACTCTTCTTTCGGAATTCCAAATTTCCGCCCTTCCGCTCGCGAGATGTCAGGACTTCTGCCCTCTTTGTCTCTACTAAACGTTCAGACATTTGGCGAGACTGGCTTGGGGTCTGGACGCATGCGCACTTGTACACATGTTGTAATTCCGGTAGTCCGTATACTTGTGTGCTGCAAGAGCCTTTGTCCTCTTGCACCAACAAAGTTTTCCCTGTCTTACTGAAGTCATTATCTCAACCCCAGCAGTCAAAGAAAGACACACACACACTGGACATACAAATCAGGTCCGTTTCTTACTCAATTACACACACACACACACACACACACACACACACACACACACACACACACACACGCACGCACACACACACACATGTGCACAGCTGAGTCGAAAAGCTCAGAACGGCGCAAAATGACTTACATGGTGGTAATACATATAACACGTGACACAGTAGAGAATCAATATGAAACAGATGAGAGAGAGAGAGAGAGAGAGAGAGAGAGAGAGAGACTAAAAGGAAAAACAAACTCCACATCCATCACGGTTGGCATGTACCCGTCCACCCACTGCGCATCACATCACGCCTTTTCGACGGGCGAGTCTTGTGGCGTAAATTGACCGTGGGGTCATGTTTGGTGCCTATTTCGGGTACCCTGTTTGGCAGGTGTGCTAGTCTGTAGTGATTTTTGTTGTCATGGAAAAGCATGATTTTTCGTGATTTTTGTGTTATGTAGGTCAAGGTGCATGGCAGGCGGTCACAAAAAGAGGGAAGCTGCCAGTCAGGCTGGGACTTTTTGCACAGAGGTGGGACACAAGTGAGGCGAGCGGATTTGTGTGAACTGCCTCTCTGGCCTAAACAGAAAGTATACGTGCATTACTCCAGTGAGGCCTGAGCGGAAAGGAGACATTCAATTTTTTCTTAAACCCCTGTCAGGTGCGAGCCTTTGAATGGTCTGTTCATGGTAGTAATTGTTTCTAGATTGAAGCATTTTTAGGTGTGACTATGATGCCTGAGGCTGATAGGGAATATATAGGCATTTTGAGGCCCTGTGTATTTGTGTCCTTCGGCCTGTGAATCAGAAGCCATGATTTAGAATAAAACAAAATACATGCACTCAAAACACTCACCATACTGACTGCTGTTACGTGTGTATCCTTGTCAAAACAAATGACTCGGCAAGCGCGTCACATTCCTAAGTATGTCACCGATATGTCTGTTTCAGCGTCACCGAGATGGCTTGCGTGCCTTCTTCCAGCGAGGACGTTTGAAAATCATAATCTGACGAGCAAACATCGCCATCGTCACTGAAGAGGAATGAACTGAACAAACTCTGCTACATGGCTGGAGAACAATGTACCGAGATATCCCTCACTCCCCAGCCACTTCACCCCAACCCCACCCCATCCCTCTCTGTGAAGATAGCAACAAGTGTTTTGAGCATCTGACTTTTGTGGAGTTGTCAGTATCGCAAACTGACATTCCTTGTGGTGAGGACACGTGACTTCTTTGCCCCCCGCTCGGGTCCTGAGTTCGAATCAGTCATTGGTTAGAAGCGGATAACTGATCTGACCTAAAAACGAAACATCTAACCGTCAGATCAACTCGATATTTGGGGACAGCTTTCATGAGAAGGTGCTCTACAAATCCGAAAAATCGTTTCTCTTCAGCTTTAACAGTCTTTGCTAGTCTCACTATTTTTGGAGCTCCCTTCGTAACCACGAA
Organism: Batillaria attramentaria; assembly: GCA_018292915.2. NCBI lineage: Eukaryota > Metazoa > Mollusca > Gastropoda > Batillariidae > Batillaria > Batillaria attramentaria. The sequence continues at coordinate 682,294 of JACVVK020000084.1, forward strand.
GTGTCCATGCCACGGGAGCTAATCCTCGCTGACACTTCGAGGACCTCTCCTGTCAGGGAGATAAAAATATCAGATTGTCGTCCGGGACCCGCCATTGGTGTGCGTCTCGGAGGTATCAGTTGTTATCTCGCTGTTTTTCAGGGTATCTTCGGTGCCATAAATTTCAAGTGAGGATGATACCTGTCGACAAAGATAGGCTGGGGCGCGTAGCTCGTCTCTCACCGTTGCTTCTTCACTCCGTGTCAGGATGTTTGTGTTCATTAAACTGAACCTAAAACTGGAGCCTGCCACACCGACAATGGGCGTTCGTTCCAGATGAAACAGGTCGGTCGGTTCATAAAGCTGCACTAGTAATTTATGAGAAAGTGCCGTGTGTTAGCGGGGAGCTGAGGCAGTCGAACGGTAGAGCATGAGAATTTCAATAGCCTAAAGTATCCCCAAAGTAACTCACTGCCAAAGCGCAACATGAAAAACGCAGGCAAACGCTCCTTCAGTTGCTTTGCCCGAACTGTTTGGAACTCGCTGCCGGTCGAAAGTCGTGATCTTCCCACACTGTCCGAGTTCAAATCGAACCTGAAACCTACCTCTTCCGTCAGGCCTTTCACACTTAAGTGGTCTGCCATTGTTTAAGTGTCTTTGGCTGCAGTAAGTTGTATATCTGCATCAGGCTGGTGTGTGTGTGTGTGTGTGTGTGTGTGTGTGTGTGTGTGTGTCAGTGTGTGTGTGTGTGTGTGTGTGTGTGTGTGTGTGTGTGTGTGTGTGTGAGAGAGAGAGAGAGAGAGAGAATAAGCGCTAGATAAGTACTATTTATTATCATCTATTAGTATCATTACTGATGAGCAAAAAGTTTGCTGGTGCCAATACAAAGTGCCCTGTTTTGACACAACTCAGAGAACGCTTTCTTGTTGAAAGTATATCTAGCTGAACAAAGAAAGGGGGGGGGGGAAGCCATGGGCTAAATGTACGACAATAAAAAATGCCATCATATATAACCGTGTTCCTGCACCTGTTTATGCGTAGATAGTGTATGCCATGTGAGATCTTTCATAAATAATTATTATTGTGCTAAAAGTCCTTCTGTGCATAACGACCCCCCGCTGCACAATTGATACTTTATCAAACAATCCACGACAGCCTTCTTCTTTCGCAAAAAGTTCTAACCCCACACGGACCCACAGCAGCCGAACTTAGCTTCGCCGTACTACCTTGTGTATGTTTGTATGTTCACAGGCGGAGGCTATAATACTAAAGGCATCTGGCCTTTTGCCACCGCCTGAATACTATTGTTTTGTGTAAACTGGCCAGCGGAATAAAACCATGTTTAAATCAACTTAGCTTCCACTTAAAGTCTCGATTCCTTTGTCAGGCATACAGCAACGCTGTAAAAAAAAAAAAAAAAAAAAAAAAGGGGGGGGGGGGGAGCCGGGGGGGCCGAATGATAGAGCGTTGGACTTCTAATGCTCGGGTCGTGAGTTCGTATCCCAAAGCTGTAAGAAAAAAAAAAAAAAGGGGGGGGGGGGGGGGAGCCGGTGTCGTAGAATATTTCGAAACCAGGATGAATCGGAACCGGTTCCCAAAATTCCTAGGATATTTCGGAACCATTCCCATTTATCCCGCACCTGGCAGACAAAATTCATGTGGGCTAATGACCTACTAGACGGTTCCGAAATATGCTGGTGGTTTTCAAATGTCCTGTTACTAGAGTCAGGAGAAATCGAAATGGTTCCGAAAAATCTTTGATATCACCCGTATGTGGTGGAAAAGGACGTTAAACCCCCAAACACCCACCCACCCACCCTGTAACAAAAAAAAAAAGTTTTCATTGAATGCGCTTACTCCGTCCGTCAGAATCAGTCACTTGGAACTCAGTATTGCATCTGAAACCATTGTGGTGACTGGTCGACGTATACGCCGCTGTGGAAGGGACCGGCCATTCGCCCGCTGTACCTGCAGGCACCTGTCTCAGTGATTGTAGTGTTGATATGTTGTGTGTTTTGTGAAGGTGCACTGTATTGTTTCATTTTGTTTGTGTTTAATGTGACTGTTTTTATTTTCTTTTCCTTGTAAATCGCTGTGAGCTGTCTGTGAGAAAGAGCGCTATATAAGTATTTGACGCCTCCGCCGCACATGTTTGTGTACTTATGAGCACACTTATAAGTTTTTGACTTGTTGGTTTAAACAGATTTTTATTCATTTTGAACAGACAGAAAATTCACTCACACAATCAGTTTCGACAATACCGAGCACAACAAGTTAAAAACTTATGAATGTGCTCATAAGTACAAAAAAAACATTTGCGGCGGAGTATTGTAAAGACAGATCTGTAAGAGATAGAGAAGAGAGAGGATAGAAAGAATGACCAATAGATACAGTACAAAGAAAAATGCAGTGGGATTGCGTCTGCGACGGCGGCAGCGGGCCGGCGACTTGTTGTGCTCGGCCTCGCGAAACTTGACTTGTGAGAGTGCGTATTTATATTTGTTCAAAATGAATAAAACTGTTTACACCAAGTATCAATTATTATTATTATTATTATTATATGTTCTACGTACGTAGAACCGTACCACTGATGTACGGAGCAGACGCGGTTATTAACTTTGGTCACAGTTGCGGACTGAAGACAAAACTAGACACCGCCGATTGGAGGCTATTTTTAGCGACTTGGTCGTATCGACATGTAGTACAGGTATGGAAGCGTTAGGCCAGAGAAAATCATGATTATTTCTCTGCTATGAGAAGCCGCAAAGTCACGAAAATGGTTTGCAATGGCCAAAAGGAGAATCCATTCATTTGGCAAACAGCGTAAAGCCTGCTCTTAAACTGGGCACAGCGCGCGAAACACGTACACATGTGCATATCACAGTCGTTGCGCTCGGTGTGTCTACTAACTACAAAACTGAACACAGCTGTGCTCGGTGACAAACCGATTGAAGATGCACTGTCCGCCATGTTTGCGCGCCGAGTGACGTAGTACAGCCAATCAGAATCTGTTGTGACAGACTGAGGCACCGAAAAACAAACCCAGACCAGGCATCTGAAAGCCAAGCGAAGATCCTCTGACGCTGACCAAAGCTAAGCAAATCAGCCCTCACACACCCCAAAGACACTCGCCTAGCCAAGCAGCCAAAGTCACACGCCAGGAACAACTTGTCCTTAAGGGCCAAAAGCCATAGGACGTAAAGCAAGCTAATGATGATGATGATGATGATGAATCTGTTGTGAAAACCACAGTCACAGCCGGTTGTCACAGTGGCTATTTGAAATCCCCAAAATCACAACAGTGTCACAACTGTGGACAGCACTGTGGCGCTCCGCAGTGCCCAGTTAAGAGCCGGCTTTATAACTTTGTAGGCGGCACTGATTTTTTCCTCTCAGAACTTAATACAAACAAAGGTTGCTTTAACTGATTTTTTATTGAGCATGTCATAAGTACGTCCTGTTTATGCTCAAACTGGTTTTTTTTTCCCTGTACTTTCTCCAGTGGAACAAAATAAATCTGTTTAAACCAATACAAAGAGACTTTAAAATAAAGCTAAACCGCCCATCGCATCTGCATACTTCAACAAGCAAAGCGCCTCTCCACGGAACATCAAACAGAGTGTTTGCTCTACAATAGAATCGCTCTCTTTAATCCAGCAGCGTGAAAAAGAATGGCATTACGATGGGCTGGCCACGGAGGGACCTGTCTGCCTGATGACAGTTTAATCGGACAACCTGTGTTTGTTTTGACGAGACTTTGGGATCAGCTCTGGTCGGCTTGTCTGTCGGGCTGGGATCAGATTGAGGAATGATCTCTGTCCGGCTGTTTAAACTTGGAACTATGCCCATTAGTCGAGACAAGACAGCTACGGTTGGAAGGGAGGGAGTGGGGTGGGGTTGGGGGAGGGAGGGAGGGATAGACTAAGTGCAGGCAAATAAGTTCAGTTTGGATAACCTTGTTCATCTAAGATGGTAGACTGAGGCCATTAATGTTTGAAAAAAAAGAAGTGAAAATGATGTTAGTTATTCAAGGCTTAACGCCGCGCAAGAAACAAAGACCATTTCGCGGCTATAAAAAAAAAACAAAAACAAAAAACGGATTGAATCGAAACCTTGAATTTCAGATTTGGCTGCTTCAGAATGACATCACACTTACGTAAACTGACAAATTATACGGAAAGCTGAACGATATGTACTCCGGCGTGTGTGCGCGTCAGTGTTCGTCATCATGGCCAGACAAAATCAAATAAAGAACAAATAACTATGAAGGCCGAAAGCCGAACGTTAACTGGGATGACACCATCTGTACGCTATAAGCAGCAGAATACGACATGCAAAAACTACCGGTTGTTATGTGTATAGTTGCAAAGGGCAAGACAAGTCTACAGCCTGTCAGTGACGGCTTGAAAAGGTCAGAGGTCGTCTGGGGGGGTGCTGACAAGGTGGCATCTTGTCTCCATAACAGCACGTCATCAGCTCGAGTGTCCGACACCCAGCGAACAAACAAACAACGTTCGCCATGAACCTGTATCGCGTTACTGGGGGGAGAGGTGGGGTAGGAGGGGAAACTGACTGGTGGGGGTATAGGGAAAGGGGTGGGGGGGGGAGATAGTCTGAGGAGTGGAGGCGAGGGAACTTAGGCCAAGAGAAAGATTACGTATGGTTCCCGTTACCCGACCTACCAAAATTTTCCCCGCAGATTTTATGCCCTTTTTACAAACAAACAAACACACAAACAACGAACAAAGCAACAACAAAAACAACCAAACACCCCCCCCCCCCAAAAAAAAAAAAAAAACCCAAACAACCCAAAACAACCCACCTCCCCCCCCCCTCACCCCCGAAAAAAAACAACCCCCCCCAAAAAAAACAAAAAAAAAACAAAACAACCCAACAACAACAAACGTCAGTTTTCCTCACGCAGGAAAAACAAAATAAAAAGAAAAACCTACACCACATGCCTGCTTGAATTAGGTTACAAGATTCAAACAGCTTTGCAAGAGGCAAGTTTGCAAGTAACACGCGCCGCAGTGGCAAGAAGCACGGTCTCAAGTTTGACTTTACCCACCCCCCATCCCCATCGCCCCCCCCCCCTCACCACCACCACAAGTGCAACCAAGCACCTGCAGCCGGCCGGTCGCTGTCTAGATCAGTATCAGAACGTATCAGCCATCCTGTCTTCGACCACTGTCCCCTTTGTCTCGCCATCACCTTTCGTAACCCGCCCTTTCAGCACCGCATCATCCCCCCAAGCGTATTTGCCGTGTCACGTTACCGCAATCTTCCTCAACGCCACAACACATAAACCCATTACTCCACCTTGCAGGTTTTAGGCAACTTTTTCCACTTCAGCCGAGAAAACCTCGCTTGCAGCAGATCCGCCCTTGAAAAATGGCCTACACTTCAACTGACACATACCCGACTCCCCACCGGCGCTGATGCTACCGTGCGGTGGGTAGACAAGATCGATGGCGGGGGAGTTTCCCGGTGTTGCTCCGGTTCAAAAGACGGTTTTGAGGCTTGCTCTTAGGTTAAGCCGTTGTTTGAAACCTGATCATGCATACGTCTTCGCACTTTGTAACTTCACGCACAGTTTCAAGGTGTTAATGCTAAAGAGGATTCGGTTTGTTTAGTTAGTTATTTAGGGCTTTTCGCCGCGCAAGTCTTTCTCTGCCAGGTCATTAAAAATAAAAGACAGGCGATAAAACAGGATGTAAATCAGTATATATTAAAAATCTGTGTGGTCTAAATGAGTCGTTTCAAGATTCAATAAAAGGTCAGCATAGACAAGTCGGTGTAAGTCTGAAGATTTGGTTTAGTGGTTAAGGTACCCGTCTTTGGATCCTCAGCCCGGCGTTTGGTTCGAATCCCTGGTGGGCATGAATTTGGATGGGGTTTTTCCTTTCCAAATCGAGTCAAAATCACGTGGTTGGTAAACGGCTTCTGTCTTTTTTTTTCCACACAGATGAAATCGTGTAAACCGCAGCGCCAAGGTTTTTTTTTTTCTTCTCCTTTTTAATATCACGACTGTGCATGACTGTGTTCTTTGGTTCCAGATTTTCTTTTTTCTTCAATTTTGTTGTTTCTCTTTTTATGTCTTTTTATTCTTATTATTTGCTTTTCTCTAATCTTTTGTAGTATTAGCAACGGCAAGTTTGCAAACTGACGTATTTTTTTTTCTATCAAAACTTTTACCGTTGAAAAATAAAGTTTCATCACCATCATCATCATAATCATCAGTCATCATCATCATCTCATTTTCAAATGTGTGTAGCACTAGAAAAAAGGCACATTTGTAATGTATGAATATTGTATAACTGTCAGTATCTATGTATGCCATTTGTCTGTGCAGTTTATGTAAATGTAAGTCTTGCATAAAATGCAAGAAAAAAAAATTAAAAATAAAAATTCACTTCGACATCCCCCCCCCTCTCTCTCTCTCTCTTTCTCTCAGCTCTAATTTACTATAATTACCGCCATTGCAATACCGTTAACGTGCACTTGTTTGTTGACCCCTGAGCATTATTATAAGCCTAGCTTGTTCATGCTCAGAAATTGTTTTTTTTTTTTTTTTTTTTTTTGCTGCCCCAACTCTTTGCCAACTCCAGTGGTGTTCCTCCCAGGTCATGGGTGGAACCCACGGAGGACTCGGAAGCTGGGACAATTTTTATTATGCATGATGATGGAGATGAGGATGATAGTAAGATGATGCTATGGAGGTCCATGTGGTTTGTGACTGCGGGATAGGGCCGCATTCCACGCTTCCTGTCATAAATATCCCGGCATTAACCAGGCCCGGGAACTACGGCACCTGCGGTGCCGGCCGTGTAATCATCCACATCGTAAGACGTGTCATACTAAGGGAAGCACCCCCAAAGTCGCACCCGTGAAGTGGGTGAAACTCGGCTGTGTGGCAACAGCCTCCCCATCGGGCCCATAGCACACCCGCTCTGGGTAGGAGCCGACCTAGGTAGGAAAAATCCCGCTTGCCTCGGCTGGGATTCGAACCCGGGTCTCCCGGTCCATGATCCGAAGTGCTAACCACTACACTACGGGGGCCGGTGCTCAGAAATTGTTTATTTACTTTGAGAAAACCGTATTGCAATAAACTTGTTTAAACCAAAAGAAGAAGAAGAAGAAAAATTTTAAAAAGAAAAGGAAAAAGTTCCTTTGAAGTCAGTTTTGAAAGAAACGGGCGGTTTATCAGCCAGAAAACGACGTCCACTAACGCGTTACCACGATATTATGGCGTGTGCTTACATGCTCAGATTTCAAACGTTCGGCTTCGCCAGACACATTTAGTATCTGTGTATGTCTCTGATTTTACCCGCTGAGAGAAGAACGTTTGAATCCAACACAGCACAGGAAACCCGCCCCGCAATCACGACTGACACCCCGCGTTCAAACTACCTTCCCCTTCTCCCCACCACCAACACCTCACACACACACACACACACACACACACACACACACACACACACACGCTGATGCTACCTTGATTTTATCTGCCATGGGTGACACGAAAAACGGGGCCGAGATGATAAAAGTTGATAAAGAAGAGCGTGGTGACAAAAAGATTGATAAACTGGAGCGAAAGGGGAGAAGAGAGCTTACGGGGAAATAGACAAGAATCGAGCGATCAATCACTTTCCTGTAGCCTGACCGTCTCTCTCTCTCTCTCTCTCACCCCTACCTCCCACTTCACCCCACTCCCCCCTCCTCCTCCCCCCGCGCATCCCATCGTTTATGACACGACAGTCTGGGGCCTTCGGGCAACGTCTCGACTGCGTTACCTTGAAAATGACATCGCTTCGGGGTGAAGATGGGGGGGGGGGGGGGGGTGAGGGTGAGACGGGGGCTGTCACTTTACCGATTGGTGGCTATTTTTAGGTTCTTTGTCGAGTCCCAGTCAGTTCAGGACTTGGCCGTATGCTCAAAGAGAGTCGTATTTCTCTAAGATTAGAAGCCACATAGTCACACAAAAAAAAATCGCAAAAAAAGTTTCTAAAAGGCCAAATGAAGCATGCCTCTATCTGGCAAACAGCCGTAAAGCTTCGAAAGCGGCATTTTTCCATCCCAGCGGCGTCACGAACATACAGGCTTCAAAACGGCTCATCCAAGCGAAACAAGTGTGCATTTTCGCGTTCACGCAATGGACACACAGCAGAGCACAAGCGGGTTCAAACTTATAAACATGCTCATAATTATGTACAAATCATAAGCACACACACACACACACACACACACACACACACACTTCCCTAAAGGCTACAGAACACAGATGCAAATTTCAAGAAAAACCGCTGTATATTCCTCTTAAACATAGCGTTGCATCTGACACCTTAGCAATGCTTTAAATCCCCCCCCCCCCCCAAAAAAAAAAAAAAAAAAAATAAATAAATAAATAAAATAAAAAAATCACACAAAATCTGGCAGCTAAAGACTCATGCGTAGAGTAAATTTCAACAATTTCCGTTTCAGTTTTGGCAATGTTAGCAGCGACCACATAACCCCTCATTCCTCTGCCCTCTTCTGGCTCTTGTGCCAGCCGCGCATGAATACATTTAGTCCACAAGCCAGACTCATTTTTCCCTAATTTTACTATTACCTGCCATGAAACTTATTTACAAAGCCAACAAAAAGCCCCAGATTGACCTTTTCAGTTTTTAAGTCTGCGCACAAATTAAAAAAGGGGCAAAAATGTCGTACTATATTTAGCGTAGTTGTTACTTCATGCCTTGGAAACTATTAGTGGTCTGTAGCCAAAATATGAGGGGAGCCGTGATAGCCGAATGGTAGAGCGTTGGACTTTCCATGCTCGGGGTCGTGAGCTCGAATCCCCGGCTGGGGCCAAATATTTGTGCTGGCCTTGTCCTCGTTGCCCCGTCTTTGATATTCAAATTCAAATTGAAAATTCAAAACATCTTTATTATCCAGTTTAAAAACCGGAAAATTTCCTTTTGGTGCCCGCACTGCACAGTTTAAAATAAATGAGGTTAAGTATCACAGCATAAAAAAAAAAAAGTACATTCATTTTAAAAAAACCTGACTGCACACACACACACACACACACACACACACACACACACACACACGATGCACTGTACCTTAAAAGCATAAAAGGCATTAATCTGATACAGGTGAGCAGGGAAAACACGTGAACTGTGACAAAACACGGAACACTGCCACGCACGAAACAAAATATATTTTTCTGACTCTCACACCCGACAGCGCCCTGCACCAAGAGCCAGCCGACTCCCGGCCAACAGTGGTCAACAGTTAGCCTGAGTGTGTGCGCGTGCGTGTGTGAGGTGGGGGGGGGGGGGGGGCTAGAGGAACGGGGGCCTTCAAAAACACAGTGAATTCAAGATGGAAACTGCACTGGGCACGAACGATTTCTTGTATGCATTTTTCCTAGCGAGGGGCACTTTGAGGCGACGACCTGAGGGCAGTTTTTGGAAGGACGGATTTAGAGGATGGGTGTCATCATAAAAGATCTGCACGGATTTTCGCCTAACAGACTGGTAATACAGGTCAGACAGGTGTCTTTGTTGGCGGCCAATCACTTTGCTCGCTGTGTTGACAACACGAGCCAGTTTTGTTTTATTTTTCACGCTTACGTTGCCATACCAAGTGGCGATGTTGAATGTAAGAACACTTTCGATCAAATTTCTGTACACCATTTCAAGTACATCCTCATTTACGTCAAAACTTCTAAGTTTTCTCAGCAAGTACAATCGTTGCTGGCTTTTCTTGTAAATACAGTCAACATTATCATTAAAGGAGAGACTGCTGTCAAGAAACGTGCCCAAGTATTTGAATTTGTCAACAATTTGTACTGGCTGACTGTTGATCATAACAGGCTGGGGGTCGCCCCTTTCCTTCCTCTTGTCAAAAATAAGTTCTTCAGTTTTTGAGACATTCAATGTGAGAAAACTTTTTTGAAACCACTGACTGAGGGCATCAACCTGTGTAAAATACTGCACAAGAGAGTCTTCATCCAACAGTCGACCAACCAGCGCCATATCATCTGCGTATTTGATCAAAGTCAAGATCGGTGTGTTACATGAGAGTTCATTTGTGTATATTGAGAACAGAACAGGGGAGAGGACGCACCCCTGTGGTGCTCCCGTATTTATGGATATCAGATCGGACATAACACCTTTCAAACAGACTCGCTGCGGCCGGTCAGATAGAAAATTCTTGATCCAAAGAACAATGTTAGAATTTACCTGTAGGTCAAGAAGACGCTGCAGCAAGATGTGAGGTTGGATCGTATTAAAGGCTGCGGAAAAATCCATAAAAAGGACTCTGACAAACGTGCCTGCATTATCTAGGTGACTTGAAATGAGATCCAACAGTGTGAGAGTAGCATCCTCAACACCTCTGTTTGATCGATAGGCAAATTGCAATGGATCCATCCGGCCGGCCACAGACGACGTGAGTTCCCTACACACTATTCGCTCCATACATTTGGCTAAGATCGGGGTCAAGGCCACCGGACGAAAATCATTCAACACCTTGGCACCTGCTTTTTTCGGCAAAGGTATCACAGTTGACAGCTTCCAGGACTTCGGTACAAAATGGATGTCAAGCAACCACTGAAACACTCTTGTGAATACAGAACCCAACTGACTGGCACAGGTCTTGAGAACTTTACCCTTCAAACCATCAGGCCCAGGGGCCTTGTGTGGATTAATGTGTGAAAAACATGAGACAACAGACTCTTCGGTGACTACAGGAGAACATGATGGTTGCTCTATCCTGTTACAAAGCTGTTCGATGTCAGTTCGGAAATCATGTACATCAAAACGTGCATAAAAAGAGTTAAATTCATTTGCTGCTGTCATTGCATCATCTGATTGGCTATGTTGTTTTTGGTGTTGTTGAGCCCTACCCATCATACAGTTTAACCCCTTCCATGCATCTTTTGCATTACCCATCAGAAGTTTTCTTTCAACAGAGTCTTTGTAGCTTGTTTTAGCAGTTTTCAATTTACTTCTGAATTCTTTTCCTTTTTCCTTGACCTTGTCTTTATCGCCTTCAATAAAAGCGATCTTTTTTTCATTGAGCACAGTTTTGAGTTCTTTATTAATCCATGGTTTGTTGTTCGGAAAAACACGCACAGTTTTGGAGCCAATCACACTGTTTTCACAAAAATGTATATATGAGGTCACTGTGTCAACTAGCTCTTCCGGATCAGGGCAAGCATAAAAAAACAACAACTCCCAGTCAGTGGACTCAAAGCATCCTCTGAGGCGCTCCACAGCATCGTCGGTCCATGAAGGCACGTTCTTTATTATAGGTTTTTCAGTTTTTAGTTTTTGTCTATATTTAGGAAGAAGGTGGATAACGTTGTGATCAGACCTACCCAGCGGCGGCCTACACTCTGCCTTGTAAGCGTCCGGAATGTTGCCAAAACACAAGTCCAGTGTCCTATTAAGACGCGTGGGGCACGTGACATATTGCTGTAGTGTCGGTAAATGTCCCGAAATATCGCACGTGTTGAAATCCCCTAGGATAAAAATAGCTTGATCCACCGACCTGTTGAGCGCCTCGGTGTAGCTCTGGGCGATACGCTCCGCTGCCTTGCTGTTGTCCGGGCCGGGAACATACACGAGAATCACTGTCACTTGACCAAATTCTCGTGGCAGATAGTGAGGCCTGAAGGACACCGTGAGAAGTTCATAATCTCTCGTGCTTTCTGTCTCACGAACACAGAAGTTGGTGGCCCATTTCTTGTTCACATACATACACAGCCCCCCTCCAACGCTCTTTTTTGTTTTCTGTTTGTCTCTGTCAAATCTAATAGTAGTATATCCGTCAATGTCAACACCGGTGTTTTCCTCACTAAGCCAGGTCTCTGTGAAACACAGTAAGCTGCTCATGCGGTAGTTAGTATCAGACTTTGTACAAGCAGTCAATTCATCCAGCTTATTTGTCAGTGAACGCACATTCGACAAAGTAATGGCGGGATATCACCGAAAAGGACGTTAAAATCCTTAACACCCACTCCGGCACCCTTAAAACATAAATTTACTGACGCTAAAACCGCAGCGACCACCGCCCTTGTATTCAGTTCGTACAGTTTGACCAGTCCTGCTCACACATTGTTCCCAACGGAATGGTACAATTTGCTCTCCAACACCCACCACCCCCACCCCAACCTCCCACCCCTCCTACTCTCCATCACCCATCTTCCCAGTCTCCACCTTTTACCATAACCGCCCGATGGTGTGTAACAGTACCATACATTTTCTGGCCGGCCTTTCCCCACCGTTTACCGTGACATGCAGATTGCTTCTTGATTACACAACCCATCACGACCGTCCCGCCCCGTCCCGGAACCACCAACAGGTAAAGCGAGAAACCGAAGACGACCAGAAAAGGGAGGGAGGGGGGGGGTGGGGGGTAGGGAGGGGTGGGGGTGGGTGGGTGGGGGGTTAGTGGGCTCTCATGTAGGTGTTGGCTCTGTGGTCATTTGGGGTTTAACGTCCTTGTCGCAAGAGTCCGAAAATCCCGAAATTTCACTAGCTGAGCTGGCCCTCCGCACCTTGTGATTGTAATGTGTTCATGTCCAGTGCGTGACAGAATGCGTGTGATTCACGTGAGCGTGCGTGTTGGGTTTAGCTCGCGGCGGCTTGATCCAAATATTTGGAAATAAGCGCCTACATTAATGCAATGATTATTATTATTATTATTATTAGTGATTGGAGGCGGCCTTATTGGGATGGTGATAGGCAAAAGGGGCAGCTACCCTAACTGAACAGTCCAGCTGAACACTATTCAGTTCAGTCAGACTGCCAGGTCGGACGGACACATTTGATCTTTGACTGTCAGTGATGGACGGGTTACACTGAGAGACAAATCCAGTTCACACAGCCAGACACAAGCAACGTTTTGGAGTGAGAACGATTTTTCTTTTTCTCTCTCAAGCCTTGGGTAGAGGGGTCGAACTCTCTCATCTTCGCACGCAGTGCGAGAGCGCTGGAGAATTAACCCACTATACCACACTGTCAAGGTGGGCGGAGGAGGGGGGGGGGGAGGGGAGGGGGATGGGGGATACTGGGCTAGTACCAGGTAGGGTGGCAGAGCAGACTATTACCTGGTTGCCCGGAGCGACAGGTTTATGTGAAGCAGGTAAGAGTTGATGAGACTGGGCCGTTTGATGTGGTTAAGGAGTAGGGAAGGGGGGGAGAGGAGGAGGGAGTGAGGGAGGATGCGCCAAGGGGCTGGTTAGGAGGGGTGTGGGGGTGGCTGGGAATATGTCCGCTTTTGTGTAACGTGCAGACAGGAAGCAAGAAAGATGGTAAACGGTTAGCGACTAAGTTCATTACAACCCGAGGGAGATGGGGAAGGGTGTGTGTGGGTGGGGGGGGTGGGGGGGTTGGGGGGGGCTTTTGTGTAACGTGAAGACAGAGGCAAGGAAGATGGTAAATGATTAGCAACTATGTCGCCTAGAGGGATGGGGGAAGGGGTTTGGGGTGGGTGGAGGGGGGTGGGAGAGGAGAGGTTTAGGGCCGTTGATGGGGTGGGATGCTAGCTTTTGTGTAACGTGAAGATAGAGGCAGGGAAGATGGTAAACGGTTAGCAACTGTGTCGCCTTGCCTACAAGGGTAGGGTAGGGAAGGGATGGGGGTGGAGGGAGGGGAGTTGGAGGAGGGTGGATACTAGCTGGTTCTGGGTCTATGCCGGGGTGGATTACCGTACTCTACCGTTCTGTAAGCCACAAATGAGTCGCCCAGAAAGCCACAGTTACTGCGTTTCCGGAGTGTGTGTAACTGATCCTGCCCTGGTGTGTGTGTGTGTGTGAGGAAGAGGAAGATAGACTTGGCGGTGTGCCAGCGAGTGTATGTGTAGAAGGGGTAGGGGGAAGAGGGGTAGGTGTTGTTTCCGTGAAAAAGAGAAAATGAAAAAAAAAAAAAAAAAAAGGGGGGGGGGGGTAGTTAGGTAGGTCGGTCGGCTTTTAAACATTTTCATTTTCTCTCTTTCTTTTTTTTTCTTTTTTTTTTTTTTTGCTTCGAGGAGGTACTCTCCGTGGGGTGAAATAAATGTGCATCCAGTTGCCCAAATCGGACAGAAAGGGCTCAGGGGAATCAACTCTGCGACCGACATGAAAGATGTCCCTTGCGTTGAATGCTGCGGCCGCGATCGAGAACAAACAACAACGAAAAACTTCAACAACAAACAAACACCATAATACACAAAAAGCAAACAAACAACAGACAAACAACAACAACAAAAAAACCCAAACAAACCAAAACAAAAAACCCCAATAAAACGAAAAAAAAAAACCCCAAGAACTTGAACTACAAACAACATAAAGCAAACAGTAAAACCAAAACCACAACAGCAAAAGCAAACACCGACAAAAACAACAAAAGCAACAACAAGAAAAATAAACCTAAACAAACATACGACGACCAAAATACCCCCCCCCCAAAAAAAAAAAAAAAATCCAACCCCCTACCCTCCCCCCCCCCCCCCCCCCGAAAAAAAGAAATTCCAGTTTTATTCTATCAGACACTGTTGCGTGCCTGTCGATGCATTCAGCACCATCCCTAGTCCCAGATAGGGGGGGCGTTTTGCTCACTTCCGGTTACTTATCGGCGTCATTTAACAAATCCCATGACACCCTGCGCGCCTCGTTATCCCGCTAGGGGGCGCCCGTGTCTTGACAGAAGCAATGGCTTCAGTGACGTGCAAACTGCTGTGGCTGCCTGATAAAGTGTAATCGGCGGCCATCATTTGGCCAGATGACGGATGCTAACCTTGCAAGATCGTTTGATGGAGCTACATGCAGATGGGTAGATTTTTTTTTTTTTTTTTTTTGCGATCAGGTCATGGACCCCCGTTTTCTGAGTGCAAAGTGATCACAGTTGGTTGGTTGAAGGCTTAAACGTTTTTATACGTGTGATATCGCTCACATGGGATGGTCGGTGGTCTAATGGTTAAGACTGACTTTGTCACCAATGCGAGAGGTCAAAAGTTCGAGTCAAACTTGGGGCGAAGAATTTTTCTTTCTCGTCAGTCAGTACATATGGCACCGTTCCTTCCGGCCGACCTCAAAATGACAACTATAGGAAGGATAAGACAAAGTTAACTCTGTACGAAAGTACAACAACAACAGCAAAACCAAACACCGAAAAAAACAACAACGAGAAAGAAACCTAAACAAACAAACGACGACCAAAATAAAACCACCACCATCACCCCCCCCCCCCAAAAAAAAAAAAAAAAAACACACAAAAAAACAACAACAACAAACAAACAAAAACCCAAACCAAACCAAACCAAAACAAAACAAACAAAAACAACAACAACAACAACAAAACCACTCCAACCCCCCTCCTTCCTCCCCCCCCCCTCCCGAAAAACTGAAAATCCAGTTTATTCTGTCAGTTTATTACGTGTGTCACTAACTGAACCCCACATCAACCATACCTCTAACCCTGTACCTCAATCTACCCTGAATGCATGCACCTGCAGGTGGAGAGACGCATTCCTCTTCAGCACTAACTTGCAGCTGGGAACTAACTGGGGGTGTGAGAGGTGGTCCAATACGTAGCGCGTCGGACTTAATGGCTGTGCCACTGAACGGCCGTCACCGCTGTCACGGTGAAGAAGCGTGGGTTCGAACCCAGGCCCAGCTTGTGATATATGGATACCGTATTTTTTTTTTTCGGGGGGGGGGGGGGGGGGGGGGGGTGGCTACACCGGGGTTTTCTCTCCGAGTTATCAGGCTTTCCTCCCCCCAGCATAATTGAAAAATAGGATGGGTATTGGGTGGCGCTGCACCGCGGCGACGCGCTTCCCCCGGGGGAGGCGGCCATAATTTCCCGAAAGAGATAATAAAGTAGTAAATAAAACAAAAACAAAAAAACAAAAAACAAAAAAACAACAACAACAAAACCCACTGATTTTGACGACAGTGGGAAGACTTCTGAGAGGCTGGCTGGAGCGCGTATGGGCTTTTCTGAGCGCAGAGATACAATCTTGAACTGAACTGACAATAACAAGAAGAGGAAAAAATAGGTAGAAGGCGGTCTCTCTGTTATGTCTTCCAATCTAATCAGGAACAGATCAGTTTACCCAGTTTCCCCATCTTCTGCCCCCATATCACGTGACATCAAACGCCACCTTGAAGTGGTGCCCTCTAGCGGTCTGCACCAGATCTTGTCCTCTCTCCTTCTTCTCCGCTGTCTTTGATGTCCCCTTCTTCCGCGTCAAGGCAATTCACATTTAAACGTCAAATTTGAGAGTAAGATGATGACTGATCAAAACGTTTATTAGGATACTTGAAGGCATCTTGGCCTATGTTACAAGTACTTCCCTCTACATTCTGCAAAAATGATACTGATAATAAGAAGAAGAAGAAGAAGAAGAGGAAGAAGAAGACAAAAAAACAAACATTATAAGCAAAAAATAGAACATCAAACAACAGCCTAGACTTCAGAAAAGGTGAGAAAAAGAAAGAAAAAAACAAAAAAAACCCCAAAATTAATAATATTCAGTTCGCAGAGAGAGAGAGAGAGAGAGAGAGAGAGAGAGAGAGAGAGAGAGAGAGAGAGTTTAGCGCGGACAACAGTAATAACATACCAATCAAAAAAAAAAAAAAAAAAAAAAGTAAAATCTAGTAAAAAAAAAAAAAAAAAAAGACAAAATGGAATTTAAGAGCCGTTGCCGAGGCAACAACAAAAACAGATTATCTGCAGCAAAGAAGAGACGGTTTACCTGAGTCTGTAAGATCGATAACAAAATGTGAAGAACTGAGCACAACGCTGTAAGCCGCCACGTGTGCATTTTTTGTGTGAGAGGACAGTTCGTGATGCATGAATCTGAGAAATTGCTCTCTGTCTGTCTGTCTGTCTGTCTGTGTGTCTGTCTGTCTGTCTCTGTCTCCCTCTCTCTCTCTCTCTCTCGCAATCACATAGAGTACACATTAAGTTTAAGAATGCACGGCCCGGCTTCCCATCTCTTAGTATCGACACCATTTTATATTGACCATCCATTCGTTTTGCTTGCTCGACTTGACATGTACATGTTTTGTAGTGATGACACCTGCTGTGTACCGGTGTGTGTGTGTGTGTGTGTGTGTGTGTGTGTGTGTGTGTGTGTGTGTGTGTGTGTGTGGATGTAATTTTTTTCTCTTTTTTTTTCTTTGTTTGAACTTCTTCTTTTTTTCTTCTTTTTTATACTTTGTTTGAACGTAGATGTAGCCTCTTATTCCGTTGCGTTTTGGCTTATATACTCGGTTGTTTGCTTGGTGATTGTCCTTGTTTGTTTGTTTGTTTGTTTGTTTAGATTGCTTGAATTTTGTTCTTTCTTTCTTTCTCTCTTTTGTAATTTAGAGTAGCAACGGCAAGTTTGGAAATGGTAACTGTGCCAATAGCTCTACCGTTGAAATATAAAGGATCATCGTCATTGTCATTGTCATTCTCTCTCTCTCTCTCTCTCTCTGATTTTTTAGACAGGTGTGGAACCCGTCCGGGCGTTCCTTACTGTTGAAGTAGGTCTCGGTTCCCTCCTTCCCTCTGAATTGAATACACCAAAGACAGCTGAAAAGAAGGGGACCAACAGACAACAACAACAACAAATAAATTAGTGAGCATTGTATGATTCCCTGCACAATTTTAACACACATCAAGTTTTCACGAGTAGGCTTCATCCTTAAATCTTCCCTCCACGGAAAGAGGGTCAAGACACATCAAAGCAAACGTGTCGTCAAAGGAGCGAAAAGGGGAGAGACAAAAAAGGGAGAAAGGCGAACATCTTTTCATCTCCCTTCTTTTCTCCTTGCCATAAATGTTGATGGCCGTACGTGTTGGTGCCGTTTGTGATTGTCTGCCCTTTGATCGCGAAAGGGGTTATCAAACTTTGCTCGACCGCGCTAGGGTTAGGGGGCGCTTCAAGTGCACGTGCGTGCGCGCATACGCTGTGATCAAGAGTCTGAAAAGCGGGCACCGAATAGTTTCCCTTTCTTCTGTTCTTTCTATCTGTTTATATTTATTCCCACCAAAAGCTATTATCAAACTGCGCGTGACCGCTTGAAGTGCGCGTGCGTGCACGCATGCGCTGTGATCTGTGATCAAATGCCTCAAAACGGACGCGAAGAGTGCTTTTCATCATTTCCAGTTTCTTCTGTGCTCTTTTCGTTTTGTATTTCTTTGCACCAAAAGTATGGTAAAAGCCTGTATGTTGGTAACGCCGCCGAGACGTAAAACTGCTGCTGTAATGTTGTTTTTTTCAGGCAGAAGGATATTTCATTTGACCGGCCCACCGCG
Source organism: Batillaria attramentaria (assembly GCA_018292915.2). Classification (NCBI taxonomy): domain Eukaryota; kingdom Metazoa; phylum Mollusca; class Gastropoda; family Batillariidae; genus Batillaria; species Batillaria attramentaria. Next base: position 700,557 of record JACVVK020000084.1, read on the forward strand.
ACCGTTTTCGTGACTTTGTGGCTTCTACTATTAAACTGAGACTGAAACGCACCGGCCCCCGTAGTGTAGTGGTTAGCACTTCGGATCATGGACCGGGAGACCCGGGTTCGAATCCCAGCCGAGGCAAGCGGGATTTTTCCTACCTAGGTCGGCTCCTACCCAGAGCGGGTGTGCTATGGGCCCGATGGGGAGGCTGTTGCCACACAGCCGAGTTTCACCCACTTCACGGGTGCGACTTTGGGGGTGCTTCCCTTAGTATGACACGTCTTATGATGTGGATGATTACACGGCCGGCACCGCAGGTGCCGTAGTTCCCGGGCCTGGTTAATACCGGGATATTTATGACAGGAAGCGTGGAATGCGGCCCTGTCCCGCAGTCCCAAACCACATGGACCTCCATAGCATCATCTTACTATCATCCTCATCTCCATCATCATGCATAATAAAAATTGTCCCAGCTTCCGAGTCCTCTGTGGGTTCCACCCATGACCGGGGAGGAACACCACTGGAGTTGGCAAAAAGAGTTGGGGCAGCAAAAAAAAAAAAAAAAACAACTGAGAAACGCGTATTTCTTTGAGCTTACGGTCGGTCCGTTCCTGAACAGATTGGAACTCGACAGATTTTCTAAAAATAGCCACCAATCAGCGCCGTCTAGCTGATCCTCAGTCCGCAACCAAATAACGTCGTCTGCTCAGTGCACGGTACACTTTCAGAACAACATAATTACACGCCAGCCAGAGTCACTACAATGGTTTCAATGGTTATATTGTGACTCAAGTGACTGACTCTGATGCACAGATTCAGGCCGACCGTCGGGGGTTCTCTCCGGGTACTCCGGCTTCCTCCCCCTCTGCTTTGGAAATGTTCAGCCCACCAAATTTGAAATACAAATGCAATTCTAAATTCCGAAATTTAAATAGCTGAACTGACCATTCGCACCACGTGATTGTAATGTGTTGATGTCCAGTGTGTGAGAGAGTGCGTGTGATACACGTGAGCGTACGGGTTGGGTTCAGTTCGCGGCGCTTTGAGCCGATTCATGAAATTGGGTAAAGCGCCTATAAAATACTCATTATTATTATTATTATTACAGATTCAGCGCATTCCGGCGATTGAACGTTTTATCCACACGATGTCGTATGTCTGTCACGCGTGTTGAGACTTTAACTAGAGGCGTGTTTCATAAGGTTCAGTGAAACCTGACACTGAACTACTGATGAAAAGGTCCTCAGTGCGGTTGAACATTTCTACGTATCATGCCCTGAGCGCAAGCAATGCGAACATTGTTTTGTTGTTGTTGCAAGACTGATCAGCGACTGCAGACTGTGTATAATCTCGAACTGACCTGACAGAACTACAGGGTAAGTGCTGACATGGACAGTACACAACATCTAAACTCTCGACACAAGCACATTGACCAACACTGTGACGCCTGATTTTGACAGAACATCCGTTTGAACGCACGAACCTGGACCACGCGATGACTGACACACGGCCGACACACTGACAAAAGGGGGGTGGGGGTGGGGGTGGGGGGAGAGAGAGAGGGGGTTGGGGGTTGGGAGTTTAACGTCCTTTTCCACCACGTAAGGGTGATATCAAAGACCGGCAGGGCAACGGGGAAAAGGCCAGCATAAATATTTCAGTGGCTTTTGGGGGGGGGGGGGGTTGTTGTTTTTTTTTGTTTTTTTTTCTTCCGTTGGTTGATTGTGTACGTATGTTATGTCTATCATATATGTGCAAAATGTGAAAAAAAGAAATAAAAAAAAAAAATATATTTCAGTGGCACTAGCCGGGAATCGAACGCACGACCTGAGTGTCAGTTGAGCCTCGGAGAGAGAGAGAGAGAGGGGGGGGGGGGGGGTATGGTGGATTTTTGTGAGTTTAACGTCTTTTTCTGCCATGGAGAGAGAGAGAGAGAGAGAGAATTCTCGGCCGGTTACTTCGCTTCCTAATATTTTGCCGCAATACAGGCCACGACATGAAATCAATACAGGCGGACACCACTATCCTCACGAGGAACTAAATTTATAGGTCGATTATTTAACAAACTTCTCCAACAGATTCATACACTCATGGTTTGGAATGACCTACAAACGCTGACACGTGCTGGGACTGAAGAAAAACTTCCTGTTTTGCTAACAAATCAGGCAATTAATTATCAGTTTTGCCGCTGAGTTATTCAATACTACACCTCCCCTACACCCTGTTCCCTTTTCCATTCCCCGCCTCACTTACTGAGCGTTGGGCATTCAATGCTCGGGTCGTGAGTTCGAATCCCCAGCCTGGTTGAGGCGAAATATTTGGCCTGGCCCTTGTTCTCGTTGCCCCGTCTTTGATATAAGCCTTGCGTTATGGAAAAGGACGTTAAACTCCAAAACATCCATCCACCCATCTGCCTCTGACTGAATTTTATACCTATTGATGTTAGTGTCTCTCGGTTTAATCGTGTTGTATTCATTCCTCTCAAGAAGAACTTGAATCAAAGTCTCAGTTTTAACTGACCACGGCAACCAATCACTCCGCATCAGCTGGTGTACTGAATATGGTATGGTATGGTAGACTTCTCCTCGGCGCACATATCCATCTCTACTGAAACTGATGCTCTTGGCGCCGCATGGCTAGAGGACGAAGCAGTGAAAGCCTGCTGCCGCTAAGCGCTACTTTATGTGGAGACCTCCACCCTACTGTTCACTCTGGTGCATGCAACAGTATTTCTGTTTACCACGACACCGGCCACAGCCTACTCTTCTTCGAAAGTGGGATTTTAGCCTGCACAGACTTGATTTTGTGCGTGCGTGTGTACACGAGGGCGTGAGAGGGGCACCGTAAACGAGTCTGCACATGCTTTGACTCGACTTGGAATGAAAAACTCCAACAAATTCCCTGCCCACCAGGCAACTTAGGATCAAATCCCGCGTAGTAATCTGATTGCCATTGGTGTGTGTGTGTGTGTGTGTGTGTGTCAGTGTGAGTGTGGAATGGGGGGGGGGGGGGGCTTGGGGAGATGGTCAGATCCCTTCTTCAATTCACAGCCTTACACAAAGTCAGAGCCTTCTATGATTTTTTGGTTCAAGTTTTGTTGTCAGTCGTCAGTTTTTTTTTTTTTTTTTTTTTTTAAACTGAGTTGCACTGACACGCTCAGCCCCGACTTTGCTTATCATCCACTGAAAGGACGGAAAGGAAAACAGAAGTGCTTCAGTTGCGTATCGTCCAAACGGGACGGCGGAAAGGAAAACTGAAGTCCGACTGCTTTACGGAAAATGCTACGGCAGACACAAACTCTGGTGTGGAGGAGAATGCTGTGACACAGGCCGACTGACACTTATCACACAGCTATCGGCAACTCTGTCAAATGAGGCGGGCAGGGGTCTCACGGCACGCGCCCCAACTGAGCCACAAACATTTTGGGGGCCTCACGACTTCCGGCATGGCGCCCCCAGCGCGTGCCCACGTGCCTCTTGCACTGACGTTGCGAGTGAGGAGTTTGGTGGCGAAGGAAAGGGGGGGGGGGGGGTGGAGGCTGTCAGTTGAGGACGGAAAATAAGGAAGCAGGGCGGAATATATGGATCTGGCCCGATTTGACCCCGAAGTGAAGAGTAATTGCTCTCTCTTTTCCTTGTGACCTCGCGTAACCCTAAATATGCCTCCATTTCCTCGACTTGGGTTCTGATGTTGTTCTGCCCGTGCCGGGGCATATGGTACAGGCCTTTCCAGTTTACCGTGCTCCTATCAACTTTTTGTCGCCTCAGTGTGTCGTTTGTACCAGGATGAAGTGGGGGTGCTTTCTACTGAATATCTGAAGCTTTTGTTTTTGTGGTGCGCGTGTCACGGTGTTTTCTCGGTGGTACTGTAATTTTGCTCAACACTGTTGACCTAGATATTCAGATTACCACTGATCTCTGTGAACGATGTCTTCACTGGGGCCATATAATGATACTGAATCCAGAAATTGTTGCAAATGAACCAAATCCTACCCCCCTCCCCCCCCCAAAACATCAGCAACAAAACACCTACAAACAAACAAACAAACACTCAACCCAACAATAACTGCCCCACCACCCCAAAAAAGAAAAACCTAAAAAAAAAACCCAAAACTAAAACAAAACAAAACAAAAATTAAACAACGCAACGCAACGCAACGCAACGCAACGCAACGCAACAACAAAAACCTGAAAAACAGCAAAACAACACACACCAGTTCAGTCCTACGTTCTCAGATGCACTGAGTTCGTTTTCATAGCTGAGTAGCTTGACTAAGTTAACTCCTTTCACTGATTACTATTCGGACAAAGAAGAGCCGGCAAAAGGTCGCATCTGTAAAGTTTACAAATGAAGTCAGATGATGTTTTTTCCTGTTAGGCCACAGTCCTTAATTTGGCCGGAAACACTGAGAAATAGAAAGAGGTCTTTCTTTCAAAAATTGCATCGGCTTGAGCTTGGATGAACATAAAAGAGAAATGTACGAAAATGTACGTAAACAAAAGCAGAGAGTCAGTGTCAGGGGAAAACTTACCACGACTGGTATGATCTTTTCCCTATCACATGACTATTAATCGTGAGCTCTTGTCACCTATAATCTGACCTCTCAGCTTAAAGAGAAGCGTTGTCAGATTTAAGGTGTTGCGTTGGCGCTATAACCGTCCGTGCTTGACAGCAGTAAAAGTACTACTATGATGAGTTATAGTCATCACAGGTACTGACTGGCCACGCGGCGTTCGCGTACATTGTCCTCTCTGATGTCGTCGCGTGGTACTGTTTGCACCTGTTGTATCCGTTCCATGTCAACAGACCTGTTGTTGACAAATGAGCTTGCACTGACTGGACGCTGTGAAACTAAGTTATGGAGACTGATGGGGCTTTGGAGAGAAATGTTCACAACTGACATCAGAATGGTGATCTCCGCGGACTGTGGTTAGTTGCGCTGCCTCTAGGTCTGTGTTTCTTATCTTTCCCCTTGAAGAAGGCTTTTTAAGTTGTTTCTCTACAGAGAAACAACTTTATGAGACGGGGCAGATTTTGCTGCGCGCAGCAGCAAGTTCAGTGATACAAAACAAGACTGTGACGTTTCTCCACACAATACATACTTTCACGCACATAGTGACGTAACGAAAACCTGCGTCATAGACACTTGACGTGCACACTATGCTGCTGCGTTCTTTTTGTGCGGGAGTTGTGAGACGTGTGTGTGTGTGTGTGTGTGTGTGTGTGGACGGATGTAGGGTGGTGTGGGTGATTGGGTGTTTAACGTCCTTTTCCACCACATAGGGTGATATCAAAGACGGGGCCAACGATGAAAAAGCCAGCACAATATTTGGCCCTAGCCGGGATCGAACTCAGACCCGAGCATTAGAAGTCCAACGCTCTACCATTCGACCACCCTGGCTCCCCTGGACGGATGTAATGATGGCTATCTCCTAAAACCACCTCGATGGAGGCCTTTTTACTTTGAGATAAAATGAGAAATCACCTTCTCCAGAGCTACCTTTCACGATTTTTAGCCTGCCGCATTTTCAGAAGAGTTATCGCCAATTTTAAAAAATCGGTCATGTTACGAATTTTTTCGAAAAAGTTGTTCAAATTCCTTCATTTTCTAGACTTTGGAAGTTCACCCAATCACACTGCCTTGATTAGTGCTACAGCTCTGTAGCTCTGACTGGTTTTGTGTAAAAGAAATATTTCCGAGGTAGGGTGGTTTGCACATAAGATCAAATATCAATGAAAAGACTACTGCAAATTACTTATCATCCCGGCGTTTTTGTCTAGTGTGACAACTGCACATATGACAGGATCTACTGCACTATTATATCTTTAGCATTTAGAACAACTGAACTTTTAGATAAACATAACTTTTTCAAGTTTCTGCGAGAAGCAGCGGTCAAAAGAGTTCCAAATTTTCGATTTCATAAGTACAATCCAAGGTATTCTAGTCCATGTTTCACCAGCCCTCTAGATCTTCCAGATTTTATGTAAAAATTAGTTCAGCCAGGGAAGTCACAAAAGCAACAGGGAAATCACAAGACATGCACAAGCATCATCTGTCATACCACCAGTGTGAAGCTGACGTCAAACGCTTAGTTCACAGACAAAATAAGCAAGTATCGTCACTGCATCCGACATTTCACCAGGCCTCTAGATCTTCCAGATTTCATGTGAAAAATAATTCAATCGGGGAAACCACAAAGCCAACAGGGAAATCACAAGACATAAATGCAGACGATGGCAGTGCTAGAGGCTGACGTGAAAATGTTTAGTTCGCGGAATTGACGTCATCTCTCTGTCTGTGTATGACGACCTGCCTGAGGCTGACGTCAAATGTTTAGTTCACGGAACTGACCTCTCTCTCTCTCTCTCTTCTCTCTCTCTGGGGAGCCAGGGTGGCCGAATGGTAGAGCGTTGGACTTTCAATGCTCGGGTCGAGAGTTCGAATCCCGGCTGGGCCAAATGTTTTGTGCTGGCCTTTCTCTCGTTGCCCCGTCTTAGAAAGCACCCTTACGTGGTGGAAAAGGACGTTAAACCCCTAAACACCCACCCACTCTCTCTCTCTCTCTCTCTCTCTCTCTGTCTCTGTCTGTCTGTCTGTCTCTCTCTCTCTCCCCCCACCCGGCCCCACCCCCAGTCACGTGACTAATCGGTCGAGGTCGTAGAGGATCTAGTGTCATTGGTAGAACTTGGAGAGGGGAGAACCGGCAACTATAACAACAAAACAGACAAAATAAAATGAAATTTGGAGAAACAACTTTGTAGGACGGGGCCGTTCCTCCTTGTTTTTCTTGGCAAAAGGTGGAACAAATACGTGAATATACCTCAGTGAACAGAAAAACTGACGGAATACAGGAAAAGAAAGATGGCATACGGGCGTAAGGACACAACTTGACCGTGGGGTCATGTTTGGTGTTTATTTCGGGTACCCTGTTTGGCGAGTGTGCTAGTCTGTTGAGTGATTTTTGTTGTCACGAAAAAGCGTGATTTTCGTGATTTTTGTGTTATGTAGGTCAAGGTGCATGGCAGGCGGTCACAAAAAGAGCCAAGCTGCCAGTGAAGCTGGGACTTTTTGCACAGAAGTGGGACACAAGTGAGGCAAGCGGATTTGTGCGAACTGCCTCTCTGGCCTAAACAGAAAGTAGTCGTGCATTACTCCAGTGAGGCCTGAGTGGAAAGGAGACATTCAAACTTTTTTAATCCCCTGTCAGGTGCGTGCCTTTGAATGGTCTGTTCATGGTAGTAATTGTTTCTAGATTGAAGCATTTTGAGGCGTGACTATGATGCCTGAGACTAATATGGAATATAAAGGCATTTTGAGGCCCTGTGTATTTGTGTCCTTCGCCCACAAGCGCCTCAGCGGTGCAGAACTTACGACTTGCTGCTCTTTTGTGTAGTCACAAGTTGCAAAAGGTATTTGTAGCTCTATGGACAGAAAGACAAGAGACTGGGAAAGAAAAAAGGAAGTTAAATGTCCTACAAGTTCGTGGTTCAAAACTCATTACATTATTTTCTTCTCACAATGTGCAGCAGATCCGCATGTGCACCTCCGTGAACAGCGGAAAGTCGGGCGTGGGCAGGAAAAGGAAGATGGCGTACAAGTGCCGGGTGTTTATTGGAGCATAACGTGCGCTGCACGTGCTTCCAGCTGGCGTCATCCGCGCGTGCTGCCTGTCAGCGCCACCTGGTGCCTGGTGCCGGAACTAGCAATTTCCCCAGATGTGTTGAGAGAAAGGAAGAGCAACCAAAAAAAAAAGGAGAGAAGAAGAAGAAGAAGTTCTTGAGATGGGGAGGTGGAGACGGGTGGTCGGGGGTGAGGAAGAAAGGGAGAAAAGCGAGGGAGAGGTGGGGGGGGGGGGTGAGGGTGAGGGAGGAGTGAGGATGAAAGAGCAGGAGAGGTAATAAGAAAAAAAGGAAACTGGCAACAGCCGGCAAATTAGGAGATTATACGAAGCACACTCAGAGAGAGAGAGAGAGAGAGAGAGAGAGAGAGTGTGTGTGTGTGTGTGTGTGTGAGAGAGAGAGAGAGAGAGAGAGAGAGAGAGTACGGAGCAGCCCAAACGTATCAGTTCATGTAAGGAATGAGATGCCGCTGTTATGTTAGTGAAGAACACCGTTTTGTTCGTTTTGCTTTGCAGGCCTGATTTCAAATTCTTTGTTCTGGGTAGATACCATCGAGAATTCCAGATCCGCTATCGGCGCCCTCATTGATACAACTTGAACCTAAAAATGTGGGTGCTTTGTAGACTAGACCGCTTTTCTTTTGTAGTCAAGCATTACTGATAAATAATAATAATAATAATACAATTTTTTTGAGAGCGCTTCTCTCCAAATACCAACATCATCATTAGCTTGCTTTACGTCCTATGGCTTTTGGCCCTTAAGGACAAGTTGTTCCTGGCATGTGTCTTTGGCTGCTTGGCTGGGCAAGTGTCTTTGGGGTGAGTGTGGGCTGATTTGCTTAGCTTTGGGCAACGTCAGAGGATCTCTGCTTGGCTTTCAGAAGCCTGGTCTGAGTTTGTTTTTCAGTGCCTCAGTCTGTTCTGTCAAATACCAACTGAGGACTCGCTGCGCTTAAAGCACACACACACACACACACACACACACACACACACACACACACACACACACACACACACACACTATTCACATCACCTCTTCGTACATGCAGTTTGGCACTGAGGTACAACGATTCAGGGTACACACAGACAGACTTAACAGAAGTTTCACTATCAAACGCTTGACGGCCGGGGAAAGGATACAGCCGACTATGGCGTGTTGACTGATGAAGCCAGTAGAAACCTGCTGAGCACCCGCCACGTACCATTCTACGAGTATATCACTAGTAGCAGACATGGGCTAAAAGGACAAAGGAGGTCAACGTCTTTTGTTCCAGGGCGTTGGCACCAGCAAGTCTGTCGGTACCAGCACTTGCCTCACAAGGAGCGAGTAGTTCGACCCAGTCCTTTGTGTACCTGTTCTGTTCTTTTGGTGTTAAAAGAAGGGAGCGTTGTGTGAAGTCTCCGTCGGCTTACAAACTGTTTCAGTATTTGTACAACTCTATTTTTCCTCTTTCAGCATCAATCCTTTGTTCACGTCTGTTCTTTTGGTGTTCTAAAACGTCTGTCTGGAAGCGTTTTGTGGAAGTCTCGGCACTGACAAAGTCCAAAAATCTGTTTAGAGAACAAGCTCTTTCAGAACCAGTCCTTCGGGTACATTATGTTCTGTTCTTTTCGGCGTTACATAAAAAGGAGAGAATCTATCTGTGAGCGTTGTATGGAGGTCAGTTTCTGTTTGGAGAGCTCGGCCCATTGTTTCTCTTTCTGCTCCACTCACTGAATCCTTTGTTTACAGTTCCCTTTTAGTGTTAGTGTTTGTTTTAGTGTTGTGAAAAAGAGTTTGTGAGTTTTGTACGTCACTTTCGACCCAAATCCTGTTTGGAAAACTCAAATGTTGTTCTTA